>JAVJGG010000001.1:46200604-46232180 GCA_035590195.1 Aviceda cuculoides | reverse complement strand
GTGGAAGGCAGAGACATGTAATTTTGATTCAAGACTTTGATGTTCAGTTTTCTTCTGACATCATTTTTTATGGGCCTGTCCAAGTTTTAATTCCAAATTTATCAACTGTATGTTTTGGGAGTTTTTTCCCTCCCAAAGACATCGTGCAGAATGTTACAGCACAACAGACTGGATAGTCAGAGATTTTGAAATGTTCTAAGAGTTTTATCAATAGGTTTTTATTTTCAACTTTAAACTATTTTGAAACTGTTTTGTGGAAGAAAGAAAAAACACCTTATCTGAAAAACATTCAAAATTGTTCAACACAAGCAAGAGGGATAGTTTAATTAAGAAGAAAGCAATCTCACAGAATTCCTCAAGTAGTACTACCTTAAAAGACTCCATATCTGAGAGCAAGCAGGCACTCTGCATGCGTGCCCGAAGATGAGCGCCTTCTGCTGATGTACCTAGTTTCGCCAGTACCTCAGACTGTTCTTCCAGCAAATCTTCAGTCATGGGTGCTGGTTCCTGCAACATGGAAAAAGTCAAGTTTACAAATAGGCTCTCCTAGACTTACCCCTCATTGAGGAAGGAGTGGAAAGCTCCCTGTCACCAGAAGTTCATTCTGCTTTATTTGTACTCAAAGGAAATAATAATAACTTTCTATTCCTTAAACTGCTTAGCCTAAAGCTGCACATCTGAAGAAGACACTAACAAAAAGAAACTAAAAGGAAAAACAACCTGAGAATGAAGTAACAATATAAGGACATATTGTTAAAATGCCAAAATCCAGATGAAGTCCAGGAACTGTCTGACTGATAGTATTTTGTTGAGATGGATGAAAAGCCACTTCAAGCAATGTAGAATTTTTGCTGTTGATACTGTCAGCACATAATTAATTGACAACATTTTGCCTGACTACTCTCTGCTCATACCTTTTACCCATGCAAAGCAACATTCATTAAAAATAATTTCTCTCATGTGAATGAAAAATACTGTATGCTTCATGCACAGCTGATTTCAAACTACTTCCTTTGACACCACTGGTTCCTATTTCATCCCTAGTCACTCTGCAAGAAAGTCTGTGTCAGGTAACATTTCTAGTAGTTTGATGATAAACCTACTTTAGATAATGGTACCAAAACCTGGTGACTATGGCCTTTTAGATACGAGTTGTCAAATATAAAAAAAAAAAAAAAAAAACAAAAAAAAAAAAAAAAAAAAAGCAGCAGCAAAACTGATCCAGTACTCTGGCCAGTCAGCTAGAAATCTTCATGACAGAAGGACCACGGCAGTTCCCACTTTACAGGAAAGAAAGTAATGAGGGGATGGAAGATGCCTCAAGAGCTGGAAATAAAAAGAAACCCAAGTCTAAAGTAGGCAAGTCAGCTTAATTCTTGTTTAAAAACAATTTTTTTTGAGTGAAATTTGGTAAGGAGACCCATTCTCAAATAAAACAAAGAGCATGTGAGATTTCAGTTGAACAGCCTCATCAAGTTTTAAAAATGGAAAACAAGGTCTTGGGCCAAAAACACTTAGCAATTTTAACTACAGATAAGGCCATAACCTGCAAACTATACATAATTTCACAATCCTAGGTATAAGCCATATTTCAAGAGAGTTGTACTGCATCTGGCTCAGCTCCAGCTACCCAACCTGTGTTATTGGAATGTAGAGAGGCTCTCCTGGATGCAGCAGCATCAGCTTTCCGTGTGGATGCAGACGACCTTCTGGTTTTAAGTTTACAGGCTCTTTGTTGCCTTCTTTTGCTCCTCCTTTCTTTCCATTCTCCTGCCCATTTCCTTTAAGATCTTCTGTGTCACTTAGACATTCAAAAAATTCCTCTTCACTGTCACTCCACGATTCCCAAGACTTGCCAACTTCTTTTTCCTTATCAGGGTTATCTCCAGAGTGGTCTGCTCCTTTGCCAGTATCACCAGAAGTACCACCAGGTGAACGATCAGGCACGGTCCCCCTTTTCCCCTCATCTCTTGCTTTCTTTCTTTCTATGCAACAATTTAACATCTAACGAGTCAAAGGGAAAAAAAAAAAATGTTTAGCAACTACTTCTTATGGAAACAACATCACAGAAAAACTTGGAGAGTCATCAGAAATCTCTTATAATTCTAAAAGATTACAATTCCATTGAACTTGTTGCTATAACAAAGATTTTCCCAAGAAATGAAGTCCAGACCCAATAATACAAGCATAATTAAATCTACAAAAACAATATATTTAGCTAATTAATTGCTTTAATTCTGACAGTTTCCTTAGGAGAAAAATCATTCTTAAATTTGGGATATTTACCTGAAGTTTCTGATGCAGTAAACAGCATCTCAGATCTGGAGGGCCATTAGCTAATCTAACAAAAGGTAGAAGTGTAACCATTATCAATTATAAAGTTGAATCTTTCACACACACGTGGTCTTAAATCATATGAAATCCAAAAGAGGGGCAAACATCCACACTGAACCCACCCCCACCATTTCAACTATGCAGCTCATCTATGGTCTCATTAGACAAGCTAGTGACTGAGCAAGCTGCAGAAGTCAAACTACATTTATTTACTAGAGGTCATTTCTGAAGCTTAGAGATCATTCACACTAGTACAAAACAGACACAGCCTGTACTTCCTTGTCAGTTTTCCATTTAGGTGTTAAAAGGATAGCTGTTTTCAAACAAAACTTAAGCACCTTTGACTTTACTTTCAAAACTCCAATGATACAGTAGAGTGATCTCTATACATTCCAGCTCCCTTTTGTTTGTTAGTGTAGCCATTTGAAAGTACAAACTAGTGAATAAATGGTCAGTCCATCGCATTTAAAAAAACAAAACAAAACAAAACAGAAAGATATATTTTTGCTCTACATTGATGTCTCATCTTGACAAAGCCCTTCGTTTGGTCTGCAACAAGCTCTGCTGCAGCAGACATAACCTGGAAGGGTTGGAATACTTGAGACAGCATTAACTACCTGAAAAGACTATTATACCAGCAGGAACTTGGAATAGCTCTCTTCGAAAACTGGCAAAACTACACCACAAAGCAAACATGTTTCTCCCTATATCAGCTCCTTCATTTCTATCTAATGATAAACTAGAATCCAAGTAATCGCATAAGCTTTCCCCCCCTGCCCTCACTCACATGGTAGAGTGCTATTTAACTTGAGCTTCCTCCAGGCATCTTGTTTTCAAAGAGGGGCACAGATGCTTTTCCCTACTCCCTATCCCTTCTTGCTTTAAGGAAGTAGGGTCATAAAAATAGAGGATAATATTTGCAATTTAAAAAAACAACCAATATGTTTCGAAGTCATAGTGAACTCACTCTGTTCCTGAAACGAATATTTTCTACGACAAAGCAACAACAAAAACTTACCCTGGAATAATGTAATTGTTCTCCCATCTGTAGCGCATTTCTAACACAAATTCTTGCCAAAGATGTGCCACTCCTTTTACTCCTCCATGGTAGAAGTTTATCATACAAAGACATAAAGCTAGTTTGTACGTCAGACTATCAGAAGGAGCAGATTTAAACTGACTGAAGAGATTCTACATAAGAAATAAAAGAAAGCAGGACATACAGGAACAATGGCATTTTTTCCAAAACCATATGATCTCCTTCCTGTTTGACAATACAAGTGACTAAATAACATTTTTAAGCCTGCAAGTATAACCTATAAAAAAATTAGTGTCTTTGAAAGAAAGAAAAAAATTAGAAGGAAAAACAACAGCAATGACAAAAAAAAAAAACCACCAATCCAAAACAAAACCAAAAAACCCCCACTATTTCTACCTGGAGATTCCACAAAGGTAACTTCATCTTTACAAAAATTATCTATTACAAGACATAGGGCAGCCACAGTAAAATCTGTATGAACATACATTCAAAATTGCTTTCTCTCTCTCTCATGAGTGTCAATCAGTAAAACTTACATAATCTTCATTCTCTGGAGGAGGATTGTTTCCTGCTGAAGTGCTAGTTCTGCTTTCAAATCCATCTGCAAGTTTGTCAGCAGCATCAGGAAATAAGAACTTCAAGAAAGGAAAAAAAAAAAATAAAAAAAAATCCAAACTTGCATCAGTATGGTTTTTCCTGCTCTTCCCACTCTCTCCCTAAAGCTACTGCTGGTTACATACCAACAATCCCCAGAATTAAAACTGTTAGCAGAGTTCAGACTTCATTTTCAGTCCACTTATATTGTAGAGACTTATAACAACTTAGGCTGTCTCAAAAAGCTGATAAATGCAACTCAAACAAAGGAACTGACATCAGAGACCTTTATTTATAATTCTGCCATAAACTATAAACCCAATGCATCAGTGGAAGCATGAAATACATGTTTTATAAGCATTTAACATGCATAGACAGCTCACCAGAAGAATAGTGTTCAGAACTTCATTGTTTAAAGGCGATTCATCTACACCTCTGTGTTTGCGAATTTTTTTCTTTGCACTGTGAACCATATTTGTGACTGATAATTTATGGATTGGGACTGGTGCTGGCTCTGTGAGCTTCGATAAAGCATGGGTAATATCAGCAACCTCTATAAAAATAAAATAAAAATAATTAAAACAAAATCAAAAAACCCACAAGACTGTCTCTTAAAAAAAGTTCACCTGTCATATTCAGTCTGTGTATCTCGTATTGACTTTTAACACCCTGTTAACCAAAGCTACACCCCTGTCCTGTCAGGTTCCACACATTATATTCACTGTTCTTAGCCACAAAGATAAAGCAGCAGCACCAGGTCACAAAGGAGTCAAAGACTGCCCTTAATTTACTTTACTGAATGAAGTCTAGGCTGGGTTGGCTGTAGACAGTGCCTGCCACCTACTGTAGTAGTACTGCATACTTGCAGACAATTACAGGCAGAGTATCAGCAAAAACCCTGCTGACAAGCTAGTATTTAAACTTTGTTTATACATGAAACCAACAAACACATTTTAGATGTAACAAAGACTGTTCAAGCATATGCTGGAGCTTTAGATAAGCCTTAAATAAATCCAGTATTAATCACTACATATATGACCTTACATGGTGTAAGCACAATTCTGTTTTAGATTCCTCACTAAGGTAAACTCCTCAAATCAAAAGATTTTTTCCAGAGTTGTTGCTGGTAAACTTTAGAACCTCTCTTACAATTAAATGAATTAAAAGTTATGAGTTAATGAGTTAAAATGTGTTAAAAAGAGGGCAGACAAATTTAAGTAATTACCAGCAGTCTGAAAAACCTCATCTTGGCAAGCATTTCAAGAAAATCAGAGATAAGGAGGGCTAAAGAGACTGTCTGTCAAGCACTAAGAGTAATACATACCCTACTCAGTCTAACACCTTTTTAAGCTAACTAGCAAGCTCTTTCAAAACTAAGACCAAGTATAACCAAAGAAAATACGCTGATACAGGCCACATTTGGAGGGAAGACAAGGTGACGAGGCAGGAAAGAAGGGAATGTTCACCATATTCAGCAAGAAAAGCAAAAGAAAGGGACAGAGACATCAAAAAGATGTCAGTATCTATACTGTTGGGATGAAGTCTGACCTGTTGGTCACGTAATTTTGGTTTGTTGTTTTTACTAGATGGTTTCAGGGTTTGGTTTTTTTTTTCTGGAAGATGACAGCAAAGCCTCCCAAACAGATTAAAGACTCTTTAAACTGGTTGTTAAACCATGCACTGCGTAGTACTTCAAAAAAGCAGAAAAAAGTGGGAAAAATACAAACTGCATAAAAGATGCACACAAATCTGATGTTTGCTCAAAACCAGCTCTTGTACTCGCTATTCAAATTTTAAAATCTTGTTTTCCAGTGGAAAAAAAAACCAACAAACCAACAACTATAACAGAAGCAATCATCCTCTAAGCCTTTGGGAGCTAAGCTTGCCTAGAATTCATGAGAAATCATACCATGTACCACTGACCAGAAAATTCATAGGAGTATTACAGAAAATGCCTAACAATTAAAATAAAATAACACAAATCATCAAGATTTGTTTTACCTTTTCCTTCCTCTTCAAATGCAGACCTTCCAAGTATCTCATCAGTTGACTCCTTCCGACGGCAAAGCTTGAAGAATTCAGTAAGAAAGTCACCTACAAGAGAAACAAAGTTTCTGAACAACTACTCAACTAAAATCTCATTTAACAGTAAGCTAACCCTCAAAGTGATTCCTAAGGGATGGTAATTTTTATCTTTTCATCTAAAACAACATGATAATTTGTTCTGAAGCACAAATACTTAAACCACATAATTAAAGCTTAGGAAAATGCGCATCTAGACAGCTATCAGCTGCCTCTCCAGAGCACAGTTCTGCATGCAGTTTAATCTACTTCTTCACCCAAAGCAAGATGAAACTTCTGCAGCGTGTTAATTTTTTTCAGATGTGAAGCCCTTTTCCTCACAAGCTAAAAGGCGAGGACAGACAATAGTACAGCTCTCCAAGCATACCAATCCTGCCTGTCAGAGAGATCGATTCAACTAAGGAAATGGATATATGCAGAAAGCACTTAGTAAAATTCAAAGATTCTAGGAAACCTAAATTTTTCACGGAACACACACAGCAAATGCTTATTCTCTGGAACCTGGTGAAGTAAGAACAGCAATGAAGTTTGTGGTACACAAATGCAGAATAACCTACAAGAGAAACTTATGTTTTTGCAAAGCTTGTGTTGTTGAAAAAGAAGCCCAAGATACTGTCCACTCAAAAAAGTAAGGGGAGTGAAGAAACAGAGGTCATCAGGTGATCAACAATTCTATCCTAGCTTCACAACTTAATAGCTTAAAAGCCATAAGAGAAGATAGGAATTCTGATGTCTTACCCAATAGACACTGAGGGTTATCTGCTTTTCTGACTCTCACGGACCACTGGGGTGCTTGAATAGGATCCAGGTCACTTTAAAAAAAAACAAACAAACAAAAAACAAACAACAAAAAACAAAAACCAAGTGTCATGCTATCACCATAAGTATGCAAGAAATGAGTATCAAATTCTCAATAATGGAATGTCATAGCCAGTTAGGCTATGGAAGCCATAATATACAGCACATTCCACAGGAGAACATGACAAACACTTTAAAACAAGAGTCTTTAAAGCAAGAGTCCCTGTTCTCATGTACATACATAACATGAATAAGAAACACACGAGAACAATTCAGGTACAACACAACTGAATTGTCTTCTTTTAAAGTGTAGTAATGTTGAAAATTCGTTTCTGCATTAATTAGAACAATAAACCACTTTTTTTTTTTCTTCTTTCTTAAGTATCAGTATACACTGTTCTTCCTCTTTAGGAGGCTTAGCAGAAAACCTGGATCATAGTTTTTGGGAGAGCGATGTCACTCAGTTAATTCTTTTTGCTTTCCACGTTCCATTATAATCTTTCCCAAGAAATATGTAATACACAAGACTTAAGTCTAGCACGAGAATATGCCCAACAATAGAGGTGTGTGTTTTGTTGAGATTACAATACAGTAATATTTTCTCACAGAGAAACGCATTTCAAAAGAAGGTGTCTTCACAAATGAGATGTTCTATCAGCTGACCTTAGCATTTCTCAAAATGGGTTCTCTTTCACACACAAAGACACATGCAACATTTTAGATGTCACTAAAATGCAGTAGTTAACAAATACAGTACACTTCTAGATATTTGCAACTCAGACAAAATACTTACGAATAAACATCATTGTCGACAATTATACCTTCCGTTAGGTGAGGCCATGTGGTAGCTAAATGAAGCTCACTGAAACAAAACAAGATTTAAATCTTTCAGTGCTAGTAGAAAGCGTTCTCTCCATCACAGTTAAGATCTTGAAAGGTATTTGTGACAGTTCATATTTAAGTCCCTCTATGTATTTTGCAGCTACATCCAGAAATGTGCATGTTCTCCAATGAGTTTTCTCGCCGCACACATTCTATCAGCTATTGTACAGCACGTCACCCAGTATTGTGCTAAACTCTACTACTAGTACCTGGCATACAGGACTCTCCCACAACTCCTCTCTACAAAAGGAGAGATTGTGCATTGTATTCTACCTATCCAGGTACAGAGGAAAGAACACCTTTCATGAATTGCCTACAGCATTAAACAATGTCTAATACATTAAAATGGTTCCTAGATTTGCTAAGTGGTGATGGGGTGTTCAGAAGTGGACACAGAGATTGTAATAACTCAGTTTACACACTCTCAATTTCAGTCTTCTACAAATGTCAAAATAGAAGATGAGAGCAAGTCCAACCCTTGAATGAAGGCACACCATTTTTAAAGTTTATCTCCAGCTAAGGTATATTTCAACATAATAGCTTCAGAGACTAATAGAGTACTCCAGAAGTTTATGGTGAAAGATTTAGGAGCTAGAACTCTGAATTATCATTAGATAATTTTGCAAATGGTCTTACTTGCTATTAGACCACTACTTTTCACAGATGTTTCTTACGTACTTGAATAATTAAATATCTGCTAGGGACATACTAAGTGATAGGCAGGCAAAGCTAAGACTTGAAATAACATACCTTTAAGTCCTCCATTAAGGAAGTTATAAAACACAGTTTTCTGAACTCTTATCTTACCTAACAGGATCTTCACAGGCACCAAATGGTAACTTCCCAAACTCAAGGCCTCCAACTTCTCCCCCAACTAGAGCATCTATATCTGAAGACAGATCAATACATTTTCCACACAGAATTTATGGAATATTTTAAGAAGCATATCATGTTAATTTCACAGTAAAAAGACTGTAGCATGTCAGATGACCAGAGAATAGCTGAGCAGCTAAGGAGACAGAGCTATGAAAATACAATCCTAGCATACAGGCAAAGTAATTGTTTCCAGCAGAAATGCAACACAACATTCAAAACCACATAAAATTCTTGTAATCCATGTTGAGGGAAGGTTAGTCCCTTCATACAGGCAAAGGTTATAGCTATAAAGGCAGCCTTAAGGAGTCTATGTTGACACATGAACAAATAGACACTAATTTGCCATAAAAATAATTGGGCAGGAAATCAGTTCAAAGCAGAAAAGGAATACTCCAGAATAGCAACTCTACAGAGTGAAAAACCAACTACTTTTTAAAAGGTTGGCAATTTTACGAAAAGAGTGATATGTCTCCTACAGTTAAAGATTTAACCCAGTGATCTGGGAGACTCCTTGTAACCCCAGGTACTTAAAGATGCCTCCCAGCATCCTCAGCCACTTCCCATGTTATATCCTTCAAATATATATATCAGAAATAGCCTTCAGGGAACAAAAATTTAAATGGGTAGTAACGTGCTGTGATACCATTACAATAATGCTATTACAGTATCTGATCCTTAATTTTAAATGCATCTGGCAAACTGTTTACGTAGAAAATAAGTGAGATATTAGAACAGATAAAAGTATTTGGATAACTTAATTACATAATTTCTTCTTCAGAGAAGACAAAAGACATTTAAATTCTTCGGGTTTATTTGAGAAGAGAAATTGAGTGTGGCTAATGAAGTATGGGTCTAGTTCTTCACAGTGATCAGAAAACCACAACTGCATGTAGCGACAGCAGTAAAAATGATGTTGTCCATTTCCACTTTCTGCAACACACTATGGCACTAGCTCCCTTAACCAGAATCCTCTAAAAGAGTAGAATTTATTCAAACTGCTCTGTCCTGGTTTCAGCTGGGATAGAGTTAATTTTCTTTCTAGTACCTGGTATACTGTTATGTTTTGCATTCAGTATGAGAAGAATGTTGATAACACACTGATGTTTTTAGTTGTTGCCAAGTAGTGTTTAGACCAAGTCAAGTATTTTTCAGGTTCTCATAGCCAGCCAGCAAGAAGGCTGGAGGGGCACAAGAAGATGGCACAGGACACAGCCAGGAGAGCTGACCCAAACCGGCCAAAGGGGTACTCCATACTATGTGACATCATGCCTAGCATATAAACTGGGGGGAGTTGACCTGGGTGGTGGATTGCTGCTCAGGAACTAACTGGGCATCAGTCGGCAAGTGGTGAGCAATTGCTTTGTGCGTCACTTGTTTTGTATATTCCAATTCTTTTATTATTATTACTGTTATTATTACCATTATTATTTTCTTCCTTTCCGTTCCATTATTGTTATTATTATCATTATTACTTTCTTCCTTTCTGTTCCATTAAACTGTTCTTATCTCAACCCAAGAGTTTTACCTTTTTTTCCCCCGATTCTCTCCCCTATCCCACCAGATGAGGGGGAAGTGAGTGGTGCTTAGTTGCTGGCTGGGGTTAAACCACAACACCGCTCAAATCAAGAGATACGATCAGAGTGGTACAACTCATTCATCACAAACCAGGGATCCTGACTTGGTGAATAACTATAGCAAGGCAGTGAGAGACTACAGAAAACACTGACTTCTGTGTCTGCAGAAATAATAAAATCTGTAGAACTAGCTTCCCAAATTCTTTAGGTAAACTTGGTTTACCTACAAAGAGAAACTATCACTTAAAACAGCACCGATTTTCTCCGACCCTAAAAAGCAGGATTCTCTTTAAACATATTGTCAACATTCCTTAGGTACAAAGCACACAGGATCAGCTTCACCACGGACTTCTTCAACGCATACCTCTGATTAGTGTAAGAATTTTTTTATTTTTTTATTTTAAAGCAAAGGAAAGCCAAACAATTAGGTAACCAGACCAAGGTCCCACAGGTTCTGTCTCTTTAAGCATGCCCTAAATACTTTAACCTTGTTACGTAAAACTACTACCAAGTCAAGAATAGAGCTTGAACATTTTCACTGCTCCACTACCTTGTGCCTGAAATACCACATTACTAATGAAGGAACTAACATCTACCTTTTTCCTACAGATTTGTTTACCTTTGAGCCAGGAGGAGTTTGTAATTTATTTTCTGATGCTACCTATATAGAAATGTCTGTTAAAAACAAATCCTTGATACCCAAGGAAGAAAGTGTTACTACCAAGCAAATATATGAGAGTTCATCGTGAGAGTGCCAAGTGAGCAAACTCACTGTTTTTCCTAAATAGCATCACTATGGCATAAACTTATCAAGTCTAGTGTATGTACTTTAGATTCAAGACTACACACTACATTACCCTTTTTTTCCCCCTCATACAAGGCTACTATAATAAAGGGCTTGACCACAAATTTTTCCTGCATTAAAAAAACAAAAAAACACAACTGCTTGGTTTATTTAGCAACGTGTAAACAAAACCAACAAAAAAACAAACTTTTAACTCAAGTGAAGTCCTTCTCCCATTGTTAATACACTTAAATAGTGAAGTATTAACATCAGTTACTTTATGGAAATAATTGACAAATACTCCTGTGAAGTATTAGCACCTACTAGAACCTGAATCCAAACATTTCCCTAAGGAACTCACGGCTGAATTCTTTACAGATCCACAGCCAGTCACCCTTTCCTCTCCAAATAGACACTACCACTTTAGAAGTACCACTATATCTCTAAATGCTAATAAGAAAGCATTTAGCTAGGCACAGCCCTAACCAAAACACCCATCACAACCGTAAGCCACAGACATGATTTCAGAGCAGCTTTAACCTTGCTCGCCTGTCATAGGGAGTGGGATGGCAGTCAGTTGTAACTGAAGCCTTTCCTAGTAATGCAGAAAGTGTTATAATTCTTCTGGCAAGATACACAAACATTTTCTGTAGCATTGACTGTTTATCTTAAAGCAAGTTATTCTCAGGACACAAATCTCCTACCTGGTGGCTGCTGCGGCCAGAAATACTGCTGCCAGTCTTGAAGCACATACGTAAGCCGAATAGCCATGCTAACCGGAAGCAGTGGTGTTAAAGGGCATCCCTTGAAAATATTAGAGAAAAAAATTCAATGTAAAGACTTTGTTGGCATCAGCAGCATAAGCCTCACCCTTACAAAAAAAAAAAAAATCTCTAGAAGACAGAAGTGAATCTACAAGCAACCAGGTAATAAAATAATTATTCTTAATATCAGTTATACACATTTATATGCACTTACAATCTTGGATTTGAAGATATCCAGTAATCCTGATAAATGAGTATACTGATTTGGCACTTTGCGAAGATGAACCATTTCGAAGTCAGTTCGAACTCCTGGACCCTGACATTCTCCAACATACATTCGTCGCCATTTATGATGTATTTGCACAAATACCGGTACCTGACTATAAAACATGCATATTTCAGATTATTTAAAATGTCATGTTGTCTTGCAGTCTTTAAAACTAACTAAATATTTTAACATAATTTCATATTCTTTAGAATATATTTTCTCCTAGTGGAACACAGTTTAAAACGCTTAATAGGAATCAAAGCAAAATACTGTTAACTTCATCATTAAATGGAATGTCTAACAAATTATCATGTCATAAGCACAGCCCTATCCAAGTTACCTAATTTTCAGTCTAAATATTATTTGAGAAAGCTTAGAAAGTTACTGTTACCACACATGGGCAAAAAATCCTCTTCCAAAAGTTATATTTTGTATACCAGTTATTCCAACAACTTCTAGCAGTTTTTAAAAGCCTTTAAGGTTTTTAAGCAATAAAGAATATAAACAACACATTGAATCAATCTTTTTTAAGTTTCCATCGGAAATGTTTTAAAAAATTCTTCTGTAACAGTATTATGGTGCAAATACAACAAATTCTTAATGTATTTTGCTAACAATTTAATACTTTCTCCTCACAACAGCAGTATGCTAGATTTTTACATGGACATGTAAAAAAGGTTTATGCTTTCACCTACCAGCCAGTGTTCCCCAATGTAATGGAAACAGAACTCAGCAAAAGGTTACATTTGGATTCACTAAGAACTGCGTCGTTATTTGCAGCCGGAGCAATAACCACAAACTCACGTAAGCCATACCTTAAGAGACAGAGAAAAAAGAGCCCATTTCTGGTTTTTTAGCAAGCCAGCTGAAACACAGAATTTTTAGAAATACTGTAACCCAAATAATCTAATTGTCACCAACAGACTGGGGTATCTGTTATTTCGATGTGAGTACCTCTTTCAGAGAGGTCAACAACTGAGTGGGCAGGGAGTGCTGCAGATTCTCAAATCACAAACTACCAGAGCTTAACTGCATTCAAACACTGTACTCAAAATAAAGTGCGAACTTCGAGCTCGATCAGTCCTGAGTTTTTTACTTTACATTAATAACAACTGTAACTATTTATAAATAAAAACAATCTCTCTAGAACAATGCTATAATGTGCTAAAGATTTGCATTACTAAGAATATGGTTGTTGTTTCTTAAGGTGCTGCAGCTTTCCTTTTTAAAAACGCATCTAAATATTGCAAATATAGAAGCTTGGTTAGTCTATGAAATTCAGAAAAAAAACATTGGGGGGGGGAGTAAAGATAGGCCCACTATGGTGGGCTTTTTTTGCACTCCTTTCCTGTTTCCAGTACAAAGAATCACTTTACTTAAGCTTTAACTCTTGATGGAAAAAAACCATACAAGTGATTGCACCAGCATTGAAGATTTTTCAATTGCTATGCTTATTTGTATTAGACGAGAGGCAGTATACGTACCATCTTACCAGACAGTGAGCTCTAGGAGGAAAGTCATTGTTCATGCACAGCAAGTCCTGCATAGGCAGAGGAAGGGCATCTGTGAAAAAAATTGATACGTAGGAGCATCAGCATCCATTCAGCTGACTTAAAATTTACTTATATTAGCAACTGGATGAATGCAAAGTCTACTAAAAGCAGAAGTGGCAGATCACACCCATCAGATCCCAGAAAATTTCACACAGAAGCAAATCAACGCACTATGAATTCCACATTCTGAAATTGTCTTGTCATATCCTTACAAATATACATGTCCTAAGAGAACTATGTGCTACCTTCTACCAGTTCTTCTTTGCCATCTTTGTCACTGGGTTCTTGTACAAGAAAATGATGGGTAATTGAGAATTTGAAGTCTGCAAATGAAATTTCATCTGATTTCTCTTCCCACACTCCTGTGGTGTATACACCCTGCATAAAAAAAAAAAAGATACTATTTGATCACATAAATTTAGGTTAACATTCACAAGCATTTAGAAGTATACTGCTGACACAATCTATTTATTCGTCTTTTTCTACTGCTAAATACTTATATAGCTAAGCATGGCTTAATTTCAAAAAAAACAATTATAAAGGTAGCTGAATGCTAAAATCCATGTTGCCAATAATCATGTTAATTTTAAGGACCAGACAACCCCCTGAGAAGTCTTCAGAATTATATGGCAATAAAGAGGCAGATATATCCTCTCATATACAACTACACATCTTAGGCATATGCACCCTCGACTTTGCCCAAAGACAGAAGTTTCCCACTTGGGATTTTACCTATATTGATACCCTTCTACACAACTACTACTTTAATATTTACTTCAAATATGCTTTTGCTGATAAACGATTTTTTTTTCTATAATTTGCAAAAGTCCTGTATGTAAGAATAATTAGTTTTTAAACAAAAATACAGCATAGGAAAGTTTCTAGAAAAAAAATCAACATCACTGTACAGAATTGTATGCTGCTACTGAAAAAAAAAAAAAAAGCAACTTGGACAACCCTTTGATCCGTAAAGAGTGTCTTCTCACTAGAAATGAAGAAGAGAGGTCCGGTCTAGAAAAGAAGACATGTAGGAATACAGTGACAGCTAAGGTTGAAAACTATTTAATTAGATAACATAAGTGTTTGTTCTGAATACTCTGTACCCTGACTAAAATTAAGAGTCATAAAATTCCTCTGGAACCACAGCAGCCATTTAATCCAGACCAGCTGAATTTATTTGCACTAGCATGCAAGAGATCTCAGCACTTTCTTCTGCATTTTACAAGACTGAGAAAGCGCTACAAAGGCTTTAATTAGACTTTGAAAAAAATCTTTCCAATCTATGAAACATACTGAGTCACAAGTAGTACTACACAATCCTCAATCGTAAGTATGTCAAGTGTGACAAAGGCACAAGGCAAGGCAAAAAGAAACTCCTTAAGAATTTAGAGCAGCTTCAACCACATTTCCAGATTCAAAACTGGGAATAAAAAAATCACTCGGCCCTATACGAAGATCCAACTTTACCAGGGAAGTAGACTGTCTGGCAGACAGCCCACCAATAAACCTTCAGGAACTGTTTGTCAAATTGTCACTTTTACAAGTAAAATTCCCCAATACAAATCATTACCTGCCACACCTAAGAAAACAGCAATACACATAACATAAATGTGTATTTCTAGCTAATAATTTAAATTCTGAAAGAAAATTCAGAAGCAGTAACTGACCTTTTCCAGAGGTTTGCCTGAAGAAATCCCAATAAGTTTCCAGTCATTCAACACTTCTTCTATTTTTGAAATAAATCTATTAGGGAGAGGAAAAGACATTAATATTTGCTGAACACTAAGCTTGTACTATAATTTAGCTCCCTAAAAGCCAGCAATATGTTTTTCCTTAAAACAAACAAACAAACAACAAAAAAAACCCCAAGTATTGCAATAAAAACAGAAAAATTGCTTCCTTGTACAAATAAAATAGTCCTCCTATGTTTACATTTCAGATGATAGCTACTTGCAGCAATTGCTAGGAGCATTGTCCACAGACAAATAAGCATTTGACACAAAATTATAAACTAAGTTCAGATTTAAAACACAGCGCTTGGAATCTCAGTCTTCTTCTGTCATAGACATGGCCACTGGAAAAAGCATTTCAAAAAAATAATATATTAAGAACGCATTGTTCTACTAACTTTTAAAGGCTTCAGCTAGGAGATGACTATTTTAATAATCAGGCAGCTACTTAAAAACACAGAAGCCTTCTAGATGTTTATTCTAATCCCTTGCAAACAGATATTAAGCCAGACCTTTCACTAAGTTCAGAAAGAGCTTGATTAGATCCTCTTAACCAACTCATCAACTGCGGCCTGAGCCCCCGCCGCGGACACACGCCGGAACAGCCGGGACGAGGCTCCGGGTTGCCACCGGCTCCCGGCCAACCCGGCCCCCCGGCTCCCCTCAGCAGGAACGGGCCGGGGCAAACACGGCAGAGCCCCCGCCACGGCCGCGGTGAGGGGAGCAGGACCGGCGGCAGCCTACCTCTCCCACTCGGAGGCGGTGGTGAAGTCCGTGATCTCAAACACCTCCGACTCGGGCTGCGGGGAGAGAGCGGGAGAAGCAGTGAGCAGGGAGAGCGCCTCGGCGGAGAGCGCAGGGGAGGAGAGGGGGTAAGACTCACTTCACTGTCCGCCGCCATCGTGCGCCGCCGCCGGGACACCCCCCCACACTCCGCCGCCGGGCGCAGAGGCTCACGGGAAAGCGGCGGAGGGCGGTGCGAGCCGTCCCTCCCCGGGGCCGCACGTCGCCTCCTCAGGGGCGGTGCCGGCCGGTCTCCCTCCCAGCCCGGCTGCTCTCCGCGGCAGCGGAGGCACCCCGTCCCCCGGGCGCCCTTCCTCTCAGGTCCGCCGCGGGAGGGGCTCTCCCGCGCTCGCGGCTGGCTGAAGTGTCTCACGGGCGCTGCTGAGGAGACTCCCGCTGGGCCGGTTACCTCACGGCGGTGCCGAGCTGAGGCGTGGGTTGCGCCCAGAGGTTCTCCGGCTCCGTCAGCCCGAGAGGGTAAACGAAGTACCTTTACCGACTGGGTCGCCGCGTGCCGGGGCGTGACTGGTGTGGCGGCTTGTCACAGCGAGGCCGGTTGTGCCGGGTACCCGCAGACATGAGAGTAATACGCCCCTTTTCAGTCAGCCGGCAGCTGAGGTGTCCCCCAGGCGCGGTGTTCCCGGTCCAGCCTAAAACAAGGCGGGCTGCGCCTCCCCCCTCTCGCCTGTGCAACCCTGCAGCCGTGTACCGGGGGACGGCGTCCAAGTCTTTTTGGCACCCAGCAAACCAGTTCCCTCCAAAACTCTTTCAACTCAGCCTGAGCCCGGCGATACCTCTTTTATCCTTTCTCCCCTCTTAGCACAGTCTGCTACTTAAAAAAAAAAAAAAGTATCCTTGAAGTCTGCTGTTTGAGGCTGCCGGCAAGGAGATAAAAAACTACTCATGAGTAACAGGAAGTGTGTAGGTGAGGAGACTGAATGCAAAGTTAAAATGATGTAGAAATAGATAAGGTACTGAAAGCATAAATGGAGGTAAACAAAGAAAGAAATACGCTTTGCGTTGGGTGCTGGGAGAACTGTCTTGTGATTAGAGCTTAAAATGCTACCGTTTAGTTCAACTGTGTCTGTTTTCACAGGTCACTACTGCTCTTTGAACTAAACTCCTCCAAGCAGAATGCCCCCAGGGGGTTGGAGTTGCCTCGGCAACGAGGTGTAAACTCAGCAGCCTCGTGTAGCAGCAGCTGCCTGGAGGATTTGCCTCAGTAATAAGTACTACGTGCTACGCGGTCAGAAAAACATGCCGAAAATAAAATCAAAGTATATATAATTACTGTTTGAATTCCTTGCCGTCCAGCCAAGGGAGACAGCTGTGAGCTAAAAATGCTCTTTAACTTCTCTTTGGGTTGCTGTGCCTCTTTCACACTTCGCTACTGAAGCACCAGGTAAGGTGTTGTTTATGCCTTTCTATAGAACCTTTTCAGTTATTATTTTGAAGGGGGTTTTGTGTATCCAAAAAAAAAAAATCAAAGTTTGGAGAAGCTCACCATCTAATATGACTCTTAACAGACTACATAATGCGATAAACATTTTAATGGATTATCTGGTGTTTAGTATAAGAATGAGAAATCAAAAGTGCTGACTTCTATAGCTACTTTTGCACAGTTCATTGGATGACCTTGGTCATCAGCTATAGGTCATTCAAAGGTAGCTGTTGGTCATTCAGTTTTCCTCTATCTGTTTTCTCTTCTGTAAACTAAGAATAACAGTACTGTCTGATGTCTGGCTGTTACATAGTTATAAATTAAAGCACATTCCTCAGTAAAAAGTGTCATATAAAATTGTTATAAAAATTAATTTCATGTAGGATAAATGCGTGAGTCTCTTGGGAAGGCTACTGCATGCTTCCAAGTAATTATATTTTTTGCTGATAGAATCAGTAACAAAAACCTAATTCTTTTCCTGACTAGCAGTATTGAGTGGCAAAATGCTACTGAGTCCAACAAAAGCCACATAGGCACTTTATTTCCACTGACCTCTGTAGTGACTTTGAAATGGAACAATTCCTTAGGGACAGACAGCTACGTTGATTGTTACTTTCCATCTGTTGCATACGTCTTACCATTTGACGTTAGGTGGTTTTTCCCCGTACATGAGTAGTACTACTGAGAGCCCTGAGCTCAGCTGCAAAGGAAAAAAATAGGTATTTATTAATATATTAAGAAAAAACATTGCCAGGGTTAAATTAAGAAAAAACTTTGCCAGAGTAGTACCCAAGATTGCTGTTAGGAATAACTTGTAATAAAATTTATAATGAATGTTGAAAATGTTATGTACTACTAGGTATGGAAGATGTATAAAACAGAGTATTTTATTCAGTCGAGTGTTGTAAAGACAAGCAATGGAGTAAAAATACGCATGTGACTAAAAGAGCAGAGAGAAAATAAAGTTTTATAAAGAAATCATCAACATAAGAGCCACTAGGTGCCCTATTTTTCATAGTTCTACCTATCTATGGATTTAATGAACATAAACAAAATTTTTTAAAAAACAGACCTTTCTTTTAGCCTACCATACGAATTAAGTTCTAAACCAGCTTAATTTGGTACTACGTATGTGGTGGTTATGCAATATTTTTGTGTGACGGGAGAATGTATTGCAGCAAATTAACTGCAAGAGAATGGAAACATTTTTGCGAAAGATAATTGTTTTAAATGAACATAACATATATTTCTTACACAGTTAAATAGGAGAACCCACTGCCACTTTATATCAATTATGTCAGTACAACAGAACATTTCACATAAGCCAGAAAGGAGTAAGATATTTATACTGTGTAAAAAGTTAGAGCCTTTTCAATAATATTAACAGGAACACACATATGTAAAAGATATAAATTGTCATATTACATACTTCTTGATTAGCTAGTAGGAAAAAAAGTTCTTATAGTCATATTATTACATAATTTTCTACTATGGACTTTATAATATCCCTCTCTAACACCCAGAGCCCAGAGTTACCCAATGTAAGAATTTGACACTGCTATTCATATATGTTTAAACATATATTCATATTCATTTAGGTACATTCATACGCATAAGATATCTTAGTTATTTTATGTACAGTATCTTATGTATTTCATGGTTTATTTTTTAAAACTGTAAGTTATTTATTAAATAATAAAGACACTGGGAAACATTTTAATACAGATATTAACCAATATTCATGATTGTATTTTCTTTTATTAATTTCAATTCACTGTCTTTAATTATGTTATGTGTTCTTGTCACTTGAGAAACAGAAGTTCACTATGTTTTTCAGGAAAAGTCCCAAATCCATCAGAACAATTAATTGAGATGAATTTTATTTTACGAATTAGCTGCCTAGAATTTCAAATCTTCAAATCCTTTGACTTTACCCTCTCATATTTCTTCTTTAAGTGTCTGCAATTTGTGATCGTTCTGTGTTGTTTATGCTACTATCATCTTGTGATATTGTTAATGTTTGAGTTTAATCTTAGAAAAGAGGGTCGGTATTTTCATAATCTTGAAACAGCTCACAGTACACTTACTCACCATATTCAGGAATAGTGTTAACTGTAAACAGGATCAATACTGCCCACACACAGCTATATTAACCAGGAGGCTGACAGCTAGCTCCTTTCCCACAGCTATTGCTGATTAGTTGTGGGAAAGGTTCATTACAATCTGCTAATTAAGGGTAAACCCTAATAAAAGCATCTTTGGAAAAAACAATGTTTGGGAACAGCTTGTTCCCACTGTGGGAATTTAGTAATGCCTTAGAGATGATACAGCATATAGGGGGTAAGAGTCATATGAAACAGCCTTAAAACTTAAAACCACAATGGTGGCATTTCCAATTAAAAGTCTGGGGAGGGGGTTAATCTATTTTGATCTTTTCAGTGTTTTTCAGCAACTATCAGCTTTATTTTTTTTACCAAAAGATACGCTTTTCTTCAGAAAGAAACACCATTTAGGTCAGCTACAGTTATGAATACAGATACAGTAGACAGAAAGTTTTTAATGAACAGTATAATTAATGCAAAATACATACTGTGTTTTATTTCTGAAAACAATCTCAAAAATAAATATGCCCCACTGAATTAATATATCAAAAAACTTTACACATTTAGATAATTAGCATGTTTTCGTTCTATGTTAAGAAATATTTATAGAGCTTAGATAGCTTTCTAAGATGATCCGAGCATCCATGTTAGGTGTGAGAAAAGACTCTACATGCTCTGCTTCACAAATATATGCTTTAAGTTCTAAACTGTTGTGAAATCTTGGTCCCACTGAAGTCAGTAACAAGGCTAACGGATGTCTAAGTTTCCCCAAGCATGTGCTCTTCTGCAAGAACTGTAACATTCCACTGCAACTAAACTACTTTCATACAACCTGCTTTGTAGACTATGACTTTGCTGTCAGTTTGGACAAGCACCTAGCTGTCTACTGTTACTGCTGCATACAATTGTTAACATAAGGTGTAGAAAATAAATATACAAAGAGAGAAAATACTTGCTGTTTTAATTTCCTGAGATCAGCTTCTTCAAATATTTATTGTTTGACTTTCCTATTGTGGGCTTGTAGATCTCCTCAAAAATCCTATAAGTTAAACTGAAAATACAAGGGGCAAGTACTCACAATCAACTTTATTGTTACTTCTGTTTCTGCCTTAATTTAGATATACTTAAAAGCTTAACTTTGAATATGCAAGCAATTATTTATGTCTGAGTTAATCTCTATATGGAAGGGTTCAAGGTTGGAAAACTGATCATTAAGTATATCAAAGCATTATTTGGGAATCCTGATGGAATTCTCTTTTAAGCCTCTCACGTAGGTGTAGAGAGCTCATGCATCTTCATAGAAGGCCAGCAATTTATGGTGCCAGACTACAGAGGGTACGTGGATAGCTCTGTAACTCATTTCCTTGAGCTATTGTTACATCTCTCAACAACCAGGAGTTAAAAAATCAAATGTTTGTAATACTAATTTAACGTAAGCTTTAAGGTGTTTTGGTTTTATAAAGGTAGTACAATTTGAATAATGTATTTTTCTAAACATACAGAGGTACTAAGGTGCTCACAGAAAGGTACACTCATAGTTAGGATACTGTTTCTGACAATACAATAGTTTTAAGTGAGAAACAGAAGTTTACTACTAATAACTTAGTAGGCTAGCTCTGTCTCTGCTGGTGACTCTTGGTTATAACAAATACAGTCAGATGCCTGGCACATGTAACAGAAATTCAATGGCAACAAAAGAGTCAGCAATATAATGGCCAGTTATTTTTTATATTGTATACAATTTTTAAACACCTAAAAACTTTACCTTTGTAAATTTTCAGAGGTATTACATTGCCATTCATCTATTTATAAATTTATAATAGGTTTGAGATAAAGTTTGAAATTTATACCTTGTTGATGTCAATGTGATTTTTGTTAATATTTTCAGTCAAATCAGCCTGGACATACTGGCTCTGTAGAGGAAAATGCCCAGCTAGACTTTGAACATATGTTTAAAATTAGACTGTATTATGGGACAATTACTTCTCAAGATGCTTAAAAGTTATTAACAAAGTAAATTACATACTTCTCTGAAATTTGTAGAAAGATTCCAGTTGTCTTCATGTTTCCTTGGAATAAGCTATCAAAGAGGTTTTTTGAGGCTCCAGTGTACAAGCTATTCTGTGCTCAGAAAGTTTTGGATGTCAAACCTCTTTTGCTGAGAGATAGTTTTGACCAAGTAGAGAAAGATACACATTTAATTCAGATTTGGTTTCTCAGTAATATATTAAAAATTCAATTATCTCCCAAATGTGGCGTGTTGACTTTCTAGTCCAACAGTGAGGATGATATCAGCAAAATAATACTGACAGCTTTCATGTCTTATTCAAAATAGCGTAAGTTGAGTTTTTAGCAATAAAAACTGTGTCTGGACTGTTTGGTTCTGTGTATTCATGGGACAGGGCACTGGATGTTAAATTATAACGTTTTTAATAATTTCAAGTCCTTTTAAAATGTTGGGTTTGTCTTACTTATGGCACTGAAGTAATGAAATATGAAGTACTACTTTGTACATGTGAATTGGAAATCAATTAACAAAATATTTTTTCACATTTCTAGACCTTAATACATCTAAGGACAGTATGTCTGACAACCAACAAAATAAGAGGAGAAGCAAAGAAGGTAGTCTAACCAAAGTTTATACATATGAAGTGTAATATGTGGAATCTGAAGAAGAAAAAGGACAACGTTAACTTGAAATCTGGCTGCTTGTCAAAACTAAGCAACCACAAAAAAGTCTGAGATCAAACTCAGAGTTATTTTCCACCTTTGAAAAGTCCTGAGATTTGTTTTGGTTTCAATAGCTTTCCTATTTTTAAATGCTCTACTTTTGTAGAGTTTTCTGTTAATATTTTTCTTATATTTCTGTTCTATTGAAATAGGAGCTGCAACTGGAATTTTTTTAGATGTTCTTTACTTTTATAGCACATTGAATTAATACACTTACCTAAATAACGAAAAATAATTTAGATTTATGCATTCACATTTCCAAAAATTATAACAGGAAGTTAGTATAGGTATCTTAGTCAAATGAAACATGCTCTTTTTTTCTGGTAGTTACTTCCTGTATTTCTTTATAATAATATTTTAGTGTCCAAAAATAACTGCATTTTCATTGTATGGCTGGTCAATGAATTATACTGCTTTTATGCAAATACGCATGTATTGTTGCACATTGTGGAAGTGTTGTTGCCCTTCAGAATGCAGATAATGAAAGAAATGCATCAGTCATACAAAGCTCTAGGAAAAAGCAGGTAAGTAATTTTAATATTTAATTTGCAGTTGGGTATGCAAAAATGGAGAAAAAGCAGGTAGTAGTCTATGAGTAAGAAAAGATTTCCTTAGTGCCAGACTTTATATACAGCTATATATGTTGTGTAGTGTTTCTGTCTTCCCAATGTCAATTATCGGCCATTACTGGAGGCAGGATATTGTACTAGATGAACAAATTATTTGGTACAATATGAAAAAACATATGGTACATGGTTTTACAACAGCATTTGACCTACTAAAAACAGACAATTGTCTTGCATACATCTTTAAGGTTATCTTAGACTATGTTTTTGTACCTCTTTTCAGTCACAGTTTTCATCTTTTTCTGTATTTGGATTTTTCATTCTACACAAACGAGGTGACAGAAATCTGAGGCTTGTCCACACAGCCTCTATTCTTTCAGGCAGACCATAGCATATTTTATAAATAACAAAAGCACATCTGGTCTTCAGAATTCTTCTGACACCCTTTCCTGATGATTCATAAAAAATACATGCTGGAAGCAATCAGTTTTTGTCAAGAAGGGGAAGGTGGGCAATACGGTTTTCAATTCCTATTGTTGCTTGGTTTACATTGTTTGTCATTCATTCTCACTTGTAGTCAATCTCTGGCATTGCAATCAGATGCTTCCAGGGAAAGCCACTACTTCCCAGATGGGCAAAGAAAGAAAACATGCTTTGGTATTCTTGGATCTTACAAACTTCTTGTTCACATTATTCTCCAGTCATATGATTATTTGAACTGAGTAGGCTCCTTCCACTTATTTTCATGCTGTACCTTGGTTTTTTGGTTTTGCCTTTAAGCCAAATAGCACCGACATCCAGACTGTGGCCAGATCAACAAGTGGCATGTTTTCCAAGTAAAAATCAGTTAGCATTACAGATGAAACATCACACTTCTTCACATAAAGTAGTCTTCAGCCATGTGATCCTCTTCTTTAATTATATGTGTGTATGTGTTTGCAGGATGAAGGAGATAAAGAGAAGCAATGACAGACTTCACCATTCCTGTTACTCTGTATAATGAAACTGAGCCCACAAAATATAAAGTGTAATTCTCCGTAGCTGGAGTGGGGCCATGATGGCATCTCTTTCACTTTTTTCCTCATACTGGCAATATTAATTAGCCACATTTTGCAGTTAGGAAACATCTGAAATTGAGGAGAAATATTTGCTTAAATTATTAGAGTCAAAGTATTTTTAAATTATATTTTATAGTTTTTTGTAGAAATTTGAATCGTAAAGTTCAGTATCACAATTAAATTTCAACTTACAACTTGCTTCTGCATAGCAGATTTATAGCGCAGTTCTGCAATCACACACTAGACAGATTCTTTGTCCCCAGGACCCTACAGTTTGAAATTAATTTATAAATTAAAATTGTAGTCTGTTTAAGAATATAAATGTAACTTTTCATTTGTTTTGATTTTTAAGGGTTAAATACAACAATGCTGAAACATGGAACAAGAGATCTGAGGTAAGATGGTATTATAAAACTGAACACAGTTAAAAGTATTATATGCTTTCAAAACCTTAAAAACAGAAATACAGAAGAAGCGTAGGTAGTTTTGTCTGCGTAGTCTTCAGGTTTTTGGATGAACATGAAGTATTTTTACATATATTTTTAATATATACGTGTCAGCAAATATTCGGATATATATCAACAATTTGTCAGTAATGTTACATCAGGGATTTTGGGGGGTAAAGGGCTGGAAGTTCAAAAAGGTATAAAACCTTTTAAAATAGAAGTATGTAAGTTAATTTAAAGTATGTGCATCCTGTATGTTAAACATATTAGATATCTCGTTTTGCCAAATTTAAAAAACCAAACAATTTTCTTGTATTGAGTGGTAATTTAAAATTGAAGTTGAATTGAAGAACTGTCTGGATATTAGATGATGGCTGAAATTTGTTGTGTTAGTGAATAAAAAATAAGGTTTTACGATTAAACATATCTGACACAAAATTTTATGGTAAGCGTAAATAGGATTCCTGACAAAACTTTTGTACCTACAAACAAACTAATAATTTTACATGTATCAGGGCTTTATACCACATGACCCTTAAAAGTTACAAAAGATCAAATATGCTGTATTTAGAAAAAAGAGAGTTTGGTCTTCATGGATATTAAGTAATAGCCCTTTGTACAAAGGACTTGACTCATTGATTCAGCTGTATACTTTAGTGAACCCACTACAGAATACAACAGTGTTCACAGGAAAAAAGTAAAGAAAAGTGTAGGGGTAATATCAGAGTTCTGACAGAAGATCATAAAAAGTGCTATGGAAAAAACATTTCAAATGGAGGGAAATGTTTAAGAAAAATAATTTAGCTGACCGCAGTGTGATTTAATACAGCTTTATTTCATGTCTTAGGCTCTGATGATTTCTAGAGGCATATCATTTGGAATAAACTGAGCATTCATATTAATGCTATGCAGACTAGGCAAAGCCACCACAACTGTAAATTTCAAACCAGTATGCATTGCTTTTCCTGGCACATTCAAACCTCAGTTTGCCCTTGGAATGCAAACAAAAATTTCCTGCAGATTGCAAACTGATGTTGAATATAGACATGCAAATGAGTACTTGGAGCATATGACTGTGTGATTATTTCTGTTGCATTCATTTGCATAAAAATATACAGTACATTCATGCTTATTTTTTCTCCATTTCCTATAAAATAAGGAACAGAAATATTATTTTTGGAAAATTATTCTCACTGTTCATCTGAATGGTCGCAACAAAGTACTCAAATTCTCAGATCTGTACTCTTTCAAAGATAAACAGTACCTTTCAACTAATGGGATGAGAAGAGAAGGAAGAAGGGAGGAATAATAAAATACACCCCCCATACAACAGACTTCTGTGTTAGCTGCCATATAAAAATGGCCTTTGGGTAGCTATCCATCTAACTTCCCTGAAAGTGAAGGGCAGACTGTGCTATCTTCCGATGTACTTAAAACTCTGGGAGCTGAATCTGTGGCCCGTATAACACGATTTATGGAATTTTATAAGACTGCACTAAACACATGGAAAATCTGTATGTTTAGATTTATAATAATGTCTTTTAAAACCTATAAATAATTTGTAAGAATAGTTTTCTCCATGCATGGATAAAATAGCATTCTGTTATAATAGTCTACCTTTTGCTTTTTAAAAACTGCTTATATTAGATCTAACTCCATTGGGAATATAATTACTGGTGTGAGCACACTTTGGAGGGTTACATAAAAAGAGTTTAAATATCAGCATAAGAGTGGCACTGTCATTCAGTGAGAGCACACAGCAAGAAAGAAACTTTGACACATGAAGCTACTGACCAGCCTTCGAATTCCTGTATCAAACATGCTATGTGGCACAAGACATAGTTAATAACTGACAAAATGATTTCTATGTGTGGACAAAGCTTATTATTTTTAAACCATGGAGAATGACTTGAGCCTTATAGCAAAGGATCCCACTTTCTGTAATATGAAATACTTAGAAATCATAGAATCATAGAATCATTTAGGTTGGCAAAGATCTTTAAGATCGCCGAGTCCAACTGTCAACCCAACACCACCGTGCACACTAAACCATGTCCTGAAGTACCAAGTCTACGTGTTTTTTGAACACCTCCAGGGATGGTGGCACCACCACTTCCCTCGGCAGCTGGTTCCAATGCCTGACAAGCCTTTCAGTAAAGAAATTTTTTCTAATATCCAATCTAAATCTCCCCTGACACAACTTGAGGCTATTTCCTCTCATCCTAAATAATTCTGGATGTGAGAAAATTCATGTATGGATGTGAGAAAATTAATGTATTTCCTCAGGGTTTTGATATTATACTTCATATTAGGTTAAATATGGGAATATATCAAACAATAGTCCTTTTCTGATTTTTTTTTTTTCTTACTCTACTTGGTTCTTAGTGATTAGATTTTACCTGTATCTGTTGGGTAGCACATTTTTAATGGTTTTTATGGAAATTACAGTTTTGTTTGCCACCAGTGACTTTTCAGCCTGTAAGAACAATTCATCTTGCTCTTCTAGAGGATAATATTGTCAATGAAAGCACCAACATAAGAAATATTTTGAATATTATGAACTCTATTCCTCAGCCTATAAAACCAGTTACTAAGTTTTATCAGTATCAGTTAGACAATCTATTAAAAAGGCACACTGAAAAGTCATCAGACCTGATTGTGGCTACTATTTCTGATAGGTTCACTCCAGTGAAAGCCGTGTACTACTTCAGCATGAGTAACTATTGTAAGTACCCCAGCAATAAGAAAGAAGAAATTCAAAGCAATTTAAAATGCAGGGAAGCTGATGTAGCTACCAATACTGAAATGAATGACCAGGTGAAGTACCAGGTTTCAGTTTCTTGTAAGAATGTAGATCTTAAGACACAAGCCAGTTTCTATGATGATAGTCATCCCTACTTGAGCTCAGGTGATGCTCTGATAAGCTGCAGAATATTTACAACTCAGACAACACTTACAATGTCAAGCAACAGAGATGCCTTGAGAGCTGGCAATAAGGAAAGAAGAGCAGATAATTGCTGTAGAACTGGTCTAGAAGAAGCAAATGCTGCAGAGATTATACTGGATTATAGACCACATGAAGATGCTGCGAGTGCAAACTTTGTACTTTGCAATCATTATTTAGATTCTTCCTGTAAAAATGAAGTGATAGAGGCCTACCATGCCTTATAAGATAATGTAGCTGCAGTAATTCCCAGAGTAGAAGTGCATGATCCTTCTGGAAAACAGACAATAAATAATGTTTGTCTCTGAATTTGAAATGGAAAAAGAAGCAATGTCAGAAGCAACTTCAGAAGAGGACAGTGAGCTTGTACCTGTTGTTCATATTACGTTCTCTGAACAAGAACCGGCTAGGGAACCACACATTGCTAAACAAGCTGCCACAAAAAAAGAGTGCCATTTGTAGCCTGCCTCCTGATGTTACTCAGAGCTTCAACATTCTTGCTCATAAAGAAAATGACAAAAATAAAGATATCTGAAGACTTAATTGTTCTGCTGAGATTTACACAAAATGTAATGCCAAGAGTCAGATTCTTCTGTCTTTGGAACTGTCACGTGTGGAATCTGAGACTTCCCTGAAGTATCGAAAAAACCCAAACCCTCCAGGAGACAGAGATCATTGTGCTCAGAGTGCTCAGAAACTTAAAAAGCAAAGTTTCTCTTGCAGTTGCAAAAATTCAGTTAACTTAAACTTGTTACTCTACTTTTTCTACCACATGCACAGTCTGCTTTAGATTTTGTAGATCAAAGGTTTAATTACAAAGGACAGAAGTACCGAGTTGAGTGACAGCAACACATAGCAAGATAATGTAATAATGTCTGATTCAGATTTCTAAATAAACACTTCAAGGAGCTTAATGTTGTTTCCTGAAGACACAGATCATCAATCAGCTTATCTTTTTCAAAGCACTTTCACAAGCAAGTAAGCAAAATAAAATTTTTTCAAATTCAAATTTATCAACTATTAAATAATTTTCTTTGAAGCAGTCTTTAGACAGTCAGGATATATCCAACCATCAGAGAGGTGCTACCTGTAGCCAGAATCTTCTGCAGTTCAGTGATAAAGACTACAGAGAATGTGTTGCTTTAAATAGCAGTTTACTAACAACAAACCAGAACTTTTGTGTACCCCAGTGCAGGGTGGATATGGATGTCTGCAAAGGCCTGGAGTCAGACCAGGCCTCCTTCAAGTCTATAAATAAATGTGAAGCATTGCCCTTTTCAGATACACTGGAGTGTCAATCCCCTACAAAAAAATTTATTCACAGCTGGGCATCCAAGCTTCAAAACAGTGGTTTGGCAAATGAATTGACTCAGCCTTTAGTGATTCAGACAAAAAAATGTTAAAAGCCCTGGTTTCCAGACAAGTCAGAACATTTTGTCCTGGGCAGATAATAAGGATGTGACTGATGAGTTACTTTGTTGTCTGGCCGAAGAATTGCTAATGCTTGAAGAAAAAGACATTAACTCTTCAGGAACAAAAAATACAAGTTTTAAAATGCAAAATACACATACTAAAGCAGAAGAAAATACGATGAATGGAGATGGAGCAAGAGTATATAGTGCTCTAGAGAAGGTAAAAGTAATTTCTTGTAACTTGCTAGTTCCTTTGAGTCATGCTTCAGCACAAGTTTGGATGGAAGGTAGGAAATATGTACTCATTAATGATCAAGCCTCTTTTCCTTGGGCCAGCTGCCCACTGATTCTTCCAGTGCTCAGTTGAGGATACCCATGTTAGGGGCTGCATGTCAGGACACAAGCCAGATAGTATGAAGGCATGACAGGAATAGCTCTCAAGGCTTATATGATGGGTGAAGATAAATTGAGAAATTGAGAATTGAGAATAAAAAGGAGAGGCTATTTTAACTGAATAGCATGTATAAAAAGGTGCTGGGGGCGAGGCAAAAAGCTCTTGAGATCTTGATACCTAAGGAATATGAAAAGACACTACAAATCGTGCATTTATATCCAAAAGGGCAATTTCCTTGAATCTCTGAGAGCAACCAGATACTTTTCTAGGTATGCACTACAAGTACTGGCTTATCAGACAGATTTAAGGCTGTTTAATTAATGTTTAATCAAAACTCTGACTCGGAAGGCTTAGATTCTGGTCCCCAAGTCAGTTAAGAACTTTCACTTACTAAGGTGCTTGTCTACTAATACTGCTTCTCCTTGGCCCTGTTAGCTTTTTGTTTATTTAAATTACAAATGGATAAGGAAATTTCTTTCACTACATGTTGATGCACTTCCTTATGCTTCTGCAAGCACAGGTGCCAATTATACCTCCATTCTCCTCCTAGGGAGATCCATGGCTGGATGGAGTAATCATTACCATCTTTCTAAAGCAGTCTCTTCTTCCTGTGAAGTCATGTCCAAATTGTTTTCATCAGACTTGGGTTGCATATGTTACCCAGAGTAAGGCGATAATCATATTCACCCCTCAGCTTCGCAAACAGTACTTACATGACAAAAAAAAGGAATAAGCAGATGTCTATCCTGCTCTTTTAAGTGTTCCTTCTGTCTGTCTTCCTGTCAATGGAAAAAGATGTCATGCTATAATCTTCTGGTTATGCACCGTTGTGATATATACTTGAAAATATTCACATTGTCTTACTTAGTATAGCAATTGTATCGATGAGCTGGCCGATGAGTACATACATACATATATATATATATAAATCTATAGAGAAGAGTCATGGCAGGTAAAAAATACTCCTTATAAAAAATGTAAGGATAATATGAAGCCTTTCTTTTCCTCCCTGCTTTCTCCCCACACTGACCATCACCTTTTAAGCAGAGTTACAGTAGAGCCTTTTTGGCATCGAATGAAGAAAGTGAACTGCTTAACTTTGAGGAATTTACTGAATTACCAGGAAGCAGTTCAGCTAACAAAGACCCCATCATGTCAACAAGAGGTGAAGTCCTTGGAAAAGGAGCCTATGGCACAGTAAGTTAATATCTGTATAAGTTAAAGGATGTGCTGGTCGTCTTTGAGCTACATCTTAGCTTATAACTAGCTGTTGTCCTATTCAACAAATAATTTAAATATTTTGGATTACACAATGAGACATGAAACATGACAAACACAAAGATACTGTTTAAAATAAGTAAATACTCAGTTTTATTTCATGTTTCACTTTAATAAATGCTAGTTTCATTGTGGGTATATTGTGGTCTGACAAGCCAGGGGCAGTTAATAGCTGTAAAACAGGTTGGTTTGGCTATGTCAGATCAACTCACTACAGAAAAGGTGTATCAGAAGTTTCATGAAGAAGTTGATCTTTTGAAGACATTGAAGCACATCAGTATTGTTACTTATTAGGAACTTGTCTGGAAGACACCACTTTAAGCATTTTCATGGAGTTTGTTCCTGGTGGCTCCATTTCTAGTTTTATTAATCATTTTGGCCCTTCACCAGAAATTGTCCTTTGTAAATATACAAAACAAATTCTACAAGGGGTTGCATATTTACATGATGATTGTGTGGTACATAGGGATATCAAAGGCAATAATGTAATGCTCGTGCCAAATGGTATAGTAAAGCTAACTGACTTTGGCTTTTTTTTTTTTTTTTTCCCAAATGTTTTCTTGTTTTGTTTTGTTTTGTTTTTTGCCAGGCGTTTAGCTTGGGTAAGCCTCCGTGGCACACAGAGCGAGATGCTGAATTCTGTGCATGGGATTCCATACTGGATGGCATCAGAAGTTATAAATTAATCTGGATATGGAAGAAAATCAGACACCTGGAGTGTTGGCTGCACCCTGTTTGAGATGACAACAGGAAAACTGCCTCTGGCTGGCTTCCATGGATAGGATAGCAGCCATGTTCTACATTGGGGCCCACAGAGGATGAATGCCTTCCCTACCTGATGATTCTCCAGCACTGCAGTGGATTTTGTGCATGCATGCTTAACCAGGTATCTGATTTTTAACAGTAAATTGAAAGGAAAATGCAGATAGTTTGTATTGTAGAGATTGTTGATGGGAGCTTAGGTTACTTCTTCTATGGTACATATGACTGTATTGTAAATGCATAGGTTTTTCAACATTTCAGGAAAGCCTTTAAATAATAGTATACATAAAAGAGCTTTACTCTCTATAATGGTATAAACCCCCCCTCACAAATTGTCTTTTTGTAGGCTTATACTCATCATTTACTTTCCCTGTATTTTTCA
>JAVJGG010000001.1:46194672-46197691 GCA_035590195.1 Aviceda cuculoides | reverse complement strand
AACTGAAAACATCAGGGTGTTATCAACATTCTTCGCATACTGAACTCAAAACACAGCACCGTACCAGCTACTAGGAACACAATTAACTCTATCCCAGCTGAAACCAGGACACTGTAAAATGCTGTCTGAATCACTAGACAGTCTACTGCTGTTTTTCAATGTCCTTCATCTGAAATAGAACAGCAAATTTGATTCTGAAACTTGAACTGTTTTGAGAAACAAACACTTGTGTGAGCGCTATGTAATTAGATAACATGTAACAGTCTCTATCTGCATTGTGAAAATAATTTTTAGTTAGTATAATTAGCTACTACTAAGTGCACAAAATTAAACAAAATTTGAAGAACATTATTATATATTAATAAAACAAAAAAATCACATATTAGTATTTAGATTGTCCTCTTTCTGATAAGGCTTGAGTATTTTTGAAATTTAAAATTTCAGGGGAATGAGACGCTGTAGAAACCAAAAATTGATTTCACCACATCAAAATGTGGTGAACATTATGCCTTCGTGAGCACCTAGGCTCCAGGAAAAGATGAGTAAAACTCAGCTCTACAACTGTTAAGGGCTGAGCTCTCAAGAATTCAAGACCCTGAGTTCAGTGCAAGCAGTAACATGAAAATGGGTATTTTACAAAAGGGAAATAAGGAAGTTCTAAGTTTTATATAAAAATCAACTTTCCCCAGAGCGCTAAACATTTTAGTTACTTAAATAGCGTTCAAACTTTATTTTATTCCAGTAGCCTGACTTCAGAGGGTGGGTCTAAACTTTATAAAAGCAAAGAGAAATCAGAACTTATAGCAAAATTTTTTATTAATAATTTCTGTAGGTATAATGTCACATAACAATGACAGAAAACTATGCCAGCAGAAGAGAAATCCTAACATCACTGTAATCTTCAAAGTTCAAACAGTTAACAGTCCCATTTTGAGGAATACCGCTTGGTCCTCATAACAAAAAAATCCATGGCAACATCATGTTGCAGTATCTTCACGTTAAAGTACCTTGCAGAATAAAGGTAGGAGCCCTGGCATATGAACTGAAGTGGGATGTATATAATTCCATGATGTATATTAATTCTTCTCAGATTAAGGTAGTGTCTTCAACAAAGCTGCAAAGTAAATATGAGTTTTTATTTAGCATGAAATGAAACTGAGATGACAGTCATAAGCATGGCAAGAATGGGCATGCTCTAGGATACACAGTTAATTAAAAAATGTCAGAATTACAAAACCTCCCTCTTATGCGCATGTCATAAGCGAAACTAATATCTTTTATTAAAGTCTGAGTTCTTCAATATTAATGTTATTAGTTATTTGCAATTTAAATGTAACATTTAATCCAGCTCGTTACACTAAAATTAGTCTCCAACTTAAAGATTTGTAAAACTTTAACCTGAGTTTTTAATTTTGCTTTTGTTTAACTGGACTTAGAGAATGAGGTGGTTGTTTAAGGCCAGCATTTGCAGCAAAGGTGTTTCAGCTTAATCATGCTGGAGAAGAGGGGAGATGTGATTGCATCCCAGCCCTGTGCTCAGCACAGCGACACCAAAAGTACGTTGGTTTAGGGTACCTTGGGTTGCTCAGCTGAGTGCAGTCCAGTAGAACATTCTATAAACAAGTCTAACTTTGCATATTTCTTACTTGATGAGACCACAGATTTTCACATCAAAATCCAGATAATTCAGATACCTGTAATAAGGTGTCTAATGTAATATGGGGGAAAGGAGAGAAACCTTAAGCACCTTCTTGAAAAAACCTTTATTTTCAATGAGAAGTGACTTGGTGAGGAGGGTCACACTTGCTTAATTACAGTGTTTGAGCAGGGCAAGCCTTACTGTTTTAAAAAGAGTACAGTCTTAATTTCTAAAAATAGTGAAGAACCCATTACAAAGTATGCAGGCTGCCAAGTAGTAGGTATGACTGCTTTGCTGTGATGTCAAGTTTCCTCAAGATTTGGAGTTTAAATTTAGAGAACTTGAAAATACACTGTCCTTTTATCATTGTAGGGGATACCTAGTATTTCTTTTACATGCAGTAATATTTAAAGCTCTGAGCTATTGCTCAAATCTCAGGAAAAGGGAGGGTTCGTAGGCATGCCAACCCAGTCATTTTACACTGGTCTTGGAAATTACAGCAACATAATGTAACAATCTGCATCTCAAAATACATGCATCAACCTGTCTTCTCAAGGAAGCAGACATTGAGCCCAGAAAACCCAGTCTTTTATTTGGGTTCAAAACTAGTGCTTTTTCACAAAGTTCAGCAGGAACTGATGCCATTTTCTACAACCGCTTTATCAGAACTCTGGTTCTTGCACATAAGTAAAAAAGAGCAAGAGTTCTCATGAGGAAGGGCTTCCAGTACACACAGCAGAGTGCCTTTTCTCCCCTACTTTCCACTTCCCACAGGGACCCGCACCATGGCAGTACTTCAGAAAGTGAGTTATACAGGTGTTGTCTGAAGTATGGTAAGAAAAATGGTGTCGTAAGTGCAGGAATATAGAGGAATCAAACCCAAGTACCGCAAATTTTGATCTGGGTTTGCTATATCCACCTCAGGAGAAGCCAGAGAAACAGTCATTCCCAGTAGCAGCATGAGAGACCACTCCTGGCTTTTTTTTTTTTTTTTTTTTTAAAGGAGTAAGGAGTTAAGCATTTCAGAGAAAGGGGGAATTGATTAGCTAGTTCAGTCTGGCAAAACTTCCAAGTCTTTTAAGACATTTATTTTTAGAACTTATTGTGGGAATGTGCATTTACATCCCATCTAAAGAAAGCAAATGAAGTGTTTGCTCAGTCCCCTCCACTGCAAAACAAGGCTTGGGAACCTAGCCCCCTAAGGTCTGACAAAGATCCTTGGTATGTTCTTGTCACCCACCCCTCACCCCTTCCCCCCCACTCCCCACTGCTAAAAGAAAAACAAAATAATAATAAAAAAAAATAATCAAGCATGGCCAGCCACTATACAATAAAACTACAGGGTACAGGCTCTTGACCCTGGGGTAAAGTGAGGGAACA
>JAVJGG010000001.1:46174672-46189672 GCA_035590195.1 Aviceda cuculoides | reverse complement strand
CATAAGTACACCTCTTTTTGCTACATACTGTTATAGGAAAATTTCTTACCCGCCAATTTCTAATTCTCTTGAGCCTGCTAGGTGTTTTCTCCAGTATTTGCAGAAACTCATGAGTTAGCTCTGGGTAGAGGGAAAAAAAAAAAAAAAAAGAAAATAAAAGAAAAAAAAGCCATTTTTACATTTGATGCTGTAATAAGCAGGTTAAACCTTAAGCGTTTTTCTAGACTAAGAGTATACAGCTTTTGCAGTAGTTACCACAGGCTGCACGTGATTCCAACTGATATTTAATAAAAAAATTGTTAGACCAGCGTTGAACAAAAAAGGCTACGGTATTTCACTATGACAGACTTCTGACCACTACACACATTCTGAACACAGGTTTGAATTTAAGATTTTGGTTTTACTCTTGCAGAATCTTGATTCATCAGACCAAAAATTTCAAGAGGGATCTGTAGAAACAATAGCTCCTAAAATAACATACTTGCCATTCAGCTTGGGCATTTCCTGTATGAAGTTAAGTTTTCTTTAAAGTATAAATTTCTAAGTCACTGTTTCAGTCATTCCACCGAACTTCAGGAACAACCAATAACAGCTCTGAACAAAATATAAGCCATCAGACCCTTTGAAGCACCCTGTTTTAGACAATAGCTTTTGATTAATTTGTGTTCAAGGCAAAGTAGCTGGCTATTTTAAAAAAAAAAAAAAAAAAAAATCCTTGCATTTAGTACGTCCACAAGGGAACACAGGTCTCCATGCTTGTCAGCTGCAAATAAAAATACTTTCCACTGAAATTTAATTTTACTCACGAGCTAAAAATAATTGGATACAGTCAGAATTTGAATGCAAAAGTAGATCTCTTGCAGGTCTGGAAGAACTGGCTTCTCCAAAACTCCACAAGCAAGTTATAAATTAAGCTGCTCCCAAGGGCAAAACTGCCTCAAGCCTTTGGTCTGCCCGAATCTATTACACACACCACAGCTCTATAAATGCTTGAAGAATTAAGCAGTGCTCACCATGAGCTCACAGCACACACCTTATGGGATTTCAAAAATTAAAATGATGCATGCTTACCAAACACACAAAACCAACAGTCAGATGAGAAGGAAGGCAGGGTGGAATTTGAAACTGCAGACACAACTTAAAGAAGCCCACTAAGAGACATTTGAACTTGCAATTTCAAGCTTACTCTGGTTCTCTGCTTCACCTGACATCTACTCAAGTTTTCACTGTCAAAAACAGTAATATTGCCACTAAGAAAGAAAAGCTCAGCAGAGGAAGAAAGCAGGCTGTGGGGAGCTACGCTGGGCCATACCAAGCCTGGAGGCCTCCACCACTACTCTGAAACAAACATTTCACTCTAGAACTAACAGCTAAGTCCAATACATAGATCTGAAAGCCCCAGAAGGTACCACCTCCACTACAGTAGTGTATGGAGGCCTTGAATTCAGACCCCACTGAATTAAGTACTGTTTCAAAAGATAGTAAACTTCTAGGTATATGGTCTTCTAGGTATATGCTTTCTTCTGGAAAGAAGCCATTTAACAAGAAAAAAAAAATGCTTCACAGGAGTTTGAGGCATCATACAACAAATTGTTAACATAGAACTACCTTCATAAACGTGTCAATTTGAAGAACAAAGAAAATCAGTTTCAGTGACAGTGAAGCCATAAACTTGGACCAGTGATGTATGTAAAATGATCAGGACTGCACAGATTTGCACTGGAAGGTCTCCATCTCTTTCCCGGTTCTGGAAAGCACTTCAAAGCAAGATTCTAACCTATGCTTGCAAAAGGTTAGTGGATGCCCCAGCCCACAGGATGAAATAAAAAGGGTCTCAAAACTAAGTTTGTCTTCCAAAGTTCTCCCCTCTCCTATACATTTCACCTGTGGATCTGATATGTGAAGTCAGTGAGACTTATTTCAGGCTTAAAGCCATGCTCTTAATATACTATGCTCCTATTTTTACATTAATAAATCCTTGAATTTCAAGATGTGAAAAGGCAGTATTACTTACCATCTAGCAATTCTAGAGTAACTGAAGGATCTACATATTCCCACCAGTGTTTTCCATCAGTTGATACTGGAATCTCCCAGTTGGACCACTTGCAGGCCAAGTGAATGCACACACATGCTATCACTGTAGGCTTGTACTGAAGACAGAATGTAGTAAGATGAAGACTGTTGCACAAATTTCGTAATGAGGAACCAAAGGAAATCAAACATGTAAAACAGAAAACCCAAACAAATCAACCATTAACATACAGAATAAGATAACACGTCAAGCAACAGCAGTTAAACATTAGGTCATGGAACATTTTTCTGATTTAAGTTTTTAAGATATCTTACTGCCCTAAGAACACAAAGGGCAGGACATTTCTCTGGTGGAAAAGTTTAATTTGATTTTGCTATAAAAAGTGCAATGAACAGTAAATAAATTTACCAGTTATTCTACTGTACTTAAGTACTAAAAAGAAAGAAGTATAAAATGGTCAATTAAAATTCTACAGTAAAAAAACAGCTGATTACGCAGTCTCTGAATGAGACAATTAGAAGAAGGTACCCAATAGTTCCACAGAAGCCAAGTGAATTACTTGTGGGCTTAGCTTTCACCGGGCCTGGATTTGTGGTATTTTCGAACTTGCCTTCAGCTTCCAGCTGGCAGCAGCACAAAGACATTGGTTCAGTTTCACTGCTTTATCACAACTTTTCTTAACAGCTGTTTCAAATATAGAACCTTGGCCATCCAGGAACCACCAAGAAATATTTATTTGGAAGAGTTCTAATAACCAGCAGATACCGCTTAAAAAACTATCTACATGTAATGTAATCCTCTTAAATAAAGCTCAAAGTTGTTTTGCAAGAAGTAAGCTGAAGTAATCAAGAAATCAAGACTAAAGGCTGCTCTCAAATTCCGCCTTTCTACAACAGACTATGTATTCACAGTTCCCATTTGGAATCCTAGAACTTTAAATTTATGTAAGTACTTAAGTTTTAAAACTATATATTAAGATTAAAGAGCCGCTTCTAAACGGAAGAACATCAGACCACTACTAGTCCATCCGAAAAGAAAAATCAGCTAGTTGAAAAGATCTTAGGCCCGCTACAATTTTATAAGTTAAGATTGGATCAATATATTTAAAGTTAAGAGAAAACTGCCATTAACTACAAGTGTAAACTAAAAATAATTTTGTACTTACCAAGATGCTCGAATTTCTAGGTTAAGTTTAGCTCTTTGTAATCTTTAGCTGCTATTCAGGCTACCAATTTTAGACTTATGCACTCACAATCGAGAAAATGTCATCAGAAAGCACCACTACACTTCTCATTGTGCATTTAACCCCTTTGTGCCATCAGGCCCTTGTACAATACACCGCACTGCAGACAGGAAGGTACCACCACTGTAGATGGCCCAGTCTCCTGTTGCAACAAGGGTAAGACACATGTAGGGGGCCCTGCAGTAAAGGAAGCTATAGTGTGCTACAACAGTGCAACAAAGAGGTTCAGGATAACAACCTGTTGGTAGCCATGAAATAGGATGTCTGTGCCAAATCCTTGCTTGCTGTAAGAAAAGAAAAACGGAGAGATTAAAGGTCTGCACTAACTTGTCAGGTTCATTCCAAAATTAAAGCACTTTTACCTTCCAAAAGCACCACTTGTTATTTCCACAGAACTGACCTGAATTTAGCTAACTCGCCTTTAAAATAATCTTTTCCGAGGTACAGAAGAGGCCGTTACGTTCAGTAACCGGAGATGGACCAGTCATTCCCTTCACTGACCCCCCCCGTACAACCCACCCAACAGTTTCCCTTTGCTTATCTACCCCGCAAACGCCTCACACAGGAGCGTGCTCTCTTCCAGGAGTACCTGCTTCCCCACCCTCGTTTACAGACGATCCCTAGCAGAGCCGTGGACTGCAGTAAGGCAGCTGGTAAAAGCCAATTCACAGCAGTGCAAGTTCCGCTCTGGGAGAGGAGCACGGCAGGACAGCTGGAGAACACACCTCCCACCCCCCAGCACCTCCCCGAAAACAGCCACATCTCTCTCCCAGAGCCCTACAACACAGCAAGCTCCCAAGCCAGATGGTAAAAAAAATTAAACGCGTTTTCTTCTCCCTCTAATTAAAGCGCACCATACTCATAACAATTTTTTCCACATTTGTTAAACCTGTGGCAAAGCTTAGATAGGAAATAAACAACTTTGTTTTAGTTACAGTCAGGCAAAAAACCCCACACAAGACTGCAACGCACCAGAAATGAAAAGCTAACCACTTAGGCCGTTACAGCCATCTAGCACTGACCCCCACCAGGGAAACCCCAACGCTCCTCACTCATGTAAGAGAACTTACTGTAACATGCATATAATGGAATAGCTGGGCACAGTGGTTTTAACTGAAGATTGAATGCAGCCTTCACTGAATTCTTACTTTGACACTATCACTTGAAATCAGTGCTACCTGCAGAAAGTGTAGTGTTGAATTTTATGTCAAAAGGAATATTGTTAAACTTTTATTTTAATAATCACCTTTCCACAAAGTTTGAGAAAGACTGCAGTGGCTTTTAAAATGTAATTTAAAAAAGCATATTAAGTATGTGATTTAACCCAACTTCTAATGATTGCCAAGGACTATAAAACAGATTTGTCTTTACGCTACACAACCGGGCAGTGCCATAATCCAAGAACGTGGAAGTAGCAAGGTAACAGGATCTGTTCCCACACACAAATTCTACTAATCCATAATAATCAAAAGGTGAACTGACAACATGACAGTGTTATACTATAATGGTAACTGCATGCCAGATAACCACGGAGTTCAACCTTTTCCTCTCCCTCCCATCAAAAAAACTTAAGGCAGTATTACCAAAAAAGAAAAAGTGAAACGAGACTATCATAACAAAACAGATGAAAATACAGAATAGTTGAATAAGACTGAAATTGATGTCTTGCTCTTTGTTTTTCATCAAAGCAATGTTTAAAGGATCTTCAATGATTTCTATAGTCTGTAAAGTTACAACATGTTTGAATTAAGGGACCGGTCCAAGAAGCATCTCTACTCTCACTGAAATATTCCTTTTGAACAAGGAAGAAAAGCAGATGCCAGAAAACTTCTATTTAACATCAGCTTGAAAGTTGAGTAAATCAAAACACATACCTGGAAGAAAAGAATCACATCTTGAAACACACATTTTAGCCTCAATCAAAAATTAATGTGCTAAATACCTTACCTATACTACAAGCAGCATGATACCGTTTCAACTTATTTACAGCTAAATAATCAACATTGCCAAAACCAGCAAGAAATTTCAGCTCACAACTAAAGCCTATGGTAACAGAAGGCACAACTGAAAACAACCATCCCAAACTCTTCTCTTACATTTAGGACAGCTTTGATTTAGTAGAATTCATCACTAAAGTTAAAGCTAATGAATTTTTGTTCCTATATTGTGGTGTGTTATTTCCTTTACAATAGTGGAAAGTGCGTCTCCAAATTAAAACAATCTTGAAGCAGAGGCTAAAACAAGCCAGCAGAGCTTCTCTGTTATAACTCACAAGTTGCAGGACTGATGGCTGTGATGCCAGCCATTAATAATCAGGTTTATATTTTATCATTCAGGAGTGATTTTGAAACACCCACCCTGTCTCACTGCTGCAGAAGCAACCATAAGGCAGGGGATTACTAAAGTAGTAATCAAGATTTTGAAACGGGACTTGCTGTCCAATACACCTTCCAAAAAGCTACTATCTCCAAGAAATTCCCAACTGGAAACCAAAATGCTTTTTACTGGTCATAGCCACACAATTCATCTGGTTGCAATTCCAAGATATGTGAGTCTTTTCTTCAACACTAGGTTATCTTGGATCTTGAGATAATCATGAAAACGTGACTGCCAAGTCACCCTTAGGAGGGTGGTAGCTGGCCAGGCCTAGGACCCTGACAACATATTTGAACTTTCCCTGGAAAGAGGAGACTGCAGGTAAGCCAGTCAACATCGGAAGAGAGAAAGCTTGCTTAAGTCCTCCTGGGCAAAAGGAAAAAGCTAACGGCTCTGAATGGAGGTATGTTGGTGGATGCCTGTTGTGTCTGGAAAGGGCTGGAGGAGGCCATGGTGTAGGCATTCAGGTCTGAGCAGTCCTGGTGGCTTTACTTTCTTGAAAGTATTTAAACCTTTGGAACAGGCCTGTAAAAGCCTGAGGTGAAAGTTCAGAATGTGAAGGCTGCCTGTAGCCATGCTGGAGTGCAGCTGGTGTTTTAAGATCTTTCCGCACCACTTAGTATACTAAGATTTAAATTTTCCCATGAGAATACCCTCTGAAAAAGCTGATTCATTTTCATCTCCTCTTCTGCTGACTGTGTCTTTATCAGCCTGATTTAACCAATGGCACCTGTGCACACAGATACTATGGTATGTTTGAAGAATTTGACAGTGCAATTTCCACAAAAGATTATTAAGGAACATGGGTGTTCAAGATACCTGGTAACCTGCAGAGTAGCGAGAACAATCCTAGCAATCCTTGGGATCCAATCTTCAGTTCCAAAAGAAGGTTGTGTACCAACACAGAAAAAGGAAGGACTGAAGACTTCCCAAGATGGAGATGAGGATACAGATTCCTCCTATTCCAAGTCCCACCAGAAGCACGCTGGGAACAGACTGATTTTGCACCAGAACTTAAGAGGACCACATCATGGTCTTGGCACTAGGGCAGTTTCACTGCTGATCATTCAACTAGCATTCAAGCCAGTAAGGCAGTTTGACACCAGAACAGTTTTTGGTGTTAGTTTTTTTTGATTATTTTTCTTTCTTTTTTCTTTTCTTCTCTCTTCAGTATTGGAGCATCCTCGGAATGGGCACCGAAGCTTGCCGACAGGCCTTCACAGATCCACTGCCTTCAGATTCCTTAGAGGACCTGTGGGATCCTAAGGAATGATGGTCCTGTCTCCTCTTCTCAGTCTCTTGACACTGAGGAAGAATGGTGCAGAAAAAAGACTGAGCCCACACCATTTTCCTTGTCTACTTTACTGACCAAACTGTAAAGACGGAACAATTTCATCAACCCCTGAATATCTGAAAACTAGAAGGAATAATTAGATACCTTATGCCTGATCATCATGAGTCATTATGTATCCATCCAGTCACCCCTTATCTACCATAAGCTGTGTTGTCTAATACTACCTTCAGAAAGGCTTTCAATCTTAGAGATGAAGAATTCAACTTTTTCTTTAGTTGTATGTTGAAGCAATTATGATTATTTTCACCAATTCCCACTTACTAGTTCATCTTCGGCTTCCAGCAATTGAGTCTGGTATGCCACTATAAGACTAGACAGTCTTCTGACAATGGACTTGGCTGAATCTTTGGAGCATCATCAGTAGAACCTGGTTTTTGTTTGTGGGTTTTTTGTTTGTTTGGGGGTTTTTGTTTTTGGGGGTTTTTTTGTTTTGTTTTGGGGGTTTTTTCCCCATTTTGTTTTTAAAGGGGGTAGCTTATAGATTAATACAGGTAACAGTGACAGCATAAAGCACATTACCTTGGATGCAAGACAACAAAGTGATACAGAGAATCAGCCATCCTCTTAGCCACTTAAGTTTAGCCAGCAAAAGGGCATCTTCTCACCACATGGCAATTCAGTGCACACATGGGAAGCCAAAACCTTAAGTACACTTGCATACCTCAGCTTTGTTGCCTCTCTTATGATACTTACTCAGCCACATTACATTCCTCCCTTCCTTCTCTCCCCAAACACACAGTTGAAGGTTTTAATCATAAGTCTTAGATAACTTAATCACCTTTAATAAATAAAGGTATCTTTGCCTTCTGTAATAGTGCTTTTTGTCCATGCAGACATGTTACCAGAACCGGATGAAGCAACCTTGCATTTCTTTAAATTCTCAGTCAATACCTTTAGCACTGAAGATTTAACACTGACAAGTCTTGGATGTACTTTGAAAGCTTCAGGACTTGATATCTAAGTGCTGCACCTATTCGCATCAAAACAACACACTGTCCAATAAATAAATGTTAAGAGATAGAGAACTAAAATCATACCACTGCACCTTTGAAGATATATCACTGTGCCTACAAGCCCATCTCTTTATTTGCTCAATACATAAGACCAATGTTCCACAGCAACTTTTCTTTACTTGCTTGACTTGCACGCATGACTACAGATTTCATGCTCCATGTTTTTAATTTATGGATTAATTTGTTGGGGTTTTGTTGTTTATTTATTTATTTAATATGAGGTACTCAGGTCTTGTGTTCACAGCCTATAACACCCCTAGGAGGGGCATATGCTGACAAGAATTTCATTTGCATACACACATACTGAGACGCACACCTACTCCAGTGGGTAGGTTTTCAAGCATCAGATGTTATTACATTCGCTTTGCAGCAGTCCTAGAAGTGCATGGATTTTCGGCCCTCACTGGAGTCTTCAGATTTCAAGACTTGGTATAATTTTAAAATTCTAAGTGTTTTGTTATAACTGGGCTCACATTAAATACTAGCTTTAAAATGTCAAATTTAAAAATTAGCATGTACTTTCCATGTATGAATTTTGTCAATACACAAAAGTAGCATACAAAACACAAAGGAAAAAGCTGAACTGTCTTGGAGTGGTATCTACCCTTGACTAAAGGAAATTAAGTTTGTGTAGCGGTATGCTTTTCTTCTTGTAGGCTCAAGTCAAAAACACTTGCTAATGTGTAAATCCTGACGCAGCTCACAATGCTGCCTGCCACCCCTCCCCACAGCCCCAAATACTGACAAAAGTGCAGGGGCTCACAGGAAACAGGGAAATATGTGCTCACATTTATATTGACCAACAGCTAAGAAAATCCAAAGCAAAACCCTACAGACCTGCTGATGCTGACTATTGAGACTTTAGGTGCAATTAGACTTATGTACTGAGTCATAACCAAATCTGGACAGAAAGCAAAGAATCATTATCTTACAGCAAGAACAGCAATAAGCTACTTTATATGCAAATAACTTACAGCCCCAGTCCTACTCAGAATTAAACTCTGAAGACACTATACCAGTAAGCTACTTTAAAATGAGAGATACTTTTTCTTCAAAGAACTTTAATTCTAGTTACTGCAAAACAGATCTAGTTAACGTGATTAAGTTGTACCTAACTTTCCTATATTTTAGAGAGAAAAAAAAACAAAACAACTTTGAAGCACCTAACTTTGCGTTTTTCACTGCAAAAACAGCTAATGACTGAAGACTAACAACCATGGTCTAACCATTTCCAAACACTTTTTAATTAAGGAACATAACTAAAGTGAAAAGCTTATTTTAGGTGCTTTTACAACTGATCACTAATTTTTTCATCCTCCATCTTATGGGAGGATTTTTTTCTTTTTTTAAAGCTCCAGAGGAAACCGATTTAAGAATTAAAGATGTGCCAAAATTCAGCAAAAAATATTAAAGAACAAAACAGGTTTCTAGCCAGAGTCACATTAATGAGCTGCATACAAGTTAGAGGACATGTTTGTTTAACGAAAGGTTTGGGGTTTTGTGCTACCATCCAAAACAAGTACACCCTGCTCCAGAAAAACAATTAGTCACATCTTGAAGTATTTGCACGTGATAGCAGACCTGCTATGCACTCTCTTTATCCCTCAGTTCATTACCTAAAAAGATTTGCTAAGACAGAAGGCTAGCATTAGCCATCAAACAACATGCAGACTAAACTTCACTTGGTAAAACTGCTTCAGAGTGAAAATAATCAACCCAGAATGATATGTAGCTGGCTATTCAGTTTTCAACTACTAACTGCTTCTGTCATTTGAGAAAACATGGAACAGACATTATTAAAATCAGTGCTAATAAGAAAGCAAACACAATGAAGGACAGAGACCTGAACTCTTTATCAAACTCTCAAGGTTAAGATCAAGCTTTTAGTAATTAGCTTTAAACAAACTCTTTGGATAACATAGTTGGTGAAGAAGCTGATATTAGGCAAATAACATCACCTTCAAATTTTACTAGAAAGGTAAAAAAGGACTTACAGAAGCAGTTAAAAGTCACTGACCTCTCACTAATTGCGTACATTTCACAACATCTGTGTGTGGATGTTCAATGGTAATCTCAAAACCTGAAGAGTTACGAATACATTTCAGAATTATACATTTGCATCTGTAAAATAAAAACACCAATCCCCTTTTGTTTCCCCACAGACCTAAAATGCTTGCTAAACCTTTGGACTGCAGATCAAGTAACACTATTTAACTGCCTTTTATTCTGCACCTTTTCATACTTTTGAATAGTAGATAGTATAGCTACTTCAAGATCAATTAGTAAAACACTCCTTCAGTAATCTCAAATCCTACATATATATATAAAAAAAACCTGGGAAGTTACTGTGTTTTTAAAGTTGAACATATCTGAGCAGTTTATAGCACATTAATAAGTCAGTAAAAGCTGTATTACAGACACACTGAAATACATGTGTAGGCACACACAATTTATTCATTGATTTCTGGGACTTAAACATGTTGCATCTATGAAATTACAAATAAAGTCATTTGTAGGTCAGTGACTTAAGAAACCTTTCTTTGTTTATGACACTATTTAAGAATTAGGTCATGATTGTTAGCTTTTTTTTTTTTCTAAATATACTCAAATTGATATTGAAGAATATCTGAGTAAGTCAGTGTTCTCAGGCCTCCTAGCAGTAACTGTCTCTGTTTATGTTACTTTAAAGTCAGAAGAGTTTCTTATCAGAACATCCATTTCAAATTTTGGAATTACCCGAATCCATTGAATGGTTACACTACAGCTTGTGATGTTCAGAGGCAGTAACCCCGCTCAATTACATAATGTTCTTTAATTAAAAGGCAAAATGGGGAAAAGTACTTCATATAAAGCTCTTCCCAATTGCTTCAGAACACATACACAGCTAACCTAGTATAACACATTACCTTACATGAAGAAATATCAACGTAGTTACTGCTTTGGAGTAAAACCTGTTTGGAAGGGTACACATTTCTACCCCATGAAACTGTCAGAAACATCTATTTCACAACAACAGATATGCCTTTTTCTCCTCTCAAGTGAACACAACAGAACTGCTAATACAAAACTAAATTCATAGGTCAGAAGCTGTACACAAAAATAGTAAAATACTAGTGTACCAACAGCACATAAAAATTCCAGTTACTTGCGTTCCATTACTTCTTCAGGGTAAGTTGGCTGCACAGGAGGTATTTAGAAAGACATACCTAAAGTTTGAAGCATTATTGTTTCAAGTATAACCAGCTCTTGGGCTTGCTGAAGGTATGCCTGAAACAAATAAGCAAACAGGTCAAGACGTAGCTATCTATTGTCTCAAAGTTTTTTATAATACACTTTCTATTTGAATACTGGTACTAGCAACACAAGTTAAGACCACTACCCAAGCCAGTTAGGACTGACAGCTCAGAGCACTTCACTACCTAATACTTTTCTCTACCACTATAAGAGTTACTGCAAATGTAGTTATACCAGCCTAACTATCTTTCACAGTAAGATTTACTTAGTCTGGATCTCACATAATCTATTCCAGCAAAAGATTTTTAGGAGAAGCAGGGAGTACTGTAGGAATTATGAAGGCTTGCCAGTACAAATCAACTCAACTATCTCTAGGCAGATAATCCATTTTACAAGTACTTCAAAATACAGCTGGAAATACTCAGTTGGCCTGTGTTAAGCTAGCTTAAGCTTGTGGGCTCAAACACTCATATATATGTATACCTCCACCTGACATTCCAAGACCTGGGAGCGTAACAAAGGTGCTTAAAATACGTCAGCTGAGGTCCAGCAGGGTATAACTAGCTCAGCCTGACCTTCAAGCAGAACAGCTCTGCTGCATTTCCACCACGCTTCCTCGTATGTTTGGTTTCAGGAAGACTCATCTCAGGAAAGAAAATGTGAACTATAAAGCAGAAGCTGTACAAGCTTTGGCAAATGAAAGGAAGACCAACATATCACAGAGGCAGCAGCTGACAACTGTATCCCATCCTTTAAAACAGAACGTAGACAACAGTGCAGTGACCCTCTGGCTGAGAGAGGAACACAGTGTCCCAACTCCTCTCTGCGCAAACTGTCTGACTTATGGAACCACGCATGAAACCTCTTCTTTAAGATCTAGCCTAGTCTTCTACTATACATATAGAAGTCTTAAAAATAATGCAAGTTCAAGATGGAGCAATCTCTCTAAGTTTCATAACACAAATATTTCACTCTTTAATAAGTTACATTAAGTAATACAAAAGACTTAAATGGTATAAAAAAAAAAGTTTTTTCTAGTTTGCAGACAGCAATAATCCAGTCAAGACAATGTAACAGATCATTAGATGAAGAGTCATCTGATTATCTTCAAAACCATGACTTCCACCTACATCACTCTTTGTATCCAGCTGTGGCTCTTGAGGATGAAGACAGGCATGTGCTACCTTAATAACATGTTCAAGTTTCCGTGGCTGTTCTTCCACTTTTGCAGCCAAAAACAATGCCGTAGGAGATATTATCTGAAGAAGAAAAACATATGTATTTTATAACTTTTTACAAGTAGGACTTGAATTTTTATGGAGAGTCTAAAGTGGTAATTAGAAAAGGTTTAAGAAGTTGGAATTGTCATTTTTTTTTTTTAACAGTTCTGAAATCATGCAAGGCAACAAAAATAACTAGTCATGTTTTATTTTATAACTGATGTAATCCTCTCAGCAGCACAGGGAAGGAGTAGCATAAATGCTAAATTACATTTGTTAGTAAGATCTCTAAGGTCAAACTAATTCTAGTTCAACATAAAAAGAATAGATTTGGCCCAGAACATTTAGTCGCACTAGAATAGGCTGTTTCAAGTTGAATATACTTCATGAGAAAGTTCATCCAATTTCTTGCACAGTAGTGAGCCACTACACCATCTTTTCAGTAAAAGCCAAAACAGCTGACCACAACTTCTGCTAGCACTTGATTTTCCTGAAGAGCAAGAAACTTTGCAAAGAACTTTATGGAAGACAGCTTGTTATATAAAAATAGGTTGTATAAGTAAAAGCTTACTCTTAGAAACTTTACTATACACCCAGCAGTATTTGGTGAACAAAGCACAAGGATTCACAAAAAAAAGCAGTTACATCACGCCTGAGTAAAGACTACAAGTTATGTTTAAAGCTGAAAATTTTAATAGAACTCTAGGTGTCATAAGCTAGCAGCAAAGCACCCATTCACGGTTCATTCAGCATCACCTAGGAGTTCGCCATGACGCAGGGTTTTGATGCCTAGTTATCAGCTAGAATGACTGATGTATCTACAGACAGAACATGGCTAACCATAAAAGAACCAGGGTCCTCTTTGTATGCAAGAGTTGACCATGCTAGACAGGAATTAAAATGACAGTAGAAATCTTCATGTAGACATGAGCAGATTAAATTGGTTAAAATTAAGCCAGTATAAAGCATTTATTCAGAGATTGAAAGAGTTGTTTGTTGAGTATTTAATTAACACATTGTGCAAGCAGCACAGGTATTGGATTTCTTATTCAATGTGCAAGTAGAATGAGACTGAATGAACTGAATAGCAGCTATAGTTCCCCCCCTAAAGTGAGATTTGCTTTTTTTTTTTCCCCTTTTTTTTTTTTCCTCCGGTCAGCAAGCAGACCTTTGTTATGTCAGAATGAAACATTTGGTGTAAAAATTCACAATATATGGAAAACTGCAATGAACTAATTAGAATTGAACATTTAAGTGATTACCCATTACATTTCGGGAGCTATCAAGTGTATTGAGGGAGTACTTTTTGCCTCCTTAAATCACTTTGAAATGCCCCCTTGGATCTGAAGTAAGACTTGTAAGTTGGCAGACTTGAGGAGAACTGAGACCCTGGGAAGGTGATACCCTTTGATGCACAGAAGCATGCCATGAAGAAATCTAGTATTCTAAAAAAACCCAAACCACCCAAAACAAGTCATGGAGAGAAAATTCTTCTACAATGGAAAAAAAAGAAATTACTTTCTTTTTAAGAAGTTTGTAGCTCAAGCCTTACCAATGAATGAAATAAAAACCTGAAGTTGGGTGTTGCTGAACAAGGCTGTATTAACACTGTCATTTAAGACTTCTGATGATTTTCGAGAAGTTCCTACCCACATCACCTGAATGATTCAAAATTCTGGAAGAAATTCCCTTTGCTAAGGACATACTACTTGAAATATGTCTCACTTAAGCTGGGAGAGAAACTTTTAAACACTAAATGTGAAGGAAAGACTTTCTGGAGTTCAAAAAGCTAGAGTATCAATGGCTTTGAAGTGCCAGATATACAGTAGCATGCACATGTATAACCCAACATACGCATGCCATATAAAGATATTTTATAGAGCAGACAAACTGTGCTCCTGCCCAGTAATGCACGAACCCAGGCAAACCTCTCGTCTACAGTTGTTTCACCCATGTAAGCCCTGCAGTAACGTCTCCCGTGTGCTTCAAGGATTTAGGGTAGGTATAACCGAGAAAGGTGTCTACAGCTAGCACCTTCTACACCAGGGCCAGCCTAAGAGGAAGGATTACATTCTCAGACATAATCCCAAGCTTTTGGGAAAAGCAAGATTAGCAGACAGGGCCAGGAAGCCAGAGAAACATGAACGATAGAGAAGAAAGGAAATCAGGAATGTTGGAAGAATCCACAGAGTTATGAAGAAACCAGTTTGACAAGAAGACATTGGACAGAAATGAGGAGGTATTAATGAGCACACCAGAGAGACTAGAACTGGTTCAATTTTATTTCTTTTACTCAGGAAAAAGGATACAACGAGGTAGACCACGATGGACTGAAAACTAAGACTCAACATAGTGAAGTCACTGAGGAAGGAAAGTTAAGTCATGAAGTGTATGGAATCAGAAATAGAATGGATGATGGGAAGAAGCTTTAATAGAAAGTAAGTAGAAGATTGTAGAGGGCCTCGGCTGGACCGAGGGGCCTGGGGAGGATATTGACCTTGACAAGATTACAGTGTTCCCTTGAGAGA
>JAVJGG010000001.1:46146879-46162098 GCA_035590195.1 Aviceda cuculoides | reverse complement strand
TCTGTCCCCAAAATAACTTTGTCCTGGTAATAAAAAAACATGTTGTACATTTTGTAGTAACATTAAACAATATAGTTGCAGGTGCTTTCTGGAATTTATAATAAACCACAGGAAATTAGATTTATATATTGGACTGATTAATTACGAAAGTGAATACGAAGATAATCTTTGGGTTCCAACTTTCATTAGGAAAAAACCAAACTTGAAAACAATTACTTGAGTTTATTGGGTGAATTTAAGTTTGAAAAAAGTACAGGTTATTTATTGGTTTTGTGTTTGGTGTATTTTTATTCTGATAGGCAGAAAGTTCAAAATGGAAATCCCAGGCCCATGGGAATGAGTGTATAGTGCTCAGGTGAATACAACACAAATGGTAATTTCCTACTCCAATTGATTTTCTGTACTGTGGTGCTGGTTTGAAATGTAACAAAAAGGCATCTATTGTTCCCCTACGCTACTAGTACTGCTTCTGCAAGTAATTTGCCTAAAATGCAATGATTAATCTTGGTTAAGTGTTGCCGTAATTATGTGGGCAGTAAAGGGTACATAGAATTCTTCCTTTTGTTTCTTGACTTCTTGGTTCTTTTTCATGTTCATTGCATGCTCTGCACTATTGTATGTCGTACAAAAAGAGTATGAGAGTTTTTGACACATTTCTTTAAGAATTTCAGGAAGTTCTCCACCAAACTCAGAAAAGATGCTTGGATTTGGATTCTTGAATTTGAAATTCTTGACTACATACACTCACAGGGACACACACAAACTTGAAATTATATATGTGTGAGAAGAATGTGTAATAAAAAATACAAAGCAATCAATATTATCTTTTGTGTGCCACTAAAAGCTGTAATAATTGCAGTGTGATAATACTTAAAGCACGGTACAATGTAGAATTACTACAAACATTAAAATTTAAAGAAGTATTTTCTTTAATTTAATTTAACTAATATTCAGCTTCAGATAACAAAACCAAAATCTCATTTACAAAATTTCATATATTTTTGCAAGTCTATAATTTTTTTAAAATGTCGTTGTCTTTAACTGGGATTGGATATTACCTGTGCATTTGAAACATGTATCTGAGAATGAGTGACATGATATGATTTGTTTCTGAAAGCAAGTCAGTCAAAAGAAAATTCAATAAAAATCTGTATGCATCATTCCTGTTACCAGACATGAAAAGAAATAGGCAGATCCTCAATAGGTCCACTTTGTTATAGGTTCATTTTCACACTGGAATGATATTTCCCCATTTTATCTGCCTTGGAGAGTGCATACTCCCAATGCTCTTGATTTTATCAAAAGTCTATTTTCCTTTAAGCTTCCTCCCCTGGAGACATGAATATTTGAAAACCACAGTTTTCATTAAAAATATATGTTTTTAAATGTCTCACGAATTTGAAGTCAAGCCCGTGAATTTGGGGCACTTGTTGTAATATTTGCACTCAGTTACCAATACTGAAATAGGATGAAGAAAACATAATTCAGTTATTTTATGAAATGATGCGTTTTTCTTATTTGTCAAATGCTTTTTTTATTTTTATTTTTTTACCTCCAGTAGATGTCACCCGAGAGTCTCTGAAAGAACCTATACAAAACGTTGCACAGAATCCAAACAGAAGAGATTCTATTGTTCTGTCCTATATTGTTGTGTTACAATTTATTAAAGAAGTCTTGCCATAAGATTAGAATAGGAGAATTTATACCCCTCTGTCTACTAAATCAAGTTCTGAGTGTAGATTAAACAAATTATATTTGGATGTGTGTACTTCTAAGCAGCTAAATACATTATATATAATAATCAATCTGATACCAAGACATTTTCTTCAAATATGAAAAACAAATGTCTGCCATATTCCGCCGCCTCTTTATATGACAAAATAGATTTCTAACTAAAGGAGAAGGAAACCCAGTATTTGCCCAGATGTTTATTAGTTAAGGTTAAGTAAGCCAGGAAGGTTTGTACATTCTTGTTTACATCTCCTATACACCAAACCAGAAGGAAATTCCACGCCCTCATTGTAATAGTATATATATATATTATTTCAATTATATTTTTCTTTTCCTCTAACTTAAAGTGTTTCACAGCTAATCATGATCTATTCATTAGCAATAAAATTAAGAGCTGTAAATTAATAAGAAAAATTCAGAAGCAGCATTATTGCTCTGCTACTAGTGACATTAGACTATTCATTTATACTCTTTGAGCTTCAGTTTTGTACCCATCTATAAAATGGGAATTGTAATACTTGTCCTTAGCAACCAGGCTCAGAGAAGTCTCTGCAGATAAATAACACTCCTAGCATAACAGATGTATTATTACATTATTCCAAAGTATATCAACAAAGTCAGTTTTCCCTGGAGGACTTACAGTTTGATACCTTAATTAGTGCACCTCTCCTTTTGGAAAGGTACATATGACTAATGATTAACCTCAGTGGACCCTTCTACTCAACAGAACTTTTGTTTGCAGTAATAGAGACCTGAATCTTAAAATGAATCTCAAAGAGCATCAAGCATGAATTTGTCCTCTAATGTTAGCGAAAACTGTATCTGCCTTGAATCTCACCTCCTTTCCTACTATGAGGTTACATCTCAAAAAAAGGCCAGATTGCTATAGCCAGTTCAGCTCCAGCCTCTGGCCAGAGCGGTTTTACCTTTGGGTGACGGCTCTTGAGGAATCGCCATGGGGAAGTTTTTGCACAGATACACTGAATCATTTAATCCCCTGTCAACCCTGTTCTTCACTTTTTATAGCCTGTGTCATTAGGGATTTTGTGCTTATTTATATTCGCTTCATGCTACCTCATCATGGGGGGAACGAAGGACTGCAGCAATTTTGCAGTCTTACAAAATTCTTTCTCAGAAATGTGTATTTCTGCTTACTTTAACTGGGGTAGGCTCCAATTAACATGCACCCAAAACTAAGAAGGGATGAAGTTAAATATACGTGACTCATCCCAGCTGTCACTGGATTTTAATATTCATAAGTTCAAAGCCAACACATTACATTCTGATGCCAGGTAATGGCTGTTCCCTAAGGACCTGAAGCCATTTCAAAGCACATCTTTACACACATTGATGCCCTTCCTGCACAGCCCTTAGCTATACTCTGGAGAGCTGTCCTATTTCAAACCCTCAGCTTATAAAGTTACAGTGGCATCCTCAAGACCCGATCACATTGTTTTTAGCCCAGCATTTATTCATCTTGTATGTGTTATTCTGCCAACACACGACTGCACTGAAAACACTGAGATATTTGGTGGTTTTTTTAAGCATTTGACTCATGGAATGGTATTACATGAGAATATCAACTTTCATTGGAAAAAGAGGGAAATTTTTAATATTCATGGTTATAAAGTCTGAAAATGTGATGTGAATGTTTTTTTCAAGGATAAGATGCCTTAGACTATGAAAAAGGGAAAGAAAATGTACTACTTCCCACCTGCCCCCCCCCCCAAGCTCTCCTGAGTATTAAAAGCATTTAAGTTCTTGGGATCTGACTCATGACTTTTCAGCACTGGGGTTACACCTGATGTCACACTGCTTGAGCTCAAAATACTCAGAGGAGAATTAAAGAAGTCACCAACATCCCACGCAGTACACTGGTCAAATTAATGGTGTTAAGAAACTTAATTTCAGAAGTCTGAAAATAAACGCAACACCAGAGAGGCTACTGCTGAGTGACTTAGATTATCAAATTACAATCCCTAACCTCCTCAGACAACTAAATTTCATGTTGCAAAGACTAATCATAATTAGTACAGATTTATTGCAGTAACCTGTTCAGACTGTTAGAGGTGAAAATGGGACATCAACAGTATCTTCTCTGTAGAGAGAAGGAAATCATTCGGCTTAGCTGTCTTTGTGAACTTTGGTCATACAAAAGGCCCTGATGACAGCAACAGCCCCACATGTGAGAAAGCACTATGTGAGCCTAGAAACTAATGTACGGGAAACAGGAGTGCAGTTGTTGAGACAAGAAAGTCAATGTCAGAGCTTGCATTTCTGGTTTTGACATCTGGTAGGCATCTCCCTGCTAGCTGTAGAAACTCCATTTCTACAGAGATCTGTACAGATCAAGAGATCAAGACACAAATACAGGTCTCTTGTTGATTTGTAGTGATCCATTGGAAGCTGGCATGAGTGATGCCATCTTTAACCCCTTCCTAAGCATTTACTAATGAGAAGGAATTATATTAATGTTTTTGGATTTTTCTGTCTCATGCTGTACCCGATTTAAACAGGTTGCTAAACTACAAAGATTTCTTTACTCTCTGCTCTAACAATTAAAATATTTTTGCAGACCCATGATGTTTAATGTGCTCTTCAAGGATCCTCACAAAAACTTTATTATTGACTTTTTTTCTGCCTATAACTTCCCAAGTGCAAATACAATTTGATTTCTTCAAGTATACAATTGAATTGGAAAATGAAGCCATTTGAAAACAAGGCTCCAAATGAACAAGTCTTTGCTTGCAGACCCATCCTGAAAAGCCTTACACAAGGAACCAGCCTCACTGAACTAAGGTTCACAGTGCATCATTTCCTGAATTAAAACCACTATTTCAGTAACTCCATATAGTAAAAACATTACCAACATGGCAGAAGCTCATCAGTTTATAATAGCTCAGGTTCTGATTTTACTGGGTGAATATGCTGTCTTCTTCCTGCTTTCTTCTCCTTTTTCCTATTTCATAGAGAACTAAATAAAGAATGACTCATCTGCTTCTGGAAGCATTAAAACTCACCTCTCCTATTACACTTGTTAGCAGCCTTAGCGCACCATGATCATGGACAAGAGAGTCTGTGTAAAATGAACCAAGGTATTTTCTTGGATCCACCTTATTATCAACTGCACACAAATCAGGGCGCACGTTGAATCCATGGGAGACTCGCCCCACTGTGTATGGAAAAGCTCCACCTGCAAGAAGAAATTTTTGGTAACAGAAGCTGAAAATATGCAGGAGGAAAAAAAGCCACATTATCAACAGAGATCCATAAATTTTACTGTCAGCTATTTACAAAGTGCTCTGCACCAGCAATTTTTTATCCCTTCCCCTTCATTAGCTTCTTTCTCTGTTTTCCCCACTTTTTCACTATTGTGATGCCCAAATTCCTCCTGCTGCTTCCTTGTCCCTTTCCTCAAACCATCTCCTGTTTCCCCTTCCTCCTCGTTTTCCCTAAAGGCTATTGTAACTATTCAAACACTGGCTGAAACAGGCTAAGGAGTGTTCATACAGGCAGCCTACCTGGCAGACTATCTTCTTTGGGGTAACAGTACTCAGCAGGTGGCAGGCTTAAAGTGGTAACCCTATTAGCTGGCATACCAGAAAATACAGTTGCACCATGCTCAACTAAAGAACAGGTGTTTCACATGGTATATTACTTACCTCCATGTGCAAAGCAAACTTTCAGCTTAGGAAATTTTTCAAAAATTCCTCCCATAATCATGGAGCAAATGGCTATGGTTGTTTCTGCTGGCATGCCTAAGAATAAAAAAAAGCTTTATTGTGTGAGACTTTTATTTTTTATTTTCCTATTTGAGTTTTAAATGTTATCTTCATTTTCTTCAATTAGCCTTGAGCCTACTGAAAAAATAATAGTTACAGAGCAGCTGCCAAACATTACACATTATTTCTATTAGAGGAACATGGAGCTGAACAGTAATTAACTGAAATGAGGACACAGGACTGGAAGCTAAGATCCTCCGAATTCTAAGCCCAGTTTTTATCCTATACCACCAGGACAGCTGACAGGCAGGTTGGGTGTGAAATGCAGGCTTGATTCCTCAGTTATCCCAGCTCAAAGACAAGTCTGGAATACACCAGGTTCTCTTCTCACCTGTGCTTCTGTGTTTCTTTTGTGTGGAAAGTATGGCAGATATATTGGTGGATATTCCAACACAGATTTGGGGTTTAGTTATGACATGGGGCCAGTTCCTACAGTTGAGAAATAACCTATCTCTCTTTGCCACTGGGTAACTTGGATGCCCAGTGTTAGGCACATAACAGCAATTTAGGTTCCTACACCAGGCCTCAGTTTCTGAGCCCACCTAACATATTTAGAATATCATGCCATTTAGGCACCTAAATTCTGACATCCAGCTTGAAATTAGGAATTTATTTCCCCTCATCTATGGAGGAAACAATACCTATCCATCTCAAAAGATTGTATTTCATGAATGTTTTACCATGCACTCAGATGAAAAGCCTTATTAGGCTTAGTAGGAAAATCTTTTAATTATACTTTGTTAAGTAAATGAAATAATTTTAGCCTCTTTTTAAATCTGTGTGGTTGAGCCTGCTCTGATTAAGACTAATTGATATTAAGACAATGCACTGGTGATTTGGACACTAAAATTTCCCAGTGTATATTGTGTATGTTTTTCAGAACACCTCTATTGGAGACAGTGCAAAAGCATGCAAATCAAAACAATGTAAAACAGAGTAAGTGAGGGTGGAATAAGGTCTAAACATTCCTAGGCAGCAGTATAACCTACCTCCTCTCCTGTTAGTCTATGTTGTTCTGATTTGCCTAGCAGATGGGGAAAAAACCAGAAACTAGATAATTCCTTACATCTATGGTGAGCTTTCAAAGTAGATGTTGTTTCAGCTACAGTTGATGTGAACTTAGATTTATTTCATCTCTGATCAAACTACTTATAGGAAATAATCCAAGAAATTCTAGGAAGTAATGTTTGGTTTTGCCTACTCTTTCATTTACTCAGGTTATTGCTGAGAAGCTTATTTCAGAGACAAGTCACTTTTCCCTAGTCATCTGCTCTTTGTATTTAGGACAAAAGAGAATACCAGATTCTGTTGCTAGTCTGAATTATTTTAATTCTAGATATTTAAAAGTCAGACAAACTATACAAGCTTAAAACCAAATGACTGCTGAATTTACACAACAGATTTAATCCTACTACTTCATTGAAAAAAAAAAGACTGATAGAAAACTCATGTAGTACCTTTGCAACAATCTTCTGGGCATAATCCAGTGACAATCATAAATGTAGATTAAGCAATGCAAATATACACTCACCTATTAGCCATGGAAACCAATATTTGGACATCCTTCCATCTATCTGCATGTCCCAGGGATGCACAAAGAGACAGCAATTTAATTGTTCAGCAGCCTACAGCAAAAAGAAAAAATCTATATCTTAAGTAATCATACCAAAATGCATCTTAGTTCTTAGTGACACTTTAAAGATTACCTGCAAAATTGTACTGAGCATTAGTACTAGTAGTGAGAATAGGCCCAGAAGTAAGAACTATAAGTGATAGTTGGTTATAGTTACTTCTCTGGGCCATATCCAGAAGTCCTCACTCAGTTTCAAAGTTGGTTTTAAGCCTACAGGATTGGAAACACTGATGATAATATCTTTTTAATAAGCCAAGTGTTCCTCAGATTAATGCGGTACAAAAATGCTTTAGCTGTGTTTGTCAGCCATCCGGCAGTACAAAACTCAGTTCAAACTAGCATTGTTTTGGTTTCATTACACATATGAGGATGAACTCTCATAATATTTTGTAGAACCATTTTAGGATGGTTTTACAGAATTGTTCCAGCTGCATTCAGGAATTTTCATTGCTGTTGCACTACATTTCCCACCTTTGGCCCTCTGCCTGGCTTAAAAAAAAGTCAAAACTATTCCTAATCTACCCTAAGAGTTCAAAAACTAGCCATATGCTGATCAATAATCCATCTCCACTCAAATATACTAATTTTTCCAAAACTACTGACATCTTTGGCAAGGAAAACAGAGGAACAATATAGGAAGCTAATTCTGACTGAGTAATTTAACTGTGTGCTTAAATTTAAATGTATAGTTATTAGAGTCATTCATATACTTAACCAGGATTTAACAGCTTCGTTTTGTCAGATGTATTTCTGGACCTCCTCTTGTTGCTAAGGAGATTATCACACATTTGAAAAATTTGCATTTATTTACCTATACATGCATAAATAAAGCTGCAACTTTTGGACTGTAGGGAGTAATTGCCATCTACATTTGTAAACTAAAAATAGCAATAACTGGCTTGGTAGATTGATAAAATTCATTATCAAATATGGCTTAATTTCACAATGGTTATTATCAAGGAATGCTTCTAGAAGTGATGGAGGTAACTTCCTACATGTGTTAAACATAAGCTGAGGAATGTACAGTATAAGAGAGAGATCCCAGTACAAGAGAGGGATCTCAGTACATGGAGCTACTGGAGAGAGTCCAAAGATGATGAAGGGACTGGAGCATCTCTCCTATAAGGAAACGCTGAGAGAGCTGGGACTGTTTAGCCCCGAGAAGAGAAGGTTCATCGGGGGATCTCACCAACGTATATAAATACCTGAAGGGAGGGTGTAAAGAAGGTGGAGCCAGGCACCTTTCTGTGGTGCCCTGTGACAGGACCAGAGGCAATGAGTATAAACTGAAACACTAGAAGTTCCCTCTGAACATCAGGAAACACTTGTTTACTGTGAGGGTGACGGAGCACTGGCACAGGTTGCCCAGAGAGGTTGTGGAGTTTCCATTCTTGGAGATATTCAAAAGCCATCTGGGCCTGGTCCTGGGCATCTGGCTCTAGGAGTAGGGCATTGGACCAGATGACCTCCAGAGGTCCCTTCCAACCTCAGCCATGCTGCGATTCTGTGAATGCCTGCATCTCCGAGAGTGGAAGTTGATAACTGACTATATATGACCTTAAAAACAAACACTCCAGATACTGCGCTAACAGAATTATTGAAGAAATTGAGCATTCTGAAAAATAACCTCTATGGATCAATTTCAAGCTGACAGCTATAATAACCTGTGAAACAGATACAGAATGTACATTGATTAAACCCCATAATTTAGACAAATGACTATCCTCATCTGGATCTCAGGCTATTTAAGAAATGCAATCTATAAATTAATTTTATAATCAATATATTCCATTGGGAACTTTTGGTCCCATTTGCGTAATTCTGTATGGTATTTTGCCTCTATGGGAATCTCTGAAAATCTCAGGGAGTTTTATCAATTATCTCAATAGGATTGGATACAGTAACTTGAACCTAAAAGCAAACGGTGCAGAAATGCTTTGATACTGCACTTATCCTCACAAACCAAGAAGGTAACTCTACAGTGAGAACTCATATCGTAAAAAGATTTTGTTATTCATTATTATAAAGTATGTTTCACAATGTTTTGTATTGTATTATTGTCATTATATCCTATAATGAATTATCATATGTAATTAAAGCTGAATCTCTCTCATCACTAAGCAGATTAGAAGGCTCAACTGTTTTAATGTATCTATAAATTTACTTGATGACTGAGTACGCCTCAAGATATTTGTCGACAGAATTCCATATCACAGAATTCCCCAAAATAAGGAAAGAAACATTTACTCACAGCATAAATATCATACAGTTCTGGTGCATTCAGGTCCCATTCATTGACATGGGATCCTATTTGTATGCCAGGAAATCCAAGTTCATTCACGCAGCGATGCATTTCTTTCACAGCCAGGTCTGGAGCTTGCAAAGGTAACGTACCCAAGCCGATAAACCTCTTGGGGTACTTTTTTACTGTAGCAGCTAAGTCATTATTTAATATCTGGGCTAGATCTAACGTATCGTGAGGTTTGGCCTGGTAAGATATTAAGCAGAATTGTACATGAAAATATAGTTCTCAAATGTTATCACCTTTGAAAGATACTGGATAAATGTCACTGCAAACAATTCAGAGACAGGGTTTGAACCTAAAATTTACTTTACAGTTCTGAATAGCTGGAAGCCAGTAGAGCTAAATTCTGCCTCACTTTAACACCTCTGGGTGCAGTACTACTTCTTATCTTGAATATTTTATCAACTGCTGTTGCCTTTACTGCTCAAGACAAGTGTAATAAATCCCAGGTTGCTGATGCACTTAAGTGTCTAGTCTTTTGTGTAAACCAGTCCTCTTTTTTTGTTTATCCCAGTGCAAAAGCCTCAGCATATACTTTTTAAACATAGCAATGAATATTTACTCTCCTATTATTGGAGTTGAAGAGGTAAAAATAAGAAATGTGAGGTGCTGGAGCATGAGAATTCTACAGAGAAAACTTGAGCAAACCTCTCTAACATTTAGAAGGAGATAACAGTCATAATTCTAATAAGGAAACTGCAATAGCCACATGATCAGTTTCCCGTTTTCCCCCCTAATACATATTTAATGGAAAATATTCCCATAAATTCTGAAGATCAGTGGTACTACTTATATGTGGGCTTAACACAATGATTTTTAATGCAGCATATCTGTTTACTTGTAACAATTTGACTTATTACACATAGATAAATAGTCAAATTGAGAATGTCTTCAGGACAGCACTTTGCTATGCTTTATCTTCTCAGACTGTTTTTATTTCTTTGATGCATTCAGGATCACCATGCAGGGAACATATTAATTTAAATTTGCTACTGAATTTAAGATTCAAAGCATTCTAGGTCAATGAGTCCCACGCCACATTTAAAAGAAAGTGGGATAAGACCACAACTATATCTTTTACTTCTTTTTTTCATGAGAAAATACTGATTAATGTCTAGCTTTCATGGTATCTGTACATGTATGTCTACCTGCTAACCATGGATTCATGCTGTGTAAATTCTCTCTCTCTGTTTCCGGCTATCCCCATAGGGCCCCCAGAAGAAATTCTGTTGTTATCTCATTCTTTCTTACTGAGTATACTCCAGAGTGGAGCTTTGCCAGGACACCCTGCTGGCTCTTCTGGACTACTTTTTTGTCTTTTGTTTTTCACAGCAGAACAATTCCCCATTTACTTCAGTGCTCTAGTGACTACTTCAATCACCTAATTTATAGGAAGATGCATTTATTTTTTAAAAATTTCATAACATATGAATTACAAAACATGCTAGTAGGAACATACCCAGTAGCTGAACATTACAGGGACTGTAGAAAGGACTTGGACTGTGACTCCTGAGTAAGAAAAAGCAGTTATTAATGTTTCCTTTTTTTTGGTAAAATGTTAAATAAGAAAGCACTTTTGTTTGAAAGGTAGAAGGTAAGACCTTTAATGGTAAGGAAAGACTTAAATGACTTAAAAGTGACATGGATAAAATCTTTTTTTTTTTTGCTGATTAGGGATTATGGTAGTAAAACTTGTAGTCTCTCAGTTTATTAGGATTGGAATATTTTTGCTAAGTAGAAAGCAAAATAAGACTTTGTACTTATACTAGATTATTTGTGAAACTAAGTATTTTGATTTTAAAATTACTTGGTATGTACATGTATAATTAATTAAAACAGCAATCTAATGTTACTCTCACATAAATGATTGTGTTGTTAAACCAACAGAATACAGTATCTTAAGTTTACTTTGGGGTCACCTTTATCATATATATTTAATAAATAAATATGTAAATTAGCTTAAAGATAAACAATGTTATGTTAACAATGGTTGTTAAACAATGTTTTCCTAGGTGTTCCCCAAAGCTATATTGTTAGGTTTCATTCATCCTGTGTCTGGACCACTGAGGTTGTGAGTATAAGAAAATCTGTCTGTTTTTAGAAATAACTTTGGTGTTAGCAATAAAGTGCATTAAGTCTATGTTGTTTGGTTTCTGTTCAAACACAAATCTATATCATAACTTTGTGTGTGACAGGTTACAGGAAGGAACACAACAAACCTAGCAGATTATCAACAGAAGAAACAATAAACAGTAATTAGGACTTCACTAAATAGTTACATGCAAAACGATTTTTTTTATTTCAGTTCTGATTGTAATAGTTATGCATATATTTTGTCATGTTTAAAAAAAATTAACTTGGTTATTAGTAATGAAATGCAAAAGATGGCAGAAAAAACCCTAGGAGAATTTCTTCTAAGACAATGACTTTGCCAAAGCAGTTGAATTTTTAACAAAATGATTTATCCTCCTTCTCAGTATTTTAAGTAGGATACAAGAGGGGAAGCTGACTCAGACATCTCCCTTAAAAGATCCAATTAATATTATATACAGCAGCAATGGTGTGGGGTTAAGGATTTGGTCTACAAAATTACACATCTACTGAAGTACAGCCTAAGTTGTATTATCCATCAATATGCTACTGGACACTTGATTAGCATGTTTGAGAACATTCACCACATTTTCCACAATAAGCACTGTATCTGGTTTCAATCCATTTTTACACTTCTGAGCAAATTTAACATAAACCTTAAAGGTAGATTTCCAAGCTGAACATTCCTAGACACTAGCTTTAGGAAGAAGAATCAGCACAAAACCCCCTCTACTTTATACTCTCTTCAGAGGGTTTTACAGAGGAGAAAATAATAAGAAAAGGCAGTTAGGATTAACCGAAGGATTTTCTCTAACAAAATTGTGATGATTTGTATCACAGAACTGTGATGTTAATTACCTTTACAGCTTGTTTTATTGAGTTACCTTGACAGCTTGTTTTATTGAGTGGATCAAGACACAGGTTTATATACCAAATAGACCTAGGGCTTATGAGAATTAATTTAGTCTCTTTGGTATACTAGGCTACTATTTCTTATTACTGGCAAGATTTCTTGGGCATTGCACAAACAAAGCCTTTAGCAACCAAGCTGTAAGTTATCTCACTGAGTTAATAATACCTCACAGTGACCGATACTAGTTTTGTTCAGCAGGGATACTCCTTGCATCTTTGTTCCAAAATTATACCATGTTTGGAGGTTGAATTTTTGGGTAAAATCTATCTCAGCCTGTGTTACAGAAAATTATCTTTGAACTAAAGCTACAGCTTTGTAAACTGAAAAAGAGTAAATGTGGCCCATAGTCTTTATCATTAGGTGAACAGTGAGAACGAAAAACACTAAGAACTTTTTTTACACTTGATTGGCTGATGCCTGTATCGCTAGAGTGCTGTAATAAAAGGGGACATTTTTATAGCACAAGTCACCAGATGGTGCTGTAACACACAGTTTTAGATTTTTATTTTTATTTTTTTTTTAACCAAGTGAGCATTGTTTAGTTTGTGGAGAAATATTATGGTGTTGGCTTTACGATAAATTTTCTTTTCTGGAGAGTTGTGGCAAAATTAAAAAAAAAAATTGCTCCTGTGTCTTCCCTTTGTCTACAGCAAATAGATGGGGCAGAATTGTTTTGTAGAAACTTGCCATTAGTGTTGAGGGAAATATCTGAAAGGGGAAGATGCCCAAATACTATTTATGGTCCACACTGTGGTTGAATGACGTGGTAATCCCCAAAATCCCCGAGCTAACTCTGGGAATGATTACAGTCTACTCAAGACAGCATATTTCAGAAAGGTTGCAAAGACATTCTAGCATTCCCATTAAATATCTAATGGTTGGAGTTTGAAATACTGCTTCTCCAGGGTGAAAATGAGGTAGTTGAAAATTATCTAAATTGTGTTTACATAAATTGCCCGCCAGCCCTTGAGTTCCCAAATTGGCCTATGTTACGTGTTGGAGTAAACCTCCATAAGGAGAATAACCCAAAGTATCTCCTAACATGCTATCCCATGAATAGCATAAAGATGCTACTTATAAAATATCTGCTCTTTGAAGTAATTCAGAAGTTTATTATGAAAATATTAATATTATTATATTATAATAAGTTATATTAATAACTTATGAAAAGTTGGAGAAGATATTCAAGTTGAGTCTACTGAGAAACTGATGTAGGGAATTATTCAGGCCTCAATCTAAGAAAAAATAATCTTTAGTAACATAGTATTTCTCTCACAAAGGTAATTTGGAATTACAGTGTTAATAAGAACTAACAAAAATAATTGATCAGACTAGAAGTTCCTTCTCTCACCCTCAGTCTCCCGTCTTACAAGCCTGATTTAGTGACATGTAAGTAACTTGATGGAAAACAAATTTGGAAATTTGGCATCTGGTTAAGTTTCTTTCTAAATCAGGAAAACTCTCTTTTCTGAGAAAGTAATTGTACCAGTTCTCTAGGCTCAGAGTCCTCTAGCTAAAATACAGAATGAAGTTGCAACACCTAAGCCGAAAAAAATATTAGAAAAGGAAACAAACATACAAAAAATCCTATGAGTAAACAGAATCTTTTTAACATTCGGAACAAAAATGAAAGGGCTTCCTCTTTACGTAAATCACTTATCTACGTGGAATGCATGTTGCCTTTTCAAGTCTAGAGTCAGTCATCCTTACTTACGTCAACTAGTTCCTTACTGCCTTAAAAATCCCACCAAAATTAATGAGCCCATGTGGGGAATAAATTGCTACTGAAAATGAGGAAGGTTATGGGAACATGTCCTGTTTGAGTCTGAGTATAAAGCATATCAATTTTCACTAACTTTCAACAGATTTAAACTAATGAATCAGTATGCTAAACCTTTTAATTTTCATATTGTTATTGAGCACTTTCAGATGCATTAACAGAGAAGTTGCTGTTATTCTAAATGAGACACAATGATTTCAATTCATTTATGGAGATACCTGTTAGGTCCATCTCTTTAATCCGTACTTCTGGATCCCAGCAGTTCTCTTGAATAACTCTAAAAACCTTTCCATCCTTCATCATCTTTGCCTGTCCCTGTGAAATGACATTTTTTATATATTATAAATGTGACAAAGTAGTGCATGCTAATTTATAGTCGCTTGAGTATATTGTGCTCCCTACAGAAATTCAGTGACAGAATTTTGTTCTTTTATTTTTATTCAGTAGGTATTTTTAATCAAAGACTATTTTAAAAGTCATTAATAAAACAGTCATTTATAGTTCAGATTTAATTCTTCATAATAAAAAAATCCCTTTTCTTTTGCAATGTATATCACTCTATGTTTGTTTGGAAAAGAGGTCAGGTACCTTAATCCAAGTTTATCCTCAAACCAAATTTTGACCTCAAAACAATGCTCTAATTAAATCTGTGCTAAATTTTTCCCTTGGGTATGTGTGTGTTCTTTTAAAGTCAATAGCATCATGATGATTCCAGTAACTACAGAAATAATTGTGCAACTCTGTTAATTTCAGTCCAGTTGTTTCGTATCACCAGTGATACTGAGAGAAAAGAAGGCCTAGTATGTTGTCTTCAGATTACACTTTCTCCTTGGGAAGAAAAGAATTATTAAAGAATTTGTATTTGGGAAAAAAAACCCTCGACAAACCCTAAATGCAGTATAAAACCATGTCCTGGTTTCAGCTGGGGTAGAGTTAATTGTCTTCCTAGTAGCTGGTACAGTGCTGTGTTTTGAGTTCAGTATG
>JAVJGG010000001.1:46136672-46146779 GCA_035590195.1 Aviceda cuculoides | reverse complement strand
CTATTAAACTGTTCTTATCTCAACCCATGAGTTTTACTTCTTTTCCTGATTTCCTCCCCCATCCCACTGGTGGGGGGGGAAGTGAGTGAGCAGCTGCATGGTGCTTAGTTGCTGGCTGGGGTTAAACCACAACAAACCATTACCTGAATTAGTGTAATACCTTCCCCATATGACACCAATTCCCAAACTTACAAAGTTCAAAATATTATCAAGGTCAGGAAATTGAATACTGTTCCTTTAACTATGAACATGGAAACTTCCTTTTTAAACTTGACTTTTGGTTGATTTGTCAATTGTCCAAAGAGGTTGAGTACGCACAGTGTCACCGCATTAAGCAAAGTAAATTGTCTGTTACAGTTGTAGGTATCCACATGCTTCTATGGACTTGTAAAGACAGACAAAACAGTCCTTCTGTTAGCTTACACTTGCACAAATTGATGAGATACAATTCACCAATACTTGCAAGGCCTGAGTATTTCTTGGTTGCTTGAAGCTCCTATAGAGATAAATGGAATGGAGGAAAGTCAGAAGATCCACATGACCCTGTGTATTTGGGATGGGTAAGCTCGGTCATGCAGCAGATGTATTGGACAGAGAACACACTGCATATGCAGTTGAAAATTGAAAATGAGAAAACACAGCAGCTATTCCTTCACCTTCACAGTAAATAGAAGCTAAGCACAGGGCAGTCTTCTGACCCTTCTGGAAAGGGAATTCTCTCTCTCCAAAGGCCACTTTATTTTCTCTCATCAAATTAATTTATTTAGGATCCTGTCTATTTTTCTAAATAAAAAAACCTGTTAAATTGCTACTAGTATGCTAAAACAGAAATAACTAATAAAATTTACTACTTCTTGCAGAGCTGGTTTCTGTCCCCTCCTGAGAAGTTAGACTGTTTGTAACCTTGAATTTGTTATTAACTTCATACATTCCCAAATATACTGTCCTAATGAATATTTTAAAGCTCTCTTCAACAAATCTAACTGTGCTGCCTTGGCAAACTGTCAAGTCACTTGTTAGCTGTATCACAGGTTGTGAAAATTACTTGAAATATTAGAGCCAGTAATAACAACTATATAGTCTTGATCCTCTGGTAAAGTACTTCAGGTTCTTGTAAAATTGATTTTCTAACCTGAGAGAAATGTTTACTCTAGCCATACACTCAAATACATTAAAAAAAGATCAGTGAAGTGCTGCAGGTTGCCTAATAAACAGAAAAATATTTGGTGTGTGAGTAGAGAAAAAGACAGAGTAGAACTGAGCATTGCATCACATATGACTAGATAGTGTGGACTTTACTGGATTACCACTGGGAGTATTTCTGTAAGCACAGGTGACTTAATTCTTTCCTCAGACATAGCTAAGGCATAGCAGCTCACCTGCTTATGTATATTTTCTTCTGCTAATACTGAAAACCATATTAGACGGATAGTAATTTTACTAGCAACTTTCACAGTGCTCATACTTAAATGCTGAGATAAATTTGCAACAGGGTTTACAATATAGGAAAGGTTTCTAATAAGCCATGTGGTGTTCTCACTGAAGAATTATTTGAACAGTTTGCAATTTTAATTTGCACTAACTGATTCTTTGTGAACATGCTACAGGTCAAGGCTAAGCTCACAGCATTGTATGTTGGCAACAACAAACTTGATTATGCAGGAAAGCAAAACATGATCATCTGAATAGATTCATGCTTGCATATGTAATGATAGAAAGATCTGGTGCACCAGCACTGTGACTGGAAAATGAGTCATATTGCTATAGTCTCTAGACACTGCCACTAATCTGCACCTGGTATTTTTAAAATGAGTATTTACTCAGACACCTCAACTGGGAAAAAAATTCTCAGAGTTTTTTTCAGTAGTAAGAATGAAACATGGATCAGGAAAAAATTTTCAGGTTCCAAAGCAATGGATGCAATGCTGAAAATATCACAAAGGACCTGAGATTTTTATTTTCAAGGTTAACACAATTTTCTAAGGGCACAGCTAAAGAATTCTATCATTGTTTCTATTCTGTTCTATTCTATTCTATTCTACTCCACTCTATTCTAAACATTATCTGATATTTAAGGCTTAATTAATTTATGTAGAAATTAAGAGACAGATATTTAAGTCCAGCAGGGTGGTTTGGTTCAGCAAGCTACATTTAAAATTATCCCATCACTAAACTACTTAAGTCACATCCCAAATTGCACTTCTTTAAAAATGCATGTAATTATTTTCTTCCAGTTTGACCCTGATGCTTCTTCACAGAATGATATGAGAAGCTTTTGCTTTTTTTTAATCTTAAAGAGTTAACTTCCCCAGCTCCGCCCACCCAAACAGGATTTTATTTTGCCATGCACTTTTTTCATGCAATGTCTTCAGACAGAAGTAGGGTAGACAGAATTCTCTGCAGAGTGTATAAGGCTATTATTGACTTGCCACAAAGTTCCTTTGCAAACTATTTTTAGCAAGGCGTTTTAGCATCAGACCTGTAACAAACAGCTAAGCTGCTAAAAACGTCTCCAACAATTCTCTCCTTCCTGCACCTACCATGTAGCTCAGAAGCTGTGCCATCCACACTTTGGTTCAGCAGGTGGCTTGTTCTGCCCTATGCCTGCTTAGACTCAGATCTGAAATTTCAGCATAATGTTTGTTTGCTCCTCATTCTTGGTCCCAACCTTCATATTCTGTGGTCCTTTTTCCTAAATGACTGTTAGGCATTTGACAGCATAGCCTTGCATGTTATAGAATGACAACAGTGTGTATATGTCATTAGATTGCAATAGACACAGTGTTGTATCAATTTTATCAGCTTTTTTTCAGTTCATATAAGGATATATACAATCACAAAGAAGTATGATTTTGCAAAGCAACGAGGGGATGAGGGAATGTCTAGTTTCACTGAAATTAACAGGCATTATATGCTTAGATACTTTCGTTACCTGGAAGATGCAAGTCTTGCTTTATTAAAGACAATAAAAGTTGAATCTCTACAGAGAATGAATGAATTAGCCAAGTCACAAAAAGAAACAATGAATAAGATTGCATTTCTTTATAGGGTTACCCAAATAGAGAGAGGCACCATCACCCTGAAAATGCTAAGTACTAAAACTTTCTATCACTTATCCCTCTAGTTTTCAGTATATTGAGATCATGTTTGAATTTCAGAAGATGGAGACAGATTAACCCTTTTAAAACACTGTGCATACAGCCTGCCATTATATGACATAGCTGGGTTTAGGCAGTTATTGGCACACTTCACATGCTTTAGGTGGGTTATGTGGTGACACTCTGTTGAGCTACTCATGCTCTTAACTTTGCATCTTTTGCCTTGCAGCTTACTATATCCACATTGTTCTTTCCGCTCGTAACTACACAACCTCTATTGTCTTTGTACTTTTTCCTTAATTATCTGGCTAATACCTTGCATTGCTTTTATCCCTTCTGTATCTGTACAACTCTCAACACTCCTGTGGTAGGCAAGTACAGATGAAATTTTTCAAGTTAGGACAGGTACACATGAAGTGAGGTGGAAAGGGAACTGAGGTCTCCTGAGACCTCTTTTTAATGCCATCTTTCTAATCTCCCTCTTTCCAGAGGCCAATGCCATTTGCAGTGACAGGCTCTCCAAAAGATTCCTAGATGTGGGGAGCTGACAGGTCACAGGAGGAAGCTGGCTTCCTGTGACAGTGTTTGAGACAGACAGGGATATTTGACTGCCAAAGTTGTTATATGGTAACAGAGGTAACACCTTTAAAACTAGCTGGTACAGTTAACCTACACAGTAATGAACAAAGAGGATTATTTTGCTGTATTAGCCTTACCTCTCTTAGGTCCTTGTGCCCGCCTGTAAAAAAAGCACTAATACTGGCAATTTTTTAATGCTCTTATCAAAAGATGAACTGCAACATTTTGATCGTGCTTTCAGAAGTTTTACATTGTTGTGTCACTGTGAATGTCACTGAAATTACTGCTGATTTGCTCTGCTCTGAGTGAGACCAGAATCAAGCCTTTAAGAAATCAGTTCTGTCCCCATCAGAGTAAATACATGTATTCTGCTAATGTCAGTACCATGAAGATGGATTCTGAATGTTAGCATAGACTCATGGCACCTGGAGACGTGTTGTTCCAGTTGTACTTAAGGTAGTTCAGAAGTGCCTTTGCAAAGTTAATAGAGTGGGTGGTGATAAAAAGGTGCAGTAAAATCAGACCCAGTCTGCTTTTTACTTGCCAATAAACCTCACATTCCTACTTTTCTACATGATGGTCCTCAAATCTATGGATTGTCTGTATTGTTCTGCTACTTGTTCTTCTTGTCACGAAGTTACAGAAATTACTTTCCCTTTCACTCAGATGTGAAGACATTTTCACCTCTGAGTTCTTTAACTTTTATTAAAATACCAGTTCCTTCTGGTATGGCTTCTCATACAGATGAATGCATTTAAGTAAAAAAAAAAAAAATCTACATGTAATCTGCTTTAGATTGACCTGTCTTATTGAAAAGAATTCCTTAGAGCTATCCATTCCAAGTGTTAAAATGAGATGATGATGAAAAATCGATATTGTTTCATACAAGAGAATGTGAGTTTCATCTCTCAAGCAAAAAATTCTACTGAGGTATATTAGGACTTGGAGTGATATTACTTCATAGGAGATAGACCTCTAGATAAATCTGTATCAAAACCATAGCCAATCTTATTGCCACTTTGTTTTTTAATAGATTTACTGTGAGTTTGTATTCCTGATGACAACACAAGATCAGCACCAAACAGCCCAAACCTTGCAGTGATGATCCAGCTGTACCCATCCACCATATCCGTATCTCTGTGAAAGAAAGAAGAAAAAGCCAGTGCTGGTTAGCACTGCACAATAATAACAAAAATCTCAGTTCTTACAATCCAGCAATACCTCATTTAGGAGAAACAGTTACGCATATGCTCCGCTTTGAGCTTATGAGTAGCCCCGCTGGTGTCAGCAGAAGTGCTGAAATTTAACTGGACTGGACTAATGGTAGATCTGAACTTCTAGCTCCCAGTTCAATAACAGTTTTAACTAAGTCCTAGAAACGATTTCAAAGTGCTTTAAGTTGCTTACTATATTGAGGTTCTAATTGGAATGATTTTAACACAGAAAAAATTAAATCAAACATTTGGCAATATGAAAATTGAGCTGGCAATTTTCCAACCTGTGATCAGTTAATTGCACAAAGATGTATTGATTCCACTTTTCAGCTTCCATGATTCAGCAGCAGGACTGAAGGTCAGTCTCTCATCTATTAATATTTAAACAGCCAAGAGAAGCTAAAAAGGAGAAGCTTAGATGCTCATTGATTCTTCCAGAGATTCAAAATTGTTTATGCAAAAAACCCAAAACCTAAAAAAGATTCTGATTTCCTTTTACTTTCATTAATAATCAGATTAGAAATAAATGAAATCGTGAAATATTAGACTGAAAACAATGCTCAGAATTCCCATTTTTCTGTAAAGAAACATTTCAAAGGAAACTCAGTAAAAGCAGGCATTTCTTTCACTGAAGTGTAAACAATTTGAATGCAGTCCTGAATTTCCTGTGATAGCAAACAATTACTTAATGCCACTGTGAGCTTTCCTAAAGTAGGCATGCAGAGCCAAGCCTCCTGACTTCAGCCAATCAGAGATGCTAATCACTGAGGCTATGTATGTTTTATTTAGCTATGTTTAGCTACATAGCTATGTATATCATATTTAAATCTATAAATTTAAAGGTTTATATATATGGATAAAAATATTTAAATTTAGGGAAAATTTTGGGAGTGACACCTAATGAGAACTTTAAGTTTTCACTAGCTCCATGCTAATTGCAATTGTAAGCTGTGCAGAAAACAAGTTCCTTAAAGGTGCTCAAGGAGTATTTAGGCAACAGAGAAACTCACCGGTCTGTTTTTGAACCTGCTTTCTCCTTCCTTCCCCTCAGTTACTAGCTGGATATATTGACAGTCCCAATTTCATTTATTTCTATGAATTTTTATACTTATTATGGGTTCCTAAGCTCTTAAATAAGTATCTTGACAATATAATTTTCTAGGTTCAAGGTTCAGTATTTATAAGGCTTGAAAAAAGAAAGAAAAGTTTAGCACTGTGTGCATGTTAGGACTGTGTTATTGGTTTTCCATGTATGAGATGCAGAGAACTATGTTAATGGCTTGAGGGATTTCTGAGAGTTGTTTTCTATTCTGGACCCATTAGTAAACCATTGAATTGCTCAATCTTTAGAACAGAGGAAACAAAAAGTAGCAGGTATATCTGTTTTTCATTGAGGAGCTCTTATTATTACAAATAGGAAGTTCAAATAGATGTTTAAAAAGACCTTTCTAGGTAAACAAGGAAACGAACATTCCTTTGCAGGAGGTTTTATGCATAATGATGTTATTTTTCACTACTAATGAAGAAATAATCCTATGTATGTTCTAAATGCCACATTTTTTCATGACTTTTCTAAAATATGCTGTTTACAGTTTCCAGCTGCTTTCTGGCTAGTATTGAACTGATACTGGATTGTCATGTTTAAAGTCACAGAAACACAGAGCTAATACATATGAAACACTGATGTGAGAATTTGCCATCATCAACCTCAAATTAATTAAGTGAAAGAAAGTGCAGTGTAAAACAGAGTTTCAGTTAGTGTGTCAGATGCCTACGAGCATGGCTGAAATAATAGTATTCTTTTGTTGTCAAAGACAGGCACAATGAAATCAAATGGTTCCATGCTCCTGTCAGACACAAGGAATGTTCATTCAAACTACGACCAACACAGAATTACAATAAGGAAAGAAGCAACAACGCAGGTGCTCTCTTTTTTACTCTGATTTTTTATCATGAATGGAAACATTAAAGAGTTATAAAAAACAGCTACCTGGAAAATTTGAATGCAATTTTTAATTTCAAATAATTTTTTATATATGTGTGTATAAACTATATATAAATATAGTTTCATGTGATCTTTTTCAGTACTCTTTGTAGCATTGGAGATGTGATCCCTTACGAGTCAAAAAGTGATCAGACATCTCTATACTGAATTGTGATTTTAATTATTTAGGCAATAACTCTAAAACCTAATTCAGAATGAGATGACTACATGGATTTTGATAATCTAAAAAGGATTAGATTTATTACATGAAAACCTAAATGACACCTTCCATTCTCAAATACTTTTCACAGGATCATGAAAATTATTACTGACAAGAATAAATTTATGTCATTGAATAATAATAATAATACCATACAAAGATTCAAAGTTAAGACAAGTTGACTTATAGCTTCAGCGTTCTGACAGCTGAGATTTTGTATTTTTAATACAATATGCTACTTCTTTCCAGTAACTGAAAAAATAACAAATATTAGTAAAATGATCATCATCATGAGTTAACTGTACTTAGAGTAACCCCAGTCCTAGTGAAGTTAATGATCTTCATACCTGTGGCTATAATATATGAATTACTTTTGTCTTAAGTAATATTAATCTTGTCTAATATTTGCTTATTTCTCTTATTTGAAACAGAAGTGAGTACCATTTGGGAACCTGACAGCTCTGCTTTTATCAAGAAAGCAGAATTTACACTTCATCGTTTGACAATTTTAGGTCTTACAAAAAACCAAGCAAAAATATAAGAATTGCTTCAGACTAAATAAAGAGTGGGCAACAGAGCCCAGTTTTCCATCCCTTTCTTACCGGGACTCTTGCTTTGCAAAGTAATGCAATACAAATATCTTATATCTGAAAAAAAAAAAAAATTACACAAAAACCTAGAGATATTTATAACAGAACCCTTCATTCATTGTTCTTTCAAAAATTACATTAGTAGAAATGGTTGCTGCTAACACAAGGCACTGAATATCTAAACTTTTATTACCTTTTTTAGGTCAGGCCATTCCTTAGGTAAAATGTGGCTATGAATATCAATTTTCATTTTTGAAGTATCAAAGGAGGAATACTCCTTCAATGAAAATGTTTTCTGTGTAATTGCTACTATACTTCCTGTCTCTGGTTCAGCAGGTTATTAACTCTGGCTGTTCAGATCCACCCGCTGTCTTATCAGGAGAGCTCGGTACAGTGGCCAACTGGGGAGCCTAAATCCCAGAGGAGTGGCTCTTTGAAAGAACAAAGGCTTCTAGCAGAAAGTCCCTGTTAATGCATAAACTACAGTTGACTGAGGGCAAAGGGGAAATGTATGTTTATATTGGTACTATGAAGGGATTCATTTTACACAGAATCTAAAATGCAAGCTTGTTTACAGTTGAAAATAATTCAATAAAATTGAATTAGAATAAATGTATTAAACATGCTGACTTGAATTTCCTTCTTTCTCCCTCTTAGATTCTGAAATAATTTGTAGAGAGCATATAATATACCCTTGGTAGATAGTCATACCTCCTCATCTATTCTCTTTTCCTTCCCTTGCATTTTCTTTAAAGTTACATGAAAAAAATCACAGAAATATTGAATTGTAGCCAAATCCATGCTCTGCACTTTATTTCCCTCTTCTGATTATTGGTTCACTCAGGATATTTACACATGCTACTGCATACTGGTGCTTACAGCCTCTCAAGCTGGCTCAAGATCTGGCAGGAGAATAGCTCAGATTACCTTAGTAACTAATGCTTGTGGAGTTCACCAGCTAATATGGCAAACAATTCCTGCATCCTAAGTTAAGCTTAACTGGAGCTAGCTCAGATTTTCTGTGAAACTACATTTCATGTTTTGCCCTTTACTCAATTTAGTATTACACTTCTTTCCTCAAGATACCCCTGCCTTTTATTTGTGCTGTATTTTTCTCTGTAATGTATTTCCTCTACAGTTTTCTTTCAATGTATGTGACTCACATGGTGTCTTCTTGCAAAAGCTGGTTAACCATTTCTTGGTTAATTTGTTTCTAGTGAAAAATGCTGATTTTTTCAAAACTAAATGCTGTTGTGAATCTTGCAACTTGAAAACCAAGTGAGCGATTTTGTTTCATCCATTTTCTTTGTTATTTTGTTTGGACTTGATAAAAAAAAAAAAATTGGACTCTGGTATTTCCCTGCTTGTTCATTGATTAAGCAAGTCTGCTTTTGATTTGGTCAGTTAACCTTCTGAGATTTATTCTTCAAGTCAACTCCTTGTGACAGGGTTGGTTGGTTGCTTGATGGCGTGCTTCTCTGCAATGTGAGATCACTGAAGACTGAATGTCCAATAGAAATAGGAAGCAGCAGCTTTGGGAGAGCATTCCCTAAATAACGCAGGACAGCAAATTATTCACTTTAACAGATCAAATGCATGGGATTGAAAATAGCAATTATTTCCATCTAAAAATCAAAACCAATCTCTTCATGACCAGGCTGCCAGGTTAAGCAGCAAATTTGCTCTCTTGCTCCCAAATGTGACAGCTATGTTATATGATCTAGCACTATAGTGTTAGCCTGTTGGCAAGCAATGTTCTTGCATATACAACAGCAGAGATAAGAAAGAAGTATTGATTCATCTGTGGGAACTCTGTGTCATGAATCCTATGAATCCATAGACACAAGACAAAGGTTTAAGGTGAGTCTTTCAATAAAGAGATGTCAGGAAGACAATTCCCTATTTAAGAACAGAAAGCAGAGGTACTAGTGGAGGAGAGGGCCAGGACGAGGTTTGTGTATCTGAATAGTCTAAGACACCTAGTTTCTTCTCTTGAGTCACCATAGCTGCAGGCTACCATGCAGACATCAGCAGCATTTCTTCAACACTGTGCTTTACTTTTCTCAGCTCTAAAAAAAGATGTAGTTGTTAGTTGCTGCTCCCAAGACACAGCTTAGCTTGCAAACAGTGCAGTACTCTCACACTGCATTTCATTTTTCATTTAACAAAACACATCATCTGGGAACCATACAAGTCAAAGGCAAAATTTGTATCCATTTCACTTGATCAAAGGGACAGTAAGACGTCTATATCCGATATGATCCATTGGATCATCAGCAAAAAGATCATCAGTGGCTACAAACAAAAGCATCTTCAGTTACCCAGGCACCCTACCCACATTCAGTGCCCAGCCGGTGAGAAAGCTGGAGGGGCACAAGAAGCTGGCACAGGACACAGCCAGGGCTGCTGACCCAAACTGGCC
>JAVJGG010000001.1:46116569-46136572 GCA_035590195.1 Aviceda cuculoides | reverse complement strand
CCTCCCCCATCCCACTGGTGGGGGGGGAAGTGAGTGAGCGGCTGCGTGGTGCTTAGTTGCTGGCTGGGGTTAAACCACGACAGTGCGTTTGAAAAACAGGACACCTTCACTGACGTTTTGGACAATCTGCCTGATAACAGTGAGCAACTTATGCCTCTCAGTCTCTATGCTGAGTTCGTGTTCTAGTGCAACACAATGGCTTTTAGCCTGGCCCTTGCTATCTATCACCACCTGGTTGTGAATTTTTGGAAAGTGACATAGAGGTGCAGGAATTGCTGACAGTAGCCAGGAAAACCTGCAGCTGTGTTAGATGGCCCTACTCAGGCAGAGCTGAGCTTAAATTCACTGTGCTATCTGTCAGGCAGGAGGTCTTGATCAGATGGAAACTTTCACATGCACAATGTCTGGGGCAACAGAAAGTTATATCTTACCATTTGTGGGCCCATATATGACCTGAACTGTAGCCATTCTTGGGCTACTCACAAATAATTCACATCCTAGAGCACTTGGATGAGACCACAAAGGTTGTCAGAAAAAAAAAAAAAAGGGATCAGTCAATGAATGCACTTGCTACGTCTGCTAGGGAGAACTAAAATGCATACAGACTTCTTCCCAGCCAAAAGTAGCCTCCTCCATACATTAAGATGGCATGTTCTACCTGCCTCAGTACACTTATGCACAGCATATGTGTCTTTAACATCACATGCAATACAACATGCATTTATTACAGCCATTAGAAACCAAACTGCATTCTTGATTTTGACCAACTTCCCGTATTTTTTGTGTGCATCGTCTTCTTTCTATTTGTGTGGTTTTAGACTGGGAAACAAGATGAACAACTCCTTCAGGATAATTTAGCTAGAGACTATTCAGGCCAGGGCTGAATTCAGATACACAGACACAAGTCTAGCAGAACTATAGGGTTCTATTTCACTATAGGGACAAGGAGTAAAGTGAAAGTTGTGCTAGATGTAGAGCATTAAATGCTCTTTTCCAAAGCTATTTAGCTGCTTTTCTGAAACAATTACAGAATCTGAGATTTAGAGTCTTCAGGCTGGAAAGTCAGGGTCTAGTTCTGGCCTTTGTTTATCAGGGAGAAAGTATTTCCTTGTATCAGTGGGAAAACTATGACAAAGCATTCTTCAAAAGAGGGTGCATCAACAAACATCGGTAAACTGCAGACAGCACTGCCACATACATGCTATCAAGGCAGCCCATTTTCAAGTAGGATGAACACAGAAACAAAGAGGCAAATTCAGGGTGCTGATGTTAGAAAGGGCTAAAATATTTGTGCCAGTTTTTCAGACCTTCAGTTTTGCATGTTCTTCTCTGGCACCTGCTCTTTAAATTGCACATTTGTTTGTACAAATTGGCTATTTTACACATATGCACAGCTCTCAAAAAGCGCATGGAGAACTCTTTGTGCTCAGTAGCTAAGATGAAGTACTTAAAGAATATGTCCCCTTCCAAATGAAATAAATGTTGAGCAGCGCACTTGTATTGGTTGCTTAGCAACAGGTTGTCCTTTGGCTGTGCTGGGGACTGCACTGGTCCTTTGAGACTGCCATTACAGACCTGCTTGGAAATGTCACATTTGGAAAGGATGCAAAAGTCGGTAATCCTATTTTTTGTGTGGTACCAAATAATTAAACATCTCCTATTAAGTTAGCCTAATCACAGAACTTAATCCTCTGCTGGGACTGCAGAGAACCCAGACTTTAGTGGAAGTGATATACTTTCCCTTCTACGGGGAATAATAACAATAGTTATGGTCCCTTCTAATGAGGAATAACATTATGCAGTTCCCATGTAGCAGTTTCCATACATAGATCTCAAGTGCTTTATAGTTGATGCTATTTTTGATAGGAAGACATTAGTGTACCTAGCACAGCTACACCAGGAGGACATGTCCAGCTATAGTTACATCAGTAAAGTCCTTAACAAAGATGTATCACAGAGAGCGGGTGGCATTATGAATCCCTGTGCTTAGATGCCATGTACCAAACACTCCAGTGTGACTGTCTAAACTCCTGATGGCTTGCACAGCTAGCTGGATTGCAATGTCTGTGTTTCATTTAGACACATTTACAGAATGCAATAGATAAGGTACATAGATCTCCAATCAAGAGCCAACTAAATCAGCTCACGATGGCAACAGTGCAAGTATATTCATCATTAAATACTGAAGACAAGTAGAGTAGATTTTTCATGTTGTTATTCAAAAGCCTTTGCAGAAACAGACAACTGAAAGAGCCTCTGTTTAGACAAACGTCAGAGCTGATGCTGGTCTGTATCTGAGTCAGTTTACCTTGCAGAGAAGCTGGGCTTTTTAGCTCAGATGTGATGCTGTACTGATGCACCTCTGATGCTTCGAAGATCTAAGCTATTAAATTTGCATAGTGAAGCTTCATGGCTGTACAAGCTCAAGATGATGCTCACCAGGTGGTCTCTCTATTAGACCTGCCATAGTCACCACAGTTGTGCAATTAAAATTTATAGTGTCAAGGTGGCCAAGATTGCTGACGCCTTTGGCAGCACACTGCACTGCTTTGTGACTACTAGCCTAGCAAGAGTTCTGATGAATCACACAGTGGTGAAAGCAAACAATGTGTCCTATGCCAAATTCCTGACCATTATTGTGTTCTCTGCTGTGCAAGTTAAACTGTAATAAATCCTCATTTATTTTCAGGTTTCTAGAAAATATTATATTGCTGAAACTCAACTAGTATTCTAAACCAAAGAAAATAGATGGCTATCTTTTAAATAATATAATTATTCTCTTAATATACTATGATTTCAATTCTGCAATTTACAATTACCATGCATTTTTCTTGCACAGAAATGTCCTATCAAAAATGATAATTAAATAGAAATTTCCCAAAGTGTGAGTACAAGTGAAATAGAATTTTTTTTTTCCATGTGTAGACACAAACAAATAAAAAAGACTCTATTTAAGCACGTATCAGGCCAAGTGCCACTCTTATGCAGCAGGAGCAACCAGACAGACATCAGTAGCATAAATGTGGGCCAGAAAAAACAGATGGAATGGAGCCTACAGATACTGATATTAAAATGTCGGCATTTTCAAGTTAATATCCCATGGTAACATCTGAGATTGTTGCAATTATTTGGAAGGTTGGAGTCTAAAATAAATAAATAAGTAGTAACTGTTGCCAAATGCTGTCTTAACAACTTTTTTCCCTGTGTGCTAGGTACTCAAATACCCACCTCTCCTTGCATAGGCCTCTCTGTGCCACTGTTTGGGGGTATCTGAATTTTGGGGATAAGAATGGTCTTCTTAGAACTTTTACTGCTTCAGAAAAGAAGACAAGGAACCAAGAGAAAAACCTAGTATCTGAATTTGTTCAGCTGCTTCAACAAATTCCTACACCTGTCTCCAGAACACTGCAGAAATGTGCTTATGCCTCCTCTGCGGTCCTAGGACTGGGCTAATGAAACAGGCTTCTTCCTGGGTCCTCAAGGTCTGCTTGAGCATGAATTTTTAAGTTCCATCATTTCTAAGTAGCTGTGAATCCCTGTCATCAAAGAGATCTTCTGCAAGGGACTAAGATGAAACCTTGGCTCACAGTAAGTGCTGTCCAAGTGGTTACCCATGGCTTTAGACTGATGCATTCACTGAGTTTCTGAGAGGCTGCAATATATCTGTAGATTACAGCAGTGAGTGCCAAAGCAAAGACCTTTCCAACTGTGCAGATGTTTATGATGTAAATGTTTAGGGTTTAGTATTGCAGCTGCATTTATCCATTCATCTGGAGGACAGAGCTTGGCAGAGGAATGCCTCCACAGATGATTTCTGGAGCCTGCTTTCATCTGCAGAGTTTGGATACAAACATTTTTCTATCTTTTAAGTTTCAGGATTTATTTCTCCACATACATTAATTCCAGGATCAGATTTATGCCTCAAAATTGTTTCTTTTGAAATCGACAAGATATTAAAATTATGGACCTGAGCGAGAATACAGGTCAGATTATCACATGAATTAAGAAAGGTTCAAATACTGAACCTTTCACTCATTCCACTTCTTCCACAGAAGACGTATCAGCAGTCATAGCAAACTTTCGGCCTACTGATTACCACCTCAATGCAAACATCTCACAGAAAATGCTGTCAGCTGGAAAAAATACCAGCTGTTGCTGGGGGACTACAAGGAGATAGTCACAATACTCATACTCTCCCTCTGGTGTTGTCCCTGAGTGAAGACTAGTACTATGGAGGATTACGTGATGGTTAGCATTACTTCAAGCAAATCTAATATGAATACTGCTGGAAGTATTGCTGTGTTGTCTGGTCAAAAGCGAATTTACAGTTGAATCAGAAGGTGATGCTACAGGTCAGACTGCATTTCTGCAACACAGAAGAAGCCAAACTGCTGCTCCACAGACTCAGAACTGTTATTTAGTAAAGGTTTACAGAATATCCTATCAGCAGTTCATAGCATTAAGGTAACTTAACAAGTAACTGTTCCAACACAAAAAAAGTATTGCTAGGTAAAATAAGTTCCCTAGCAATTTGATTGAAAAGTGATATCCAAACTGCAAAATTCTGACTAATGTGTTAACCAGACAGCAAATTTGGTACCTAATTTCTTTGCAAATTATCTGATCATTTCTTTACTCTTCAACTAAAGTGATGTTGGAAAGGACCTTTAAGATCATCGAGTCCAGCCGTAAACTTAACATTGCCAAGCCCACCACTAAACCATGTCCCTAAATGCCAGATCTACACATCTTTTAAATATGTTCAGGGATGGTGACTCAACCACTTCCCTGGACAGCCTGTTCCAATGCTTGATAACCCTTTTAGTAAAGAAATTTTTCCTAATATCCAATCTATCACTAACCTTCTGTCTGAAAGTTGCCCCCCATCATTACTAGATGTAGCTCTCAACTCATCAGATGAATCTCAATAGATAAATATCCCTTTTTTTTTTTTTTTACACTAGAAGTCTTAAAAATAAAATCCCAGTACAAATAATAACTTGGTCCCCAAACAAAAGCTCTATTCCAAAATACAAAATCAAGCCAGTAATCTTTCAAAATGCTTTATGCATTTCGGTCTACTCTTGACTAACAAATAAAGTTAGAAATATGCAGTAAGACATTTACATAACAGGTAAAAAAGCATAGTTACATACATGGTTGATGTGCCCGCTTATTTCAAGTCCTACCATGACAGTGGCTAGGACTTGGATTACTTTAGTAAACCAACCATGCAAAGCAACATAAGACTGTGTATTAATAACACAGAACACCTCTAGAAATAATGCTTCAGCTGAAAGATAAGTTTTGCAAATCCTGGTTACTCTTACAAATAACTATTATCCCAAAGCCAAATCCACTGACTAGAAAACTCAATTTGGTGGGCTTACACCATGGCTGAATTCAGTCACCCAGCTCTGATAATTTTATTTTAGCCTCTGGGTTCCACAAGTGGAATAGGAAAGAATATTACCTGTTGTATTGGCTTTTCTCCTTTAGAAGGCTACTCGTTAACATTTTTACCAAAGCTTTTAAGAAAGATTTTTTGTTTCCCCAATAAGATACCTACGGTTTGCCTTTCCTGGGGAGGGTTCTATTCTATATGGAAACATATGCTTTCATTCATGTCCAACAATAAATATTTAAATTCAAGCTTAACTTTAAAACACAGTAGGACCACTAGAATTGGTAGCACTACTAAGTTAAGCAAATGCTAATAGCTGCATTCATACCTGAGTGTTCACCTCAGTCCTGCTTATATTTACATGCAACAAGCTCTACTAACTATTATATGCACACAAAGAGAGCACAGAAAGAGTGGTTTCAAGATTTATACTGAAAGCGCTGTGGAGTGAGTCCAAACCACTAACTCAGGGACTTCACCGAGGAGTCATTTTGGTTCCATATGCTCTAGCAAGCATAAAAGCTCCACCAAGTTACAGTCTTAAAGCGTGTGTTTTCAAAAATGATTCAGCAAATTTATACTATGGTCACAGATAAACAATCATATTATCCATTTAAAAAAAACAAACTTCTTTTCACTGAGAAGCCTATAAGGTGCACTTTGATTTACAATTTGTGCCATACAAACTCCAGACAAAAGACTTAATCCAATGCAACTGCTGATGTATGTAGAACTAACTTTGCAACTTGAATTCTTTTCTCAACTATCATACTCAGTTTTCCTCTCGGGAAATAGCAGGTACTGTCTTTTTATTTTTTAATTCCAACTTTTGGAATTTAACAACATCCTGTCAGGATGAACAACCTTCTTCACAGCTACTAAAAAAGACTCATGACTTCCTGGCTGTGTTTAAGTGTGCTTTACTAATTTGCTTGATTTTTTTTTTCTTTTTTTTTCTGAAAAAGATTAAGAAATTTGCACTTTCTTGGTCACAGCTACAGCCAGGACTGTACTGCAGATACTTCAAAACATCTGTGTTCACTTCTGAGTGTGAAGGTCATAAACAAAGCCACTTCCTAAGTCAGCTGTATTTTCACCTTCAGGACATTGCCACTCATCTCAACCTAATATTCCATGTTAACTTTTTTACGATCTAAAAATCTTGCAGGTATTTTCAAAGTACTCTATTATAATTAATCATTTTGAACCCAACAGAAAACCCACTGAAGTCACCAGGAAATCCAGTCATTTCAGAAGATATATATCAAGCAATGGTTCAAAAAGTAGTTTTGAGCCACTGGAAAGACAGATGAATTTAAATGAGGAATTACAGGTAAACTTTGCCCAGAGTTCAGTAATTAAATGCAAGGGCAGTTTAGAATGCTGGTTTTGGATTATGTCTGACTGCCCATGTCAGTATGGTGCCTCAGAAAAGAGAACTACATTATAAATCATGAATTTGTTAATAATGTTTGGGCAGTTCACTGTGAATACTACAGGTTGCAATTTGTAGTGCATTAAGTGGAGCACCAAGCAGTGATTGCAATATAGAGCACTTATTTCATATTGACCGAAATGGATTTTGCCTGCGGTAAGTGACGCAAGCTTGTGCTGTTTGAATTTGTGGCTGACGCTGCAATGTCAAAGTACAACTGGGTTGAACTGCTGCTAAGTACGGTGAATCTGTAATGAATGTTTTATTCATACAATTCGCTGATTGGTGAACGGGCCTTGTAAAATTCCTCTGTTTCTAGTGATGCAGCATTTTTAGGAACAGAAGAAAATACATGCTTCCAAATATCTATTTTTCTAACACACTTGTTCATCTCTGCTGTATGTTCCTAAACAACAGAATATATTAAAATCTCCCGGGGGCTTGAAGCGCTACCATTTGGATCACAACGTAGAATACACACTTCAAATATTAGGGTTTGTATGTTGATTTTCAGCAAATCCTCACCACTTACCAAATAATAAAGGAATTCCTTGTCACTAACCTTTTTCATATGAAAATCTGCTAATTAGTAATAAGATTTGATACCATTTGTAAAGCTCTCAAATTTTGGATCCTAGTAACAAAATACATGTGCTTATAAAAATTAACCAATAATACATTAACAATAATTAATTTCTAATACTACTAACCAACTAGAACATACATTCAGTCTTTTCATCTCAAGTAACAAAAGGAAATCAGTTGCTCTAATTCAGTGGAATTATATCCTAATCCATACTTGCAGTTTGTAGGCACAGTTTGCAGGGACTTCAACAATATAACTGAAATATAGTTAAATGACTTCTTAAATTAGTCTGTTTTATGTGGTTCTCTGTAGTTCACTCAAAACCTCAGAATTTGTTTTATTCTTACCTGTATTACTATACTTTGTGCGTGCTGCCTCTTTCAGATGCTTGCCATGGAGCTGGCCAGGAAATAGCAAAGGAGGGCCACCACAGCAAGATGGACCCTCTGCTACGTTCCCACGGAGACTTCATATTTAATTCTTTTATTGGTTTGTTGGGGTGGGGGCAGGTTGTTCTTTTTTTTCCTAACATAAAAGCTATGTACACTGCAAGTATATTTTGCCCTTTGGGAACCAGAAATAATAACGTTCAGACATCAATGTCTGGATTCCTACAGTTAGGTCCAGTGGAATCACGAGTTTATCAAGACCTGTGCTGCCAGGAATGAAACAGGATTCCCCACCAAGCCAGTTGTGAAGTATTTGTTCCCGCCTTCTCTTCCCTCCACAGCCTGGCTGTTGGCCACTGACTAGAAGTACAGATACTATTGCAGGATACTGCTGCAATTCCAAACACGTGCACCCCTCCTCCCCCGTTGGCGGTGCCTCCCTCTGTTCATAGCAAAAAACTGGAGAAGAGCATAGGCCCCAGGTAAACGCAAGATCTTGCAAGAACAGAGGGCGAGCTTGAAGCTTGAATTGGTTGAAATAAGTAAATGGTCTCATACCTCAGCATGACAGGAGGTGACAGACACTACCACCAGCATTAACTTGTGTTAGTCTCCATCACACAGCAATGTACCTGTGAGCAGATTCTGGCCTCTGCAACATTAGCTGGGGGATTAAGAAAGGAGAGATTAGTGTTAGGTAAAAGACGGATGCCTGTCCAAAATTTCCTGACACCCACCCTACTGATGTAGGCTTCGAAAATGCTTAATAGCTTTGTGGTAGAAGGCAGGTTCATGACATATTTTTTTAGATCAGTGTTACAAAAGAGTTGAATCGTATTGACCATCACAGGCAAATACAAACCATAACCACTTCTATGTCATATTGCATTATCTACAGCCATGAACTGCATAGGACAATTAAAATTATAGTTTATTAAAGCTCAGGAGGTAGCATAAGTAAATAAAGTTTTAAATAGAAAACAGAAATAGTTTAACAGCCTGAATTTATGGCAATGTTTTTGCTAAGTCTTTACAAGAGGCATTGGTATGTCCTTTTCACAAAAGCCCAATTCAGAAACAACCTCAAGCACAAGTTTAACTATTTTTCTGTGTTCAACCACCATGAGAATTTAAAAGACCTGTTTAATACTAAGCTAATATTTATACGTTTTCTTGGCCTTGGATGCTGTTCCATTATTGGCCCAGGCTAACTGATCTGGTTCATCCAGCTTGTATTCTACACACCTTCTTACAGCTGAACATTATTATATTAGATTACCCCTTTCCAGCCTGGAGCCTCTTACATTCCACATAAAGAATTAAGGAAAAAGCCAGCTCAGAATATGGAATGCAGGGAAGTCTACCCTAGATAACATGTATCTGATCAGCAATTTGATAAGCCCGCTTTTGTGAATACTATCTCTAATTCTGGAAGACAAGTTTAAAACAAAGGACCACCTCTTCTCTTTTCCTCCAGAATACAGATTTAAAATTAACACCCATGTACCTACACACACTAGCATGCATAAAAATATCAGCAAGCTTGGCATGAAGAATCTGGGCCTTCCTGTCACCCCATCCTTCTTGCTCCGTGGTTCCTCTTTTCCTCCACCTCTGGCTTTGCTATCTGCACTGGTTTACTAGTGCTGCTTCCTTGCTTTTCATGTACCAAATCCTTGCCATTGCCTCCTTGCTGCTGGGACTGTCAATTTCTCCTCATCTAGTCACCACAAATCTTGACATTAAAACAAAAATCCCACTGGTCAGTTCTTTTAAAGGTGTTAGACCTTTGCTCCTCATCAGATGGTGCTTCACTGGTCAGGACCTTAACTTCTGTTGATAGGACAAGGGGTAATGGTTTTAAATGGAAAGAGGGTAGATTTAGATCAGATGTAAGGAAGAAGTTCTTCACTGTGAGGGTGGTGAGACACTGGAACTGGTTGCCCAGCGAGGCTGTGGATGCCCCATCCCTGGCAGTGTTCCAGGCCAGGTTGGATGGGGCTTGGAGCAACCTGGTCTGCTGGAAGGTGTCCCTGCCCAGGGCGGGGGGGTTGGAACTAGACGATCTTTAAGGTCCCTTCCAACCCAAACCACTCTATGATTCCACGATTCTAGAAACCTTACTCTTGAGCACCATATAATTTTGTAAGGGATCACTAATAGTTCATTTAATCTGGGTGGAGGAAACAACAGCATATCTATATTTAAAACTGCAGTGATAAATTATTCTGACAACCTATCCTGAATTAGCTACTAAATAAAAAAATGCTCATATGGGCCTCTTTATTTAAAAGCAATCTTCAGCATTGCAGCTTTACTTAGGACACTTCCTATCACTTCAGTTGAAGCCATGTAGCCAGAAAGGAAGCAATTTGCAGCACTGAAGTCACTCTTTAAACATTAAATGCAGAAAAGGTTGGAAGAGTTTTATTCTAAAATGTGCATTGCACACAGGATCAGATATTGTTGCCATGGCTGGCTGACTTTATTGCTTTGAGTAAATCCATATTTGATGCATTAAGGATGGATTGGGTTACTGTTAGGTAGAAATAGGTCAAGTGATTTTTGAGCCACAGTTCTTTCACTCTTGCATAGAATAAGAGCAAGCACAACAGATTAAAAAATAAATTATCTTTAGCATGTGCAATTATAAACTCATAAATTAACATGCCGTTAATGCATAACGCCATCTAGTGGAAAAATCAACAAGTATAGATGCAACAACTCTGTGTAGATATCCTATGCAATATGAATTTAGTGTTGCAATCACTTCACAGTTTTAATACTGAAGTAAATTTAAAGCAAAAGAACTATGGCTTAATTTTCAAAACCTCCATGAAACAAGATATTCACAAAATTTAAATATCTTCCAAAGACATTTATCCTCACAGTTAAGATACACAAAAAAATCTCAGTGAACTTGTATTTATAATGATTGTAGGATGTGAAATGGACCTTGGAAAGCTCTTGATTTTCTTTCCTAGTTAAATTTTATTTAGAGATTGAATTTTTGGTCAACAGAATTACATACACTTGAAACTGATACAGGAGACAATTCAAAGAAGTTTACTGATACATCAGCCAGACCAACCTGTAATTCCAGAGAGTTTCAGAACTAATAATCTTCATCTTTATAACTATGAGGTCACTTTTCTATGCCAATAGATAGAAAAGGAAACAGTGAAAAAAAGAGTCTAAAAATCAAAGTTACATAAGGTAAAGGAAATAGGCTTGTCATAAAAAGATTAGAGTACAATAGGGGCTTAGAAAGACTATCCATATCAGGTAAGTAAAATACTCCATTAATAGCCCTTCTAAGATCAACAGGAAAGGAACAATCCAAGAGAAGGAAGTAATGAGAATTTTATCCTTCATAAAAACATAGCACTTGCCCTTTACTGGTCAATTAACCTGCTCTTAGGCCTGAATTAGCACTGTCTCCAAACCTCTGCACATTTTGTGTCAACCTATTTTGATATTACTTATTTTATCATTTACTAGGTAAAATTTTACAGTTACATACCCCCCCACCCACCCCGATGTTTATATTGGTTGAATCATACAAGTGTGGACCTGAAGGACACTATGGAAATCATTTAGTTCAACTCTCTTCTCTGAGAAGGACTATAAACGCCACTATACCAGGTCAGCTGTGGTTACCTGTGGCTTTTTTGCTAGTTGAATTTAGAAATCCTCCAAGGGGGAAGAAGACTCCACCACCTCTCTCAGAAACCTCTTCTAGTGCTGCACTAACATCATACTGAAGAATGTTTTCCTTATGTCCTGTCTGAACCTCTCAAGACACAGTTTGTGACCACTGGCCCAGGCTATCCATTCTTACGATGCTGCTTATTTTTCCTCTTCAGTTTTGAAAAGGGAAGAAGAACAAGCTATTCTGTTGAAGAAGTAAACCAGATGTTGGAAAGAAGAATAATGGAAAAAAATGTATCTTACAGGCATGAACTGACTGTGTGTGTCCAAATTCTCAGTCTCCATGCAATGGTCAGAGAAATGACCAAAATAGTGCTCATGCACAGCAAAGCTGGGGAAGTGTAAGTTAAGAGCCAAGAAGCAAAAACCCATATCTATTGTATAACTAAATAACAACTATACTCAAGCACTAATAACCTCTGACAAGTATTGCCTAATGTAAGAAGTGCTTTTGGCTGCTCTGAGAGCAGAAACTGGGCTCCCCTTGTACAGGAAATGTGTGGTGGGTCTGCAAGAGTATTTTTGAGCTGGAACAGAGTGAGGCTTTTATCTTTTTCACATGTCTGTGCTATAATATTAGCCTACTTGCTAAAAGTCCAGCTAATTAAAAAAACGCCATCCCCTTACCCCCTTGCATCTTGATCTCACCTTCACCTGAACAGCTGCTGACATGGATGGCATGGAGTACAGATGTGGACAAGTCGCAGACACTCTACTACAATTAATGACTTGAACTACCAAAACCCTTAACCAAGCTCCGACATCAGCTACATCAGTTCTAGCAGTTCATATCATCAGCTGATAATGACCATCATGAGTGATGAAAATCATACATCCACCTGCAGTGCCAGGCAGAACTGTCAAGCCTCATACACTGAGCATGGACCCCAGGCAAATGCACTCCTTAGCACTACTGCCCTACAGCCAAGTCCATATTTCCTGTACTTAAACATACTGCCATGGTTAACTGCCTACTAAATTCAGCTTGCCAGCCCAAGCTATGATTCACTAACCAGCAAGGCAAGATACAGTGCTGGTAGACAGCATTATCAAGACAGCAACTAAATGCTTCTTTGTAAGCAATGAGGCGAGTCTCAAATGAAGAATTACATTTGTAGAACTCACTATAGTGAAACTGAGGTGATTCTGGGAACTGAAATAAAAAACAAAGTTGAGTGCTCATGCCTTTTTTCCTTCTGCGAGCTGACCGCTGCAGAATTGCAAACTTTATAGAAAGAAATTATTTTCCTTGTGATGCAAAAATGTCCTATCTGGTCCAAATATGGCTCACAGTTGATGCAACCTGAAAAGTCATTTTATGATGCATCTCCTGCTAACAAATTATACATGGAGATCCTAAATATAACAAAACCCAGACACGTGAAATGAAGAACTTCGGTACAAAGATAAGACAACGTCTATGGATATTTTTTTAATTAAACCAACGGATGAAAAAAGCAGGCACTTCTAGACACAGAAATGCTTCCTGAAGTCATGAAGACTGTACACCTAACTACATTTTCTGAGCATAATAGTTGGAAATTAATTACACCAGATGGTTTAATAAAGCATATTACTTCTCTTTATAGATCTTGCCTCAGTTTGCTTAAATGTGTAAGTACAACTATACCTAATTTGTATAGTCCAGTGACAGCTGTGATAGTCAATGGATAAAGTAAAATGAATCTAAGTATGTAAACTTTTATCAGTAAAAGAAAACCTCTTAAAATATACATTCTCTAATAAAATGACGTGAAAATTAAGTGAAACTTCCATGGCTACTTAAGCATCCCTGCACCTCAATACTGAAAATATGTGTAGTCTTGATGGTGGATAGGAAGCTGTCTGCATTACTATATGACTGCCTGTCCCTTGATTGCTTTTAGGCACCATCAGCAGCTTTAGAGAAAATTTGAAAGATGCAGAAATTGAATCTTATCATAATCTGATTAAAATATATGACTGACATCTCCCTCTTCCTTTTTGGTTACAGGACAATTTTATTGCAGCAGAAGTTCAAAATTTCACTGACATTTTGAACTCCAAACTTCAATTGCCTTTAAACTTGAATTTTACTGGCTGCTTAAAAAGACATTCATAGGTGAAGACATTTGTGTATAATTTTTTAAAAGATATGGGAGAAAACATGAAGTTATGCAAATATGTTGGAAGTGTCTAGTTGTTAAGATGCTTTTGGATAGGAATTATCATCAAGTAATTATAAGTCATTGGATAAGTTTATTAGAAAATTATATTGACTTTTGCTTCCTAGGAATTTGCTAGCTTTCTTTTTTTCTTTTCTTTGATGCATAAATGAAATCTCAGCTGCTTATACTCATGTCATCTATTAGGCTATGGTTAGAGTCTCACTGGAAGAAGAAAGATCTCTCCACATAGCCTGGGAAGAGAGCATGGAAAGCAGAAAAAAAAAAAAAAAAAAAGAGGAAGATTATTACTTAAGTAACAGGTTGCTACCTCTTTAAAATTAAATTCCTTTCCCCTTCCATTTCTCTCAATACTTGTGAATATTACCAATGAAATAAAGCCACTGTCAAATAAGTCAGTTTTACTCAGTAACATAAAAACTGGAAACAAAATGTCTTCAGTGATATAAAGAAATAACATTGTATGGAATGGAGGCATGTTATCTTGCATGGCTGCATAATATTTCTCTGAACAAAATAGTAACTTCAGCTTTTGTGGGTAAACTTTTGGTTTCCTATATTTACATAGCAATTTTAACTCAAATTAAAAACAGCTTTTTAAATAGTTTCAAGATGGAAAATGCTTACTGTGAAGAAGCTTTTTCAAGATCCTCTGCTCACTTTAAGATGACATATTTTGCATTCTATGTTTTTATTCCTCCTTTGTTGCCACAATGGAATTTATTAATGCCTGTGGCTCTTGCTAGCTTTGGCATTTTTTGCAAATATGATCCTACAACAACATCATATAGAGGAAGAGTAGGTGCTTATGTGAGGTGTCATCAATTACTTACCAAGGTCACCGCATGCTGTATTCTCTGGGAATCATATTATAGGCACTTTTTCATAGCCTGAAGGAAAAGATACTGAATTATCATATTCTTTTTTCAAAATAACATTCTGATTATTTTTGACCCAAGTTAATATTCAGTCTAAAAATGCCAAGAAGAGAGATGATTTCAATTTAAACTCCATCTAACCCAGTGCAAGAGAAAAACAGGAAATGACCTACATACATTGGATAATAATTTAAGCATGCTCTGCAGTTTAAAATTAATGTAGCATTGTTGTACTAATATCATTATTATTGTTTTATTTTAAATTAAAAAAATAGGGTGACTAATACTAGACTTAGAGGTATCTAGACCAAGTTAAAGGAACCTAGTGTAGAATTTCTCATCCTGTTGACCACTGAACACATTGTGGGACTACAGGTGATCTACAAAACAACAGCAAAATATATATCTGCTTCTGCCTACGTGCCATCAAGTAAGCCAGCAAACAAACAAAAAAAAGTTAAAAAACATCCTACAAAATGTAGCTTAATTTGTATTTGTTTGTAAAAGAAAACTATGGTAGCCAATATTGCACAAGATGACCAAGGGACTATTAAAAGAAAAGATTAGGTTCATGAAAAAAGGCTGTGAAATACAGAATCTAGAGGTTTTCATCACTAAAGAGACTTATTTAATCTATTCGTCTCAGCAGAGGATGTGTCTAAATGGCAAAGAATGACCTGAAGTATCTTACCATCCCATTCACACAACAGGCACAAAATGGTAGCTATCATGCAAACTATTGGAGCATTTAAACAGCATAAACACTTACTTGAAGGTGTTGCCTTTAGGAATATCAGGATAAATTAATCTCAGACTTTGGTCCTAGAGGAGTAGCACTGAAGATGATCTATAGCGATGACCTTTACAGGACCGATGTCTGCCTGTCCATTTAGAATTGGATTGGTATTTGGTTTTGTTTCAGATGTGTCTCCCACAAAACTGAATGGCGATGCCATTACCTCCTGCTGTAATTCCACGAAAGGCATACTGATGAAAGTAAGAAGTGAGCTTTTTTGTTTAAATGTCTGGCATGAGATGTCAACAGACCAAACTAATAAACCATCCTGGCTTACACTAGCACTCCCTGATACTGCAGTACAATGCCAGTGACAAATATAGTATTTTGTTCCCAGAAAAAGGCAGCTTTGTGTTTAGTATGTGTATGAAACACAACCCTGCAAACAAAATGGTGAATGGTGACAGTATCATTATCGGACTCTTATGCCTTTAAATGTACTAAAAAACAATCACTGGGCCAGCCGACAAACTCTTTCCAAATATGCAATAGTACTCTTAATTTAAGTGCTGCATTTAAGATGATGGTCAACATGGAACATTGACGAGTTAACATCAATGAAATCAAGCAAACTTCCTTCTCAGGAGCCTCTGGATGCACCACTGTGTTCTGCTACACATTCCAGTCAGTAATGCTAAAAAGAATAGGAAAACCAGGAAGTCCAGAATAGTTGCAGCGCTCATTTTTGGAATGACAAACGAACATACAGTGTTAACATATCCAAACTTGCTTACAATGAAAACAGATTTATTTCGACTCCACATAGACTGAAGAGGAATAAGAAATATTGTGCATTCATATAGTGACTACTATCTCATTGATGGACCAGGGCCTGTTTTGCCATTGTCACCCATTGGTTCTACTTTGACTCTACATGATGCAATAGCACCACATTCTTTCTGCCTTTTTGCACCATACTACTCTTTGTCATCACATAATGGGTGTTGATGGTAGCATGGGAATAATGTTTCAGTGAAACAAAGGGACTGTAACTTAGAAAACCAGGCCAACCTAGTGGCAAGAGATTGCTTATTCCCTCAGGAAAATGCCTACCTTGGAAAAGAATAAAATGATGGACCTAATCCAATTTTCACCAAATATAATTGAAACTCTTTCTCTGACATTGCTGAGAGTTAGGATGGGCCTGGAGGAAGAATCTCAAATCTCATTGATATTTTTCATTTATTCAATAGAAGGAAGGAGGAAGGGCAGAAAGAAAGAAAAAGAACCACCACAAATAACCACAGCAAAACCAGACCACAGACAATCCAGATGAAGAAAAACATGAAAAGTTCTCTTCATTGCTGCTGGTTGCTGTGGTGCAAGAGACCTCCATCTTGTTTGGAATCACCTTTCTCTGGAAGTCTAAATATTATGGAAATTACAGGCAGTTCCAGCTGGGAACAAAGTTCTGCAAGTGTGTATTAATCTTGCAACAGCTATATATAATATGGGATGGCGTCAGTCTACTTAGATTGAATCCAGAGATGTGGTGCTTTTTTTTTTTTTTTTTCTAAATTGATTGTAGCTTCTCCTTATTCATATCCAACAAAGGGAGGTTTGAGGGGCCAAGAAATAAAATCATATAATAATATAGATATTAGGGTCAGGCCTTTTTCTCTTCAATGACTTTGCCTACAGGCTTCTTCCACAAGAAGTCCAACAGGGCTGGAAAATAGGATCCACGTCTTTAAAACCCTAGCCCTACATCTTTATCCAGTGGAATATATTTTGGGTGAAAGAGGTGTCATAAGAAATAAGAGGCAATGCTGGAAAGCAGCTTCCAGCTGCTATGATATGTTCTTTCTGCTTCTTAGTAGCTAGCTTATATGAATAATGGTCTGATCTGAAAGGCTCTTCATTGTGGATTCGCTTAATGTTTGAATTTGTATTTGCTAAATGCAGAATATATCCCTTCTCACATGAGGACATGTTTGGAAGCACTGAAGAGAGTCATTTAAAAGAAACTGTAACACTCTTTGCAAGCCTCATATTCTTTGCTATACCCTGAACACTATAGCATTTATACAAATAGAGACAGCTGCAGCCCCTGCCAGACACAGTTTTATGTAAGAACAGCAATTGAGAACAACTGAAAAAAAGAAAAAGGAACATATTAAATTTTAAAACTCGTGGGTTGGTGTTCCTAGTTCCTGTTTTTCTCCAAATCATTTGGAAACGTACCCCTTTCACCTCCTTTTAAAGAAAGAGAATTAGGAATCTCCAGGCACTTTGCTGTTGGGTTGATTTCTGGAAGTTACAAGAATATCAAAATAGCTTAGACAGACTTACAGAAAGGAGGTAGTGTCCAATGGGAGTCACTAGTCAATTTTTCATTTATGCAAGGAATAAGAAAGTTCCTACTGGAACGGATCAGATATGGACTTACCTCCCTAGAAGAGGAAGGATCCTGCAATAATTGCATTAGGGAGCATTGTACCCATTGCAGCAATTTCAAGGGACTCTTCATGGCTTGTACTGGATGCACGCTGCATGGGAGAGTGTCTCCCCAAACTTACTCACCAAAGGTTTCTGTATCCCTGCCAGGTCGTGAAATATGATTTGGCCCCAATACCTTGTCTCTGACCAGGGTAAAAAACTGGTTCTACTCATTTAAGGATTCTCACTTTACAAACACATTTTAAGTGATAGAGACATATGACAATCTATTATTTATGGCAAGTAACGAAAGGTAAGCCTTTTCTACTTTTCATTTCTCTTTCACATGCATACACATACAGATCTTCTCTCATATCTCACAGGTTCAAGGTCATCAGAGCTTAATAAACAGCCCATAAAGAAAATAACAGTATTTGTTTCATGGTTACTAGTTTCCAAACCCTCCCAACTCAGCCCAACCCCCAAAAGCAACACTTTCCTCAGAAGAACTCATTTGTGCTAGCTTATGCACTGGAGAACCTCTTTTGACATTAACATCAAATAGGCACTTTGTAATTTAGTATCCATTACATAAGAAAAAAGAAAATACTTTCAGCATTGCATATATTCATATCAATGCCGATCCAACTAGAAGAGTGAGACCTCTGGGATCACAAAGCAGAGTAGGATAGCTAAGGGTGAAGATGAAATTTAGGTGAGAGGCATGAAGACTTCAGCAACATTTCATGTAGTAGGTACAGTAGATTACACACAAAGAAATCATAAGATTAGGTAAAAAGCAAACACCAATTTCTCACACCACAACAGCCATCTCCATTCCACAGGGCTGCCAGAATGCCAATCAGTTTCTAAAACAATATTTTATGTCACTTACCTTAACATTTACTTATATTTACTTTTTCAAATAATTAATGCCTTAAAATACAGCTGAAAAGATTTTGAAGGTTAGCATACAGCATTAAGAGGCATTTTTTAAAATTAAGATATTATGGTAGTAACGTTTCACTAACCATTGCCAAATAGGTATTACTAAACTACTGCAAAACTTTTTTTAAGGCTGACATCAGCAAGATTCTGACAGTTTATAAAATCCTGTCCCTATACTAGCATAAATATTAATTTCCTACTGGCATTTCTATACTCCCCAAATTTGCTAATTTGCCCAAAGAGAATTTGCCACTTGATCTTTGTATAACTTAAATGGGTATTATACCCATACATATCAGCTGAGGACCCGGGCTGCAATGTCTAATTGTCTTCTGATATTTTCCTAGACTCAAGTCAAAACACAATGCAGTTTCAAAATTTATCTGCATGTTAGTAAGCATGCAACTGGGAGACTGTGGTAGCACAGAAGATGCTTTTGTTTACTTGCACCTCTCTATCTAGTCATTAGAAACCAGTGGAGAAGAAGCAAGCAGCTCAGGCTGCACAGATCTATCATTTAAATTTTAATTTTTTTTTTTTTTTAACGTTTCTGTTCTCCTAAGGTTTTAGTTTTTTCCCTACGTTCTTCTGCAGCCCTAGGAACGGCGGGTGAGTGACCCGAGAACAGCCCTGAACGCCAGCAAGTCTCCAACTCTAATCCCGTGCTTCGGCATGAGACTGCTGTATGTTCTAGGGCAGTTTTTAGGCTAATATTGGTAAAACCAACTGTCAGTGTAACAAAAGGTCAGCACTGGGGGGTCCGAGAGGTGTGTATCTGTGGCAGTTCACCTCTGATCCTGAAGAAGGGCTACAGCAGATGGAGAATAAGCAAATCCCCCAGGAAAGGGTCTTTACCTGTGGGAGGGGAGGCGAGGTGGACGAGGCCTTGCGCCACAAGGCCAGCACCCGCAGCCCTCTGGAGCAGCGTGAGGCGTTTGCCTCTCGCTCTGCTGTGCAAAGGCTCCGTGTCTGGACAGTCACCGGACAACTCTTCCCTCCGAGAGTCGGTAGCGGGAGGAGGAGGAGGAGGAAGACAGAGCCCGCCATGGCGAGGGAAGGCTGACAGGTCTCCCGCTTCCTCGGCCGGCCCCGAGGACGTACCTTCAGCCCTAGGTCCTGCCGCACCTTTCGCAGGTGCCTGCCGGCTCCCGAGGGCGAGCAGCCCCCGGCGGCGACTCACCAGAGCCCTTTCCTCCACCTCTCCTGCCCCCAGCACTCCCCTCACACGCCGCTCCGCACGGGGGCGAGCTGCCGCCCGGCCCCGGCTCCCGCTCCCGCCCCCGCCCGCATGGCGCGCCCAGACCTCGAACGA
>JAVJGG010000001.1:46080582-46115786 GCA_035590195.1 Aviceda cuculoides | reverse complement strand
GCTGGCCCCCACACCGCCCCCCCCCCCCGCTCCTCGCCGCAGCCCCGGCCGTGTGAGGGCCCGCAGGCCCCGCTCCCGCCCTGCCGCCGCCCCTGCCGCCGCCTCAGCGGCCCCGGCCGCCTCTCCTAAGCCCGCCGCTGGCACTCGTTTAACGTTCCGCCCCGCACGGCCCTCGAAGCTTTCCCCCCCTTTTTTAGTTCTCGTGCGAGCACCCCGCGACAGCGTTAAAATATTTTTATAAACTCTATTCGTGGCCGTTCCCACCTGGCCCGAAAACTTGCCTGCCTGTCTGGCGGGGGAGCGGGTGCTCGCGGGCGGCAGCACACGGCGCCGCTCCCGCTCCACAGGCGAGGGGGAGAGCCCGGGCTGAGGGGCGCAGGTGGTGGCGGCGGGGGCCCCGCCGGCTCCCGGGAGGGACAGGCAGCGCCAGAGGTTTTCTCGCCGCTGAAGAGAGGGGGGGAGGCCGCTAAGGTTACCTGCCGGCGGGGCTTGTGGCAGCCGCCTTCCGAGCAGGGGCACGACGGGGCCTTTCTGTGGTGGTCCGCTACGGCCCTGGCTGGGTAGCGAAGTCAGGGCGGTTACCTTACTCCTTGTCTCCCTTCCCCTACCATGCAATGTGCTTCCATATAACTCGTTTTTTAGTATTTGTCTAAATATCTGGCCAGGGATGGAAAGCTCCTTGCTTCCAAACCGTGTTACTCTTTAATGTGAAGCATGCCTATTTCGGACATCTGTTAACAATATGTGAGGTGCTAGCTTACCTGCGGCCTGTAAAGGCAGCTGCCATTTTAACTCTCCCCATTGCCTTGTCCTCCACAATGCCTCCAGGCTCCTCTTCCACACAATTTGTCTCCATTTTTTATTTCACGTATAGGTTTTCCTTAGTCTTCCTATTGCCTTTTCTTCCTTTCTCATTTTGTTTTCAGTGTCCCCGAGTCCCTTTTGTGTTCTCAGTCTTAATCCTACATGTAACCCCTGTATCCCCTGTTCTTTCCCCAGCTTTCCAAATGCCTGTGCTTGCTCACAAATCCTAGACACGAAGTGGAGAAGTAAGGGGGATGAGCAGTCACCATCTTCCCTGACAGGTTTCAGTCATGTTGGGGTTGGGTTCAGCAGCCCTTTTTCCAGGAGTACCCTCACTGTTGCCGCCAATGGCAGGGGACAGACATTGTGACTGAGGGCAATTTGAGTTCTGTTTTAAATAACAGGAATCAGGAATTTTGATTATGGTTCAAACATGGAAGTTTGATTACAGAGATTTTTAATTTGTGCCCAGTATGTCAGAGCTAAAGATGAAAGCTGGCTCTTTTGGTATTAAGGGTATTTTCAAAAAGAGAGTCTGTTCTACCTAACCTTATCTCTTTCTGAGAGGGACATGAGACTGAGCTGCTGATTGTATTTCCTTCTCTGCCTTCACGCTCTTTCTATGGCCCTTGCAGTAGATTTCTTTTAGCCTTTCCTATAGTCACCGATTCCATCTACCATTGTAGAGGAAAATCTGGTATGCTTTTTGGAGGTTGTCCCTGTTGAAATTGTTACAGTCTGTCCTTTTAGATTGTACTTTTTCTTATGATCCTTTCCAATGAATCATAGCAGATCCAGTTATAGAGATGATACTTCCATGTTTGCTAAAAATAAGAACTAACCCTAAATTTTAGAACAAGATAATTTGCTCTTTAAAAGCCAGATCCAAAATCAGTGATAATTTTGTGGATGGGTCCTTAAATTAACATCTTAGGTGAACAATTTTTCTATTAGTCTTATCTCTTCCACAAATTCTAACTTGACATTTTAAAATGATCCCTTAGCCAAATAGAAAAGTACTTCTGGTAAGTCAGCATATGGTAAAGAATATCCTAGAATCACTTCACAAATATGCCAAGCTTGTGTTCTGCAACTGTTAGGCAGGTTTTTTCTCCTTCTGATTTTTTTATGGGAAGAAAATCTGTTAATATATGAAGGTAAAGATAAAGTAAAAATCCAGTGGATTTAACCAGCTCATCATCTCTTCTTTACCTTGAGGATACCTATGTGTTAAATAAATTAATGGCAATAAAATTACTCAGAATGTTAATTTCAGGGCAGAGGAATTTTATCAGTAGATACTAGCTTTTTATTTTTGTAGCAATGCAGGCCATACCAAAAGATTATCTTTCAGCTTCCTGTGGATGCTTAAAACTTGTTTTCTAATGGTCAGTGGAAAAAATATGGAGGTTTACCTTGTGAATTGTGTTGTTGCGTGTAAATTAATGAGCTGCTGTTGCTTCTAAATAATTTTCATGCTATGGGTTTGGTAGTCATGTGAATGAGTTTATATTGTTGTATGCCATCCCCTAGGACACTCGTAAGAATAATATGATCTTTCTCAGGGACGAAAACTGTAGATACAAAAAATTATTTGAATTATTTTAGGAAGGAAGGGATCACATCTCTGACAGCTAGAATATGCCAGCCATTTTGAGAGAGAGAGAAAGACAAACACACACACACGGCAGAAGTGGTTCAGTTTTATAAGGATTGCAGTTTCTGTCATACTGGACACATGCTTGACATGTGAATAGTAATCAGCAGTGCTGCACTAGCTGTGGGGCTTATTATTAATTTCTTAATTTAATTAGGGTATTATTTGATTTGTAAGTCTCAACTGTGTATGTTGGACTTCCCAGGTAATAGCGAGCTGTAGCCATGAATTATAGGATGTCTTTAAAGAAACAAACAGGTGAGGATGTCTGTCATTCCAATCTGTGTTTATTTGAGGTTTGAAATATTGAGGATCAAAATTGGCTAAGAAAACCTGCTTTGCTTTACATTCCAACAAGTCTTGGGCTGTAATTTAAAATCCTTGGATTGGGGAGGGGGCAGGTGGTGCGCAAAACGTGAGAAGATGTGTTTTCTCTTATGATTGTATTACTAGAAAACTCTCCTATATTTCAAGACGTATTGTTAAATTACCTCATACCAGACAGCAGTTAAACTGTGCATCATTATAGGTAGTGGCAGAAGATAGGCCAAACATTGGGAAAAAAAATATTTCTTCACACAAATGAAAGCGGGCTATATGAGAAATAGCTGTGCAGCACTGTCAGTAAAAGACTCAAACCCTTCAGAGTTGTCATCTGGTAGTTTTCATCTATTAAAGAAAGAAAGCACATAATAAGAAAAAGACATCATTTCAATATAGGGTATAGTAATTCTCCTGCATGCAAGTTTGCAAATTCTTTTCCTTTCATAAAGAGGGGAGTGTGTAGCACAAAAGTGAGGTAATATTTTAAATTTTCTAAAAACACAATACAAGCATGAAATTCTCCCAGTGACTTTCTGAACTCTCTCTGCTTTATTGTAATTGAGGTGAAAAAAGCATGAAGAATTTTTCCAAGACAGCGTGAATTCCTCCGATTGTGCTAGGATTAGAACCAGTAATTCTGACAGACTTCAAATGGCAGAATAAAATCTGGTGGTTCGAATTGTTACCACCCCTGGATGCCTGCGTCTGTGCTGACACATAGCTGCCCCTGAGGCAGAGATGTCTGCTTCACTTCTGAAATGATTCCAACCCCATTGTAGTTTCCAGCCAGTATATTACAGTTGGTTGAAATTAATATCTGTTAATGTTAATAAACTTGGTTAAACAAGATGTGGATTCAGGCGTATACTAATAACTAGATCAGGTGTCCCTGCCTTGAAAGTGGCAATAGCCATCAGAGAGAAAACTGGGGAAGGTGAGGATAGTAACAGCTTCAGCTATTATGTTTTAATCTGCTGCTGAGCCTGCCAGAGCCCTTTGTCTAAGGCATTAGACCAGCTACTGAAAGGTGGTGCTATTAAACCAGTGCCCCAGTTCAATGCATTCAGTGCAGGCAAGTCCCTCTGAAAAGTGATCATCATTTAAGAGGAACCACCCACATTTTCTGGAGTAATTAATTAAGAAAGTTAAAAGCTATCAGACATTCTCTCCAACTAAGCAGGTTTGAGCTAGAACTTGCTGGTGAAAAAAATTGTATGTTTCAAATTAGATGAATATATTAAGCATCAAAGAATCTGGATGGGATATACAGAAGGCAACTATGTTAAATTCTGAATGCATTTTAAAAGTGGCTTAAGACTCAGACTGAGAGAATGAAAACCAAATAATGTTGTTATTTTCTTTATTTTGAATCTGAATTCTTCTCTGTGATTTAAGTTGAGTGGACAAAAGACTTCCACAAATAGAAAGCACTAAAAAAGAGAGAAAGCAATCCCATTCACTTGTGTTCAGTGGACTTCTGTGCTGATTGCAATAAGGACAGAATTGGTTCTTCAGTTAGTTCTAGATGGGGATGTATTCTTACCTCACATGAAGGACATTATGCTTCAAGAGTTTTTTTCAACTGTGATAGCTTTGATTCTAAGGTATGCCTGCTTCTACTTCAGTGCTCAATATGGGCAGTATATTCCTGTGCATCGGTAGGTTATTCCGCAGAGACTAGTGAGCAGGAGTTTTTCTCCTATGTTAATTATGTTCAGGATCCTGAAGTTCTGAAACGAGTTTTGATCTGAGTGAGTATAGGACTGAGCCCTTTCTTGTGTAGTTGTACAGATGGAAAATGTAAGGGATGTCAATTTTGTAACTGCCCTACAGTTGCAGTGCTCTTTTTAAGTGACTGATGTGTGGGTCTTTCTATGTGAAATCAAAACAACTTGTGTGTGCTCTCCTTGCTTACTGCTAGGGTTCTGGTGGCTTCATTCACTTAACCTTAGTAATGTGAGCAGGATTTGATTCTGCATTGATTCTGTATGTAATATAGAATGTAAATATATGATCTAAGTCTGAACTAATACAGCTGTGTTTTTAAAAGGAGCAATGTATTGTTCATACCCTCTTTGCTTATTGCTTATCAGGTTTGCTAGAAAGCAGTACAAGGCTAAAACCTCATGAAGCTCAAAGCTACAGAAAGAAGGCATTGTGGGTTTCCTGGGTCTCCATTATTGTCACACTGGCTCTTGCAGTGGCTGCTTTCAGTGAGTATTGGGAATATTTTAAATCTTCACACCTCTTCCTTTTTTTTTTTTTTCTCTTTTGGGCTCTCAGAATTTCTCTCTTTGTGGAAGCTTTCTCATGTTTTTTCTTTACAACTGCTAAAGAGGTTTTTCTCTAGACTGCCTGTGTCTGCATGGTGCTTATAAATTCATAAAACTGTTGGTTTTTTTCTGCAGAGGATAGGGTTGTTGAAGGTCAGAGAAAGAAACAGGAGATGTTGATTTCTGTTAGCATTTATGCATGTGGAACTCTTCATTTTACAGAATAGTGTAAAAATCATTATGCAGTGGATTGCCTTTAACTAAAGAGGTTAAATATGACAAGTCTTAATCCACCTGGGATTTGTAGTGGGAATGCTATAATAAAGAATAGTGAATTGTAAGGGAGAAATATATAGTTTATCTGTACTACACTGACAGATACCCTAACACAATGCTAATCTGGAGAAGAAATTCTAGTGGTTTTTTTTTTAAGCCAGTGTTTTTATTTAAGTTTCAAGACATTTGCCTAGTTTACACAAAGAATTTGGAAAAAAAACCAAACCCACTTTTATATGGAAAAAATTAAATCTATTTCTTTTATTTCACAACAGGAAAAAAAGCTACATTGTGTAAATAAAAATATATTTTAGCTCAATGCAAATTTTTAAAATATCAGCTTTCTGTCTTGGTCAATTAAGTAACACTGCATTACTGTAAGGACAAAAAGAAATATGGAATCTGGAACAAAATCTTTGCGATGGCATATTCTCTGTTTAAAAGAAGGAAAAACCAGAAGTGACTGAATTTATGTGTTTATATAAACAAAAGGAAAGCTCTATCTAGGAGGCAAGACATCTAAAATGTCTCAAAACATCATTCTTCAGCTTGATAAAGACAGACTTGCTTTTTTTGTTGTTGGGTTTTTTTGGGGGCAGGGGGGTTTGAAGCTGCAGCAGCATGTGCTTTATTATTCTAGTCTGCAGTGTACAACCTGCTGCTGGAAGTTGGTGTCAGCTCCCAGGAGAGATTATTAGAATCTGACCAAATGGTCTCCGAAAGCTCAACATACATTTCTCAGAGAGATTTATATAGAAACACAGGTACAATAACTTGATTCAAAAAAGAGAAAAGAGGAGGAACACTTAAAAGCAGAATCTAACACTGTGAAGAATTTTAATAATAAGAAGAAAGCAGGACATCTGAGTTTCCATTTTGTTCTGCTTCATGAAAATGCAATAGTCTGTCTTTGCTACTGAAGCAACATAAAAGTACTATGTTATAGAATAAATAACAATATAATTTTAGGGAATATTGAGAAATGGCTTAATTTTATTTTACTTTTTCATTTGTCAGAGTTGCAAGATGTAAGTATAAAATGGATAACGAAACCGGTCCATTTCTTTTAAAAGGGCCTTTTTAAAATTTTTCTAAGATTAGTTAGGTTATCTGAAAGCTTTTATTTTCAGTTTTCCTTATTTGTAGCACTCTGGCAGTGTTTTAGAAACCCTACCAAAAAACCCAGCAGATAAGGTAGTCCCTGCCTGGATATAATGTGACTGCATACTCAGCTGGAGTGGATAGGCATTGAACTACTGAAATCAGCTGTTAGTAGTTGACTAGTTATATGTCTTCGAAATATATCTTTCCTTGTGGTTTGAAGGGGCTAAATTTATGGAAAATACAAGAGGAAGCAGCATGCAGATACATATTAAATCCGTATACACAGACTCTTAATAGACAGTTGACAATTAACTTGTATGCCACAAAAACATTGCCAGGGCTTTTGATATGCTTAGTATTAAAACTTCTTAATCTTTGAGGAAAATATGTTCTTCTAGAATTGCTTTGCTCCCCCATGCAATTTCAGGAGTTCTGCACGGTTTATCATCTCACATTGGTTGCTCTCTTCCTTTGTGCTGTCCTTTTAACAGGTTCCTCTAGCCAATCCATGAGTTGGGAGACATGCCAGGTGACCAGAGTTTGCTACCTGTTTGATATAAATGATGAGTTGTCACTTTGGGGTGTTTGACACTGCCAATTCTTTGCGAACACCTGCTATTTAAACTGTGCTGTTTCTGTTTTACCCTTGTCTGTAATGGTAAAGTGTTAGCAGCACAGCGCTGATGTTCCATTTTAGTGAAAAATGGGGACCTGCTGTGCTAATTGTTGGGCTACACTGACTGTATTCTCACTACTGTTTCTGATACCCTGATAAATTCTTCCTGTAAACTTCTGTTTTATTCTCTTACGTGCTTCAAAAGACTTTATTGCAAGTCTGTCTTCTGGTGCTGCTTTTGCAGCAGCACATGATATACTAAAGATAGTAGTAGGCCAAGGAACTGACATTACTTGATAACTGTAGTTGAAGAAATGGAGGACATGGAGGATGAGAAAAATACTAAGGGGAGTGATACCCGTCTACATGGTCTGTGTGGAGGGTGGGGAAGCGATTCAAGAGACTCGTTTTCCAACCAAGTGTTTGCAACTAGACTTCCTTTCCTTTTTTACGGACTGCTCCCTCCCTTGAGTGCTGCAGTATTATCACCATCCTTCCTTTCAAGACCACTCTGTTTGCTTCCAAAGCTGTATTTTTCCAACATTAGAGTAAGTTGGAATGGTTTATCTTGACTGGCATGAGATGTTTGCTTTTGGTGGGTTTATGATGATGCCCCAGCTGAACTTTCGCTTGGTAATATTGAAAGAGATTGACAAATCTTATGTTGACCTGAATAAACAAAGTAGTTTCCTTATTAGGTAATGATCTATGGCACATGAGGCATGACATCCATTGATCTGAACTCTGTGTGTTAGACTTACTATTAAGAACCTGTGTATAGTGTATTATGAAAGTATATAAATTCAAATTATGATGTATCTATATACATGTTGTATGTTTGCTACACAACAGGTGTATAGTATGTATTCTCTTTGGGATGGGCTGTTTGTGGCCTGACATATTGGAATGCAGAAGGTGAAATGCCTGGTGTATACATCAAAATGTGTTTGGTCTCTTTAGGTTTGGAAATCTAAGCTAGGCTAGGCTGGATATGGAGCAGGATGGCTACTTAAGGGAAAATGAAATCATCATCTTTCATTCACTAATATTGAGAAGTAGGATTTACACAGACCGTAAAATCAGCTTTTTTATTTAGCTGAAAGAACAGATCTCTTGCTATGAGGAACTTAATATACTGATTTTTACCCCAGAAGTGCTGTACTTATAAAAGACCATTTGGAAGCTTTGGTTGATGTCTTGAAATACAGCTTCTGCACTCCGTGGTAATGGTTACAGTCTCACTGGCTTTGGATGCTGTTGAAGGTGTTGCTTTCCAGCAGATAGTTGCACACGGCTTCAGTAAAATCTTTATAGACTTAAATTTGCAAGATCCTTGAGGTCAGTGGAGCCCTATGGTATCATCTTTAGCAACTGAAATTTAGGCTTACTTAGAATCAGTTATGAATTTGTGGTTTAGTGCAATACTTTTATGGTCAGATACTGAGCAATGCCTGAGGAATAAGTTCATTTCACTTTTCATTTCAATGCTGCCTGAAATTTGTATGTTTGTAGAATTCGTATAAAAAGTAGATTTACATTTTTAGAAATACATAGTCATAAACTGAGACAGGCATGGTAAAAATTAGCAAAATGAACATTAATTTATTCCTCAGCACCCCAAGTAAGTACTGGATTAATAATTTTGATATAATTATTTGTTTCTATTTTGCAATAATACAAGAAAAGAATGATAGTACAATATGAACATATTTTTTTTCAACATATATGTGTGTAGTATAAGGCTGCAGTCTAAATAATTTCATAATAACAACTATAACTTCTTTCTGTAGCTGCGGTATTGTAGGTTCGTGCTGAGCCTAGTTTCAGAATCATAGTAGAGGACAAGGGACTATTACTGTGGAATGGAACTCTGGTGTTTTGAAACCCATTATTCTTAATTTCTTGACATTTATGTTACTAAAACATAATTTTGAAAAAATCTGCAAATATAGCTTTTGCTGTTGAAGTTTAATTTCTGCTCAAGCAGCTAATCTCTGATAATATTGTCAAAGCAGAAACAAACTCTATTCTATCTGGTATTTCTTGTCCAGTGTAGATTTGTGATTCACAGAGTGTAGTTTGTTCATTCATCTTCTGATTTGGTTAGCTAAAATTGTTTCACAGTGAATGGAGTAGTCATATAGATATATCAGAACAGCGTATAGACCAAATTTTGTACTAAAAGCTCTCTTTGTAGTCAGAGATTGAGTAAAGATTTAGAATGTGGGCCTTTGTAAATGTAAGCTTTGTTAAGGGCTTTCACGAGGCAGCCATTGAGATGGGACTTGCAGACAGGATGTCCCAGTGTGGTCAGAGCATGCTGAATAGGCCCTGCATGCTAATGCATCATGGGAAGAGTCAATGCTGGGCTATTTGCAAAATGCTGGCGAAATAACAGGCATGTTGTGAAATCCGTCCTCATGGTTGTCTTGGAGATCACTCCTTTTAGATCACCACAGACATATTTAAGGGTTTAGCTTTATAGAAATTACTGAAAACTTGAGTGCAACCAATAGGTCCATGATTTGAGGTCCTATTCTGTTAAGTGTTTAGTCTGGTGTGGTAAATAGGCACTGTTATTTTGAGAAGGTGAATTTTATTCACTACATGAAAGGCATTGAGGTGCTGGAGTGTGTCCAAAGAAGAGCAACAAAGCTGGTGAACTGTCTAGAGCACAAGTCTTTTGAGGAGCGGCTGAGGGAACTGGGGTTGTTGAGCCTGGAGAAAAGGAGGCTGAGAGGGGACCTCATAGCTCTCTACAACTACATGGAAGAAGGTTGTAGCAAGGTGGGTGTCAGTCTCTTCTCCCAAGTAACAAGTGGTAGGACAAGAGGAAATGGCCTCAAGTTGTGCTAGGTGAGGTTTAGATTGGATATTAGGAAAAATTTCTTTACTGAAAGAGTTGTCAGGCATTGGAACAGGCTGCCCAGGGAAGTGGATGTGTCGCCACCGCTAGAGGTATTTAAAAGACGTGTAGATGTGGCGCTTAGGGACGTGGTTTGGTGGTGGAGTTGGCAGTGTTAGGTTGACAGTTGGACTTGATCTTCAAGGTCTTTTCCAACCTAAATGATTCTATGATTTTATTAATCTGTATGGTATCTCAGATGGAAACTTGGTAGATGCAGTTCTGTAGGTGGGAGTGTTTTATAGGATTAACTATCAGCCCATGGATAAGATATTACAAGTAAATGCAAAGAAACTGGCATTCTGATTTTGTATACAAAATCATCTGCGTTTCAAAATGAATTGCTGAAAAATGTTTTATTAAAGTGAGCTTCCACATATTGGGATTAGAGAGGCATTATGTTTGAAATGCATGGTCCATACGCTTAGAAATTTCAGGGTAGAGCTTGCTTTCAGATTAAAGCTTCATCCCAGTTCAGACTCTCTCACAGACAGATTCAAATGCCAACAAATCTTAGGAAGTATGGATCCAGGTCCACTTTCTTCATTGGAATGACTAAATTGAGCCATAAAATCTCATTTTGCTTAGCTGTAGGACATGACTGCTGATTCTCCTTTCCTATTATGCTACTCTGGTGTACTGCAAATGGAGTTACATGGGACAAATGTTGAGCAATTGAAGGTGTTATCATCTGGATGCTTGGATGTGAACATATTGATGTAATCTGTCACTCCTCATCTCAGGCATACTACTCAGACGACTGAGTTGGGGAGTGTCTATATTAATTTATTGATGAATATATCATTTTCCCAGTGACCCATTCCTTTTCTTGCTTGAAAAATTAAATATATGCGGGCTTTCCCTTATGTTTGCCCAATACTTAGTATACCCTGGGCACAGCTGTGAATAATAATCCTGCTAATAAAGAATGTAAGTGAAGGTTCATGATTCTGAGGCTCTTTAGTTTGGATATCCAATTCAACATTCTTTAAAGGTCACTGAATTTCAGCAAATGATGGGCATTCAGAATTCAGGCCTGTTTTAGAGTGTCTCAGCTGGGTACCTAAACAATTCTCCAGGACCGCTGACCACAGGAAAAGTATTGGTCTTTGTGTTTTCTCTTCCAGGAGCTATATAGAATTGCATTTCTTGCTCCTAAAGGCCTGAGAGGTGTGGGAGTTTCTTGTGGGGTTTTTTTGCTGTTTGTTTTGGTTTGTTTTTTTTAGTAGAGCACATTACATTTATTCAGAAAGTTACATTTCAAGTCACAGTACCATGCAGAGCCTTAAAACCAAGTAAAGGCTAAATACAGAATAGAGCTGTTCTGTGATAGTGTGCAGATCCCTCATTTTGCATATTTTTTAGGGCATTTAATTACATCAGTTACAAAAAGACAGATGCTTCAGGGCTGTAGTCTCACAGAAGTGTTAATGAAATATAGAACTTAAATTCCCAAGGTAGAATTCTGATATTGGTGACACTTGTACAACCCTATTGTCCTCATTATAGCTGCATCACTACAGTCAAATTCAGAGTTTGGTCCTAACCATGTTATACGTAAGATCTAAAGGACAAAAATATCCATTGCCTGTGCAGCGCTGGCAAAAGATAGCCTTTCGTATAGGTCAATCTGTACTTAGTAGCAGCAAAATGCAATTTTCATTCACTGAGAATGAGATGAGAGACCAGTAAGGGCCTATCTTTTTTTAGGCATACAAAACTCTAAGTGACTTTCTTGGGAGGAGAAAATAGCATATGGATGTCAAGTTCAAGACTGATAGCTGTTGAACAGAAGTATAGGTCTAAAATCTGCAATGCTTCACACATCATGAAATCTTTTCCTTAGTTGGCAGGCAAAATGATGATAGAAATCTGTGAAATCTAGAACAGGCTATATAATGATCTCTGTCTGTATATTTGAACAGTAAACAATTTAAAAAATTGTTGCTGTGGTAGAAGTGTATTAAAACAACTGAGTTTGTGTTTAAATACTAACCTTTAAAACATATGAGCCTGTTGTATTTTTACATTAGAAAATTGCCATTTAATCATTCCTTGTGCTAAGTACTGATTCCTTTCTCATAAGAAAAGATCATCCTAAAGAATTTTGAAATTAAAACAGGATGCTGATATTGAGGGAGAAGTAGCACTATAACATCATTTTATGAAGAATGAGGAACATGCAAGTATCTTAAGTCTAGGCTATTTAGTGTAAGAATCGTAAACAATTCTTTCCTTTGTTGTTTTAATTTTCCTTTCTGAGATTGTGGGGTTTTTTTGTGCAAAAGTCTGAAATAAGTGTGTGCAATATCTAAAACAGTAACGTTCTTTAAGTGAATTAACGTCTCTATTGTATTACATAATTTATACCATGTAAATACATATAATATACATATTCTAATATATATTATATTTATTTAATAGCAGGAGACTTTAGACACTCAGAATTTGATCTTCAGTGTTGCCATCAGATCTCTGCTAGGGTTCCATTAAAGGCAACTTTGTGTTTGATGATTCAGAGGTTCTAACTATGAAAATACAGTTGTGTAGCAAGGTACAATATACAAAAAAGTGAGGTAAATAACTCAGCAGTGTTAAGTAATTGGGCTGGTGTCATGGATCCTACTCATATCCCTGAGAGAATTACAGTGTGCTGTTAGACACAGACGTAGGTAGAGGGTGAATTTTGCATACGGGAAAAGAAGAACTGAACACCTAATGGGGAGGGTTTTAGGCATGCCACTTGGTAATAACTGGGTAGTGTGGGCATGATGCGCCCTACAGCCATCCCTAGCCTGTAATGGATGAAAAATGTGTATCTTGGCTAAAATAGACAAAAATAATTAGAAAAGGAAGGAATATTATGTTTATTGCATGTGATTGGTATTAACTTGTCAATAAAGAACTGTTTGACTTTTTCTATGTAAAATTGAATTTAAAAAATCCTCTAGTACAAGTCTCAGTTGCTGCTCTTGCTTTATCTGGTATATTGCATAGGAAAGTGATTGTACATCTGCCCTTTGAAGGATCATCACTGCAGTCTTAAAAGTCAAATGTATTTTCAATCAATCGCTGTAGTATCAGCTCCACAAAGTAGTACAGGCCTGTTGCAGGCCTACCTTTTGTGGAAAGGCATGAATGTGTTAGCAGATTTCTTTATGAATGCCTGATATACCAGTAGAATTTGATTTTCATAGAACTTAGTTGCTGGCTGGGGTTAAACCACGACAATTATGAGAGATTTTCTCTGCTCTCCCAATTTAAAAATGAGCTGCTTTGCTTATTGGCAAAGATGAACTTGCAATTCTTTATATCTGGAGCTGAAAATCAAGATTAATGAAAGAAAATGGATGTTTAATATTCATTCTACAGTATCACTTTATTGTTTGAAGTTTGTGAGATTTAAAGCACTACTGAATTAAAAAAAACTTCTTGAGCAGCAGCGAAAGTGATGAAAATCAGAACACAGCTTTCTTTCCCTTAAGTTTTCTTTACTTCTGCCAAAAATTTTAAAATATTCATGTGTTTTAACTTAGCAGACAACAAAATGTAAACAACAAAATGTGAACTTGTACCTGATTTAAATTTTTTATTAACACTTACAACTTTTGCTTTACTAGGGAGGTTGATAGTGCTTGGTGTTTACTTCTTGGAACTTATTCTCTGTGATTTTTCAGTACAGTGTTTGAGTTCCCTTCACTGAAAGTTGAAGCTTGTTAGATTTTAATACTGTTCAGTACAGAATTTTATTTGCAGATGACTCATACTTTATATGGCTGCACTGTAGGAGGACTTAATAACAGTAAAATAATCACATAAATAATATCTGCTTCTTTACAATGCAATATAGCTCCCAGCAGATCTATATACCATGTTGCAGTAGAACATACTGTTGGTTGGCTGACACATGTGCTTCCCTGTTGCCAACTCTGGTGAAGCAGTGGTAGTGCTAGATGAGAAATGGGAGCATCCGAGAGGCTGTGGGTACATACAGAGTGGTAGTGGAGAAAATCTATTTTAACGGAGGGTGATGTTGTTTCAGTAGGTGGCCCTGCCTCTTCTGAGGTTAATAACCCAGTATTAACTGAGGGACACTTTTGTTTCTGAAAATACCACCAGCAAGAGCATAAAGCTTATGTCCTAGATACTCCTATTTGCTACATGCTATGATACTTTTTGAGAAAAGGCAAGTTAGTACTGATCTTGTGAAAAATCCGGTTTGATAAATTAATCTACTATTTTATTTGAAAAAATTATTATTTATCATTGTAGGTGACAAACTGTACTAGAACCCCATTATGTTCTGTTAAACAGCTGTGCTTGTCCACTGTAGTGTTGTGCATTTCTGGCGCATTGTAAAACAATGTGTGGTTTGATCAATCCGTCATTGTACCTTACTGAAAATATTACACAAACATTAGTCAAAAATAGGTAAAAATACTGTGGGGTTGGGTTGTTTGCTGGTGTTGTCGTTGGTTGGGTGTTTTTTTGTGGGTTTTTTTTTTTTTTTTCCATTGAGAGAATGGTACTTGAATGAGAAGGGCCTATAGTTGTTCTGATCTTTATTTTGCATTCCTAGATTTTGATATTCTGTCAAGCAACTGTAGTGTCAGTTGGTCAAGTCTTTCAGGTTGAAGGATTGGAAAACTTTGATACATTGTATTAAAAGGGTAGTACAACCTGGTCAAATTAGTTTTGTTCAAATGAGGATTATCGCAAGTCTTTGTTAAAGACTGAAACCAAAGTCTGGAAGTAGGGGAAGGCAACATAACTTTTTATAGATGCTAACCTTCATTTGCAAACCAACCTTCTTCAGAAGAACCATAAAGAGCTCCTAAGTATCTCTTCTGACTTTCATATATGACCCATTACTGTTCTTTTTTCTCTGGATGTGGAGAAAAAGGGACAGATAAGCTTAGCTTCAGAGTTAGAAGAAATGGATTAGTCAGTGCTTAGTCAAAGAAGAGTGACCAGAAATAACCAGCTGGTATTTTTGCTAGACAGAAAAACTGCAGAGGAAGGGGGATAGTCTGACAAATACCGTAAAAATAGCTAGACAAGAGGCATCTGCCTTCCAGGAACTGCTGCAGAATAAGTGGCTTTTGGTACTTGCACCACGAACTCTGCCTTTCTGGAGAGATCTCTGGGCCAATTTCATGCTAGGTGCGATCCTGAGAACATGAGAAATATCTATGGCAGAACAGGATCCTCAGCTGAACCTAAATGAAGATTTCTCATCTGATATGAAGACTGCTTATCTTCTGCTATTAAAAATTATGCATCAAGGAACCGTTAAGTATAATGTATCTTTTCAATATATCTGGGTGAAGAAAATATACCTCTAAGTGCATTGTCCTCAGATTGCATTTTTTAAGGAAACATTTCAATGGCCAAAGAATGACAATATTTCCCCAGGCTCTGAGAAGAAAAATTTCAAATTTTAGAGGAAAGATTTATTATTGTTCAGTGGGAGATTTGATAGAATGGAAATGCAGCCTGCAGTTTCAGCTAGGATGTGTAGCTGGGGAAAATAAAGGTAGCTCCATGCATTCCCATTCTGGTAGGCCTCGTAGACAACTGGTAGACAGGTTAAGGTATACTTGAAATGCTGAAGTCCAAATTAGAAAGGAGTTCCTTAGAAATAGTATTTTGTGGAAGCCACGTAGCTTTACCTTGATCAAGAGAATGATTTGTGATCCTTGCATGAAAAGGATGCTCTTTCAAAGCAACAAATGGCTTCAGATATTTAATAACAGATTTGTGATGTTTGGAACAGTTAAATTCACATTTAGTGTGAATTGAGTTAATCCTAGAAAAACGTTTCTAATAGTTCCATGAAAAACATAGGGCAGAGCCAAGTAGCCAGCATCAGATCTGGCTTGCATCATGGAAGCTAGTGACAAAACTTATTGCAGTGGTGGCAAATCACTTCCTAATTGCATGGCTAAGGAGTTACGAGAAAACTGCTAAACAGCACAAAAGAAAATAAGACAGCCCGTACTAGCATTGTGTTATGCTGATCGGTTTGTATGTGTGTAAGTGCATGCTGCTGGGGATACAGAAAGGCAGATGAAAGGCATCAGTCTTAGCTTGTTGTTTTGTAAGAGAGCAAATGAGGGCTATATGTATGCCTGGAGGATTATTGTCTACCTCCCAACTTGATAGGCATCACTGTTCTCTGACTTGCTGCTGTGGCTACCATGTATCAGTCTATAATGTCTAACTATGTGGAACTAATAGTACCCAAAAGAGCCAATTCACTTGCTCATCTTTGTGGTGCGTTAGAAACTAATAATAAACTATGTCTCCTTTTTATTCGTCATGACTTGATATTTCTGTGTGTAATTAGCTGCAACAAGAAAAGGAGAGATTGTTGAACAATTCTTTCTAGCAGTGAAAAAATAGGTCAGCAAATTAATTTGTACAGATTGTTAGTTAAGGAGGTAAAATTTATAGTTATGTCCTTTTACCATGTGAGTTCTGATTATGGGAAACCTGTAGTTACTGTTTCTGCATGTGTTCAAAAAAAATAAAATCACATCTAATATTGAGATGTGGGCAGCAAAATGATCCAAATTTGTTATTTTGAATCCTGGTGAACACTTGAACAAACCTTGCTCAGAGGGAGATTTCCTGCTACTCTCTCACTGTGAGATATGCATTGGGTTATCGTGTGTACATTTCCCTGTTGAGAAGCATCTGGTGGATGAAAACAAGGCTTGGATTTAAGGGATAATGTTGCGAGTAATGTTTAATGGCTTATGGAATCTTTAGGCTTGAAATCTCCTAAATACACTTAAAGTAATTTATAGGGACAGATCTTCAGTTGGAGTACATAGATTTTTTTTGTTGACTTCTGTGAGTTTATTTCAATTTGAAACAGATTAGCATCTAGCCCTAAAGCTTATGGCAAACAATAGGGTGAACTTACACTAGATGAGGTGTTTTCAGACTTATATCTCCTTTTAGCATTTTCCTGTTTTTTTGATAGTAACTCTTGTTTTGTCTCTCATTTTTGCGAGATAATATTTGCTTAAGGCAGCCTGTTTAAACTTTCACAAGCTGAGGAAAAAAAGTGAATTAATGCTAACTCTGATCCTGCTAGGTTCACAGAGATCGGGCCAAGAATTTGCTCCAGGGACTATTCTAATCCTGGGCATAGCCCAACCTTTCTTTGTAGCCTTGGGAAAATGATTTTCCTGCCGTAAGCTTGTTCTCCATCTGCACACATCAGGTTTTGATACATGAAAAAGGAACTTAATTTTCTGCCAAAAATTTGGAGGGTTTTGCTATATAGTAGTTGACACGTTTGTGTGTATCCTAAGTCTTACATAGTGACAACATGCGCTGAATTTTGTATGTACAGTTCTAGGCAGGTTTTACAGGCTGTTTCGTCTCAGTACTAGACCTCCTGATTTGTGGGATAATTCCCATGATTTGTTGTGGTGTACCTTGTGAAAACTATTTCAAATTCACAGAATTTTAAATGCTGTAATGCTCGTGATTGAGTGTGTTTAGATGTATTTGACTTCTTGTTGCCTGGGCAGTAGTAATTTTACAGTTGAGCGATGTGTTTTGGGTTGGTGGGTTTTGAGGAATATGGTCTTATTCTTGTTTGTATTTTCATGATGCAGTTAGCCCACTTGCTGCTGAACTGGAACAGAGTAAAGGCTCTGCTAGACAATTAAGTGTTAAGAGGACAGGGTTGTGCAGTTGTGTGAGGGTAGTCGCTGTTGGTGCAGTGCCTCTCGAGGTTCATGAAATGAAGTACTTAGGGAGTTGGGCGTTTTTATGTTTTTCTTTTTTTTTTTTTTTTTTTTTTTTTTTTGGAAGATGGTAGGGAGAGGTAAATGCTATTAACATTTTTTTTTCAGTGCTGGGAAACTTGTTTCTTCTTTTTCATTGAGTAATCATTTTAATTGGTCAGATAGATGTTGGAAAGAACTTTTTACAACTTAAAACTGTTGTCAAATGAGTTCCATTGAGAAATAAAAGAAGACAGGAGAACGCTAGGAAATAACCTGCCTTGAATTCTAAGTGCGTGAAGTTTTTGAGATCAGGGAAGAGATTCTTATGGAGGTTGGCAGTTTAAAAAAATTTAAAGTCTCTTTGAGCAGCAAGTAAGGTGGTTTTAACCACTGACAGTTGTCATGAACACATTAGTGAGGCCTTGACTTTCAAGAAAGAACCTATTTTTTTAGCTGTACGTTTGACCTCACAATGTTCAGTGTAACTTTTCACGTCAGCACAAGTTTGATGTTATTTTTCGCAGGGCTATGCTAGGTTTGTTGCATGTACTTTTACTTTTTTTGTGAAAAACTGAGCCTGAGGTTTTGAAAATTGGAGGGTTTTGTAACAAAGCTCAGCACTCCACAGTTCAAAAGTAAGGTTTTAAAGCTGCATCAGAAGTGCAGTTGGATTCCATGAAGTTACCAAATGTTTTCTTTTTTATTCTTTTCTTCTTCACTTCTTTTTTTTTTGCTAGGAGTTGAACAGGGGTTTGGCTGGCTCAGGTGTGCCCTTCTAAAACTAGGTAAGTTACATCTTTCACAGACTATATAGACAGATTGGTCCCTGCATTTACTACTCTGTAAGTATCTGCTGCTGATAATTTGTAACTGAGCTGTGAATAATTTTCAGGGCATGACACAGGGAAGTGAAATGAGAGTCTAATGGGTCAGAGTAGCTAGAGCATGTATGTCCCTGAAGATGCTATGGTACTGGAAGAAGTCCACCTAATCCTTGTAGCTTAAAAACTAAGGAAGAATCCATTTATGAAGGCGAAGGAAGTCTATGAACGTGGATGTTGATACTGTCAACCAGAATGGTGTCCCTGATGGTTTTCTTAGGTGGCTGAAAGTTTGTATCCACCTATTTTAGAATGGAGAAGACAGTCTTGCCATGTTGTCTTAGAAACATAATAAACAACTTTCTACATATGAAGTTTCACTTTATCTTTCCTCCTGGTACGCTTAGAGTTCACTATGAAATAAATGCTGTTTTGCAGTGACTGTTAGACACATTGGAGTTTAGCGGGGTTGGTGATTTGTTGCTCTTGTTATGTACTGTATGCGTTTTCTGCATAGGCTTCCTGCTGCAATGCAGTTTGCTGAGCAGAAAAAAACCTTGCTAAATTTTGCTCTTACAAAAAAACAAGCCAAAATAATATGCAAAATTCTGTAGTACAGGGTAAAAAAAGTTTGCTAAATATGGTAGTGATTTAAAACAAAATGAAACAAGCACCCTAAATACTGTGTTAAGTTTGTTTAAAAATTAAGACAATGGTTATCACTCATGGCATCTGTTTTTCATGATCAAATGCACATCAGTTATTGAGTGTACAAGGTACATGTTTCTGTGATGATGTATTCTTTTTTGACCCTGTTATACTTGTCATTTCAATGCCTAGCATGGAGAAGAACTTCAGGTAGATGACTTGAGGAAGAGCTACAAAAGAATTGTTGTCTTGCCTAATCTTTACAGCTATTGCAGCCTCATATGGCATAGTCAGCATTTGAGGATGTGGATGGGAATTAGAGAAGACAAACAGAGGAGTTCTTAGGGATAGAAGGTTACATGCTAACAGTGAATCTGCTGGGTCTACAGGTCAGTCCTGACAAGCTTTTGGTGTCTTGTGTGTTACAAGTTGTGGTTGTCAAGTCTTTGAAACAGACTTTGTTTACAGAGCTGCTTTCAGTCCCACTGTCTTCACTGTTCTCATGTACATTGACAATGCTCAGCATCCCTGGAATGAAGAAAAGCCAAAGGCTTGTCTAATCATCATCAGGGACAGATGAATCCTTTTAAAGATGGAAGTTTTTTGATTTTTGTTTTCTCTTTGGGTATTCTTGGGTTTACTGTGATATTGTATGGATGTGAGCACAATCAGCCTTTCTTTTAATGACAATCTTAAAAATGTAGGTGGACCTGGGGGTTTCCATGACTTTCACATAGTTCAAGAAAGCAGACATGCTTCCAATTGGAAAGGAGGGATGGAATCCAGTGGTGTCAATGCTAAACACATATGGAAATGGACTCTTATGTGGATCATCCAGGGTAAAACCCACCAAACTTGGCAGCACACCACTTTATAAACAAGGAGGTGATATTTACCTGTCCTACATAATAGAGGGCACATGGGAAAACAAATTGTGCAACTGGGGTGCAAAGAAGCTGCAGGACTGATAAATTGGTTTGGAAATCTCATGTGAATGTATAAACATAAGCATGCAGATACTGTGATTTAAAGCAAAAGCACAAACTATGTGGCGTCTTGCTGAGTACTATGTAATAAGGAATAACATTGCATGGATGCAGTGTTTCTAAAAACTCATTCTCAGTTTCAGATGAAGGAAGGTCTCGAGAGTTGGGGCAGCTAAGGGACAAGGATTATAAAACTAGGCTTGTACTCTTGTGCACTACAGTCAATTCCCTTCCTGCTTGGCAGAGTGAGCAAGGTTGCTTATGGCAGGTGATACAAAACTGATTTAATTCAGAAGGAGAGTGTCCCAGATGGTCAGTTTTTGAAACACTCAGAAATCAGTGGAGAAAAGGCGCTTTTGGAGGTAAAGAATTGTGTTTGCTGATGCTCATGGTATTTAGCTATGTCTCTTCCCCCTCTGCAGAGTTTCTCATGCAAATGTAAATAGGTTATTCATCAAAAGTAGAGGACACATGAGGACCTGACCTTTGCTTGTAGTAATGAATCTATTTAACTATCATCTGAGCAATACATTTCACAGTTAGCTGTAGCTGAAGAAGTGATATTGCTACCTGTGCTTTACAGGCAGTTTTGTGGTTACACAGCCATTTCATTCTGAAAAGCAGCAGATTTGATCTTCGGTTTGAATGTGTCCATCTCTGGGGTCCAATTAGGAATGAATGCAAATGGTGTGCTTTTCCTTTCCTGGTGGCCGAGGCTTCAGTGCAAAAAGTATTAGTTTCTACATGGTGTGAGAACACCTTTTAGACCTAAACATTTACAATCTGTTTTCTATATTCTAACTTTCTGTGTGTGTATACAATGATTTCATTAGGAGGTTAGGTAAGATGCAGGGAAGTTAATAAAATGTATCCTGTTAATGATGATGCATAGCTCTCCTACACACAGTAATGTATCTGCCTTGATTTCACTTGCGTAACTTTAATCAGAATTGATTTTTACATTCATGTGCTATGGTATGTGTTTTGTGATACTGAAAATATTAAGACAAGGAAAGTCAACATCCTGGGTCAGCAGAAAATGTTAACAAAGGGGTTCTGTTTGGGAGATACTTGATATTCATTATTTTCACTGGAATCAATAGAAATCCTTTGACATAGGGTGAGATCAATAGCTAGGAATATTTGACTTTGCAAAAAGGTGCATGAAATGCAAAGAATAAAATTATATAAAAGAGCTAGTTAGGTTATGTTTTCCAATTCACTGTTACCTAGGTGCCACAAAATAAAATGAAACCAATCAGCATGCAGGGTAAACAAAGCACTATGCCCTTGGTGCTGTAGCTGTTTGGAAACAGCAGGGTAATGAACCTGAGAATGAGTCTACTTCAAAGACAGACATTCCCTTATGAAGGTACTTCCAGTGGGTACTTGTTCATGCTTTAGAGGTAGGATTTTCACTGAAGCAGTCAAGCTCTGTAAATTTTGCTACTGTTTAAGAAGTTATAAACTGTCCTCAGATGTCTCCTCTGCCCTACAACAGAGTTAGCAGGACAGAGTGTATTCATTTACTACTTGTGCTTCATTTACTACCTTGTAAAGTCCAGATTTTTTTTTTTGTAGGTTAATTGTTTTAGCTTAGGCAAACAATAGGCTCTAGAAAATCCGAATTCACTTTCTAGTTCTGGTGCTGATAGGTTGCTTAATTTTTCTGTCACCGCAATGCACTTGGATTTTGAGGGCTACACTCAGTTCTAGTAGTTCTAATTTAAAATGAAGAATTAGAAATTAAACAAAAATTAGAACTTCAAATGCCTGATGTAGTTGTTTATTTTGTTTTCATTGAGATTATTCACATCATATTCATAAGCCTTAGTAAGATCATGGTCTTAGGCTTTGAGATTTTCAGGAAAGATTATCTTTTTCTAAGTGTTGGTATAGTGTAGAATATAGTATAGAATTCCACCAGTTTTAGGTAAAAATGACAGTGTTAGGATAGTTAAAGAAACCACAGAAACACAGAACAAGGTACCTAGGACCTTGAAGGAGGTTTTAATGTAGTTGCATATGGTTTTGTTGAATTTCCTCCTCTTAGCTTCATCTATATATATATAAAAAAAAGATAATTCAGAATTCTAATACTGTCTTTTTAGATCATCTTCAGTCCTCCTACTGAGGTTGGGTGGGATGGGATCAAAACTCTTGATGTTTCCATGTAACCCACAGGTATAACACTGTAAAATTTGAGATGTGAATGAGAACTCTGGTCTCAGTGAAGCTTTTGTAGGATTTTTGCCCTTTCTTCAATAGGTCCAGAATGTCATTTGCCAACAGTCTTAAGAATTCCAAGGAGTATTTGTTTTTCCCCCTGAAAACATTCCACTTGGCTTGTAAGGCCTTTTTGGAATGTTTTCTGTCTTTGGTTGCTATGATGAAATCTATAACTTGAATATAATCTTCTGTTCATGAATAATTTGTTGATCTTTCTATGTTCAGACTCAGTGGTGGTGTTCAACTCAAAGTGGAAGAACAAAACCTAACCCTTCATGTCCCACAATTACATTTAACAGTGCTTTATGTCTCTGTTACCTCAGAAGTTGGAGTGAATTCCTATGGTTTATAATGGGCTGTGATTTTATGTAATGTCTAAAAATTAAATTAAATTTATATTATTTTTTCATGGAAGTTCTAATGATACAGAGTGGAATGCTGACTGAAGCAGTGGGGACTGATGGGAAAATGATGAGAAAAACACCCTTTAATTTTAGGTTCTGGGATTTTTAAGTGCAATTTTAGGTCTGTTTTGAAAGGCTTGTAATCTTTGGTATATAATGGTGATTCACTGAGAACCAGAGAAGCAGTAGCCACTGTTGAAAATATAGCTATTAATTTTTAATTTTTTTTACATAGAGAATAATAAAACCAGGCCCCTTTCCTTTTTTGTACACAGTAAAACTGACTTTCTTACCTATAGGAGGAAGCACCATGTTTCGATTCGAAGTTGCACACTGGCATGCTCTTTCTAGGCCAAGCCTTTACACCCTCTGTTTTCTTTTTCCAGTAGTAGATGGAAATAATAATGCGTTATTTCTGTTTCAAAAAGAGTGAGACTTACTAAACCCCATTAGTGCTGCCCAGTAAGAAAAGTGCTTCAGATCACAGGCAAAGGGAGAAGGCTACATTGCTGTACAGCTCATTTTATCTTTGCTTCTGCCCCCATCACTATAGTCATTCAGGCAAATTGCTGTTAAAATAGCGTAAGGTGTTGCGGATCAGTGCATGTAAAATACTGGAAGAAGAGATTAGTGCAAACTAGATCGCAGTTACTGTTCAGATGACATCTCTGAAATGTTGGCTTTTTCTGAGGACTGCTTGTTCTGGGGGGGCTGTGCTGAGAATTAAGTAGGTGGTCTGTTTTGCTGTGTATGCCTTAGTATGTGGTACACACCTTTCCCTATCACTTGAAATAATTTTTTTTTTTCCTGAAAAATGGAAGTTAAGGCTGGCGTTTTCAAAGGTGACTCCATTCTGGAAAAAATATGCCATTCTGGAATTTAACTTCTTTTTATTAAACTAATCATTCTGATTAAAAAACATGAGGTCTATTTGTCTCCAGTATTTGGTAATAACTTTCAAAGCTTTAATTGTTGTTTTGTGGTAGTAGGAAATCTGACATGATATAGGCATTTTTATATTAGTATTATTTATTCAATTTCCCATGTGAAAATAGCTACTTCAGAGTAGCTCCCCGGATCCATTTGCATAGGCTGTTTGAAAATCTAAGCCTTAAAATACTGCTGGGTGCTGTTTTCAGTGGCTAACAGCAATACAGAGGTGTGGCAAGCACAATTTAATTCTTACTCCATATAGAGACAAACTTTTGTCTACTTGACAGATGGAAAGATGACAAAGTTTAATCATTGACAGTTATTAATCTCCACAATTTTTTGTTGACCTTCTTGTTGGCAAGGGCTGCTGTACTCTACGTAGGCTATGATCCTGAATCACACTTAAAAGCTCATACACAGTGTCTGCCTCTAGTGCCATGCCCACTTCCATAGATATTGGTGAATGATCCAGATCATGATGTTACTTTTCTGTTTTGTGAAATGATGATTAAATCTGCGCTGGTTTAGAAAATAACGTAGTGATTCATAACGCTGCACATATCGCGTGTTGAATTTTGAGATTAGTAAAAATAGCACGAGTAGCTGCTTTGAACAACTGTCAAGTTTGCAGGTCCAAAATTAATCGACAATTTCTTTTCTTTCTCTCCTGATTTGCTTGGATTATAGAAAGGCAGAATTTAGCTTTAAGGGGTGGTGTGAAAGCAACAGAACCCAGAGACATGAATTCTTTATGCATTTCTACTCTTATCTATCAGATGAAACCCTTTTTCAAATCAGAGAAGTTTCTTAGCTTTTTTTTTAATGGAAAGATAGATGTTTGTCTAGCAGATTAAGAATGTTAAGCAACTTCCTCTCTTCTGTGCTCACTGTACAAGTAATGATGTGGTATTTCTGATATTTCATGATATGCATCTGTTTTGCTGATGTAGTTCATACAGTTAATTGCCTTTAGCTGGAGTTATGTCAGCCTTGTAAGTAGTGGACTTCAAAGCAGTTGACATTTGTCTGAATGGTTTTCAGACCCTAGCAACTGAATAGCTTGTCATCTTAAAAAATTAAATTAGGTTTTCCAGAAGTACTTGAGAAAGCAATTGTTTTGTAATTGAGGTTTAAAATTGAAAAAGAAAGGTTGGAGAAGGAGAAGCAATTTTATTCTGGAAGAGAATGTTACCCTAAATGCTGTTTGTTGAGTGAGAAATTGACGGTCCTAAGACAGACAGAAATTGTGTTTGCCTGTACTTCAACCTCTGAAGGAGTAAACAAGTAGTGTGCTTCTGTTCTTCTCTCCCAGCTGGATAGAATGAGAAAACAGTTGCAGTCCAAATTTCAGTTTTCTGTTGTGGTGCTACTTATTCTTAAAGGAAGATGAATACAGATTCAGAGTCGGGACTGGTGGATAAGGTGGGTTGTTGGGATACAAATCAATGGATAGTTTGTCCCCTCTGATCATTATTCTTTGATTCTTTAATTCAAGCATTTATTTATTTACTGACTTGCTTATTTTTTCCTGTGGGTATAAATCTTCTGAAAAATAGGGAAAAATCTTTCTCTTCTGAAGAAATAGCCTTTAGAATAAAAATTCCATTAGAATTAAATTACGTGCTTTATAATTTAAGATACTATTTTAGAAGTTATAAAAGAACTGCATATTGCCTTTCTCTTCCACTCCCCTCCTTTATTTCCCTGTCCCTGTTTTTTTGTGTTAGGTTTTTTTCAAGTGTCCATTTGTTTTTGATCTCAAACTATGCTTTGTTCAAGTGCTTAAACAGAACACTTTAAACCATTCTGAACACTATACTTTTTATTACAGTTTTATCATTCTTAGGTGAAAGTCTACTGTCTAGGTTATATATACAGCTATTGACTTCAGGGGGCAGGTACCTGTTCTTAGGTTGTTGCCTGGCTTTAAATAAGATTAATATTTATAACCTTGTCATGTGGTTTCAAACACATTTTAACCAGGTCCTCTTTGTTTCTGTGGTTTCCCTGGACCTAACTCTGCTGTTGCCTTGATCATGTCTCAGAACTACATCTTCAGATCCTGAATCTGTACTATGTTGAGTATTTTATGGTTTTGGTTTATTATTTATCACTAGCAACTAAATGCCTGTGAATTGGATCATGTTTACTATTCTGTGCCACTGGGAGGGTTACACTAAAGAAGAATAATTTGAATACTGATTTCAGTGGCCTAATTTTGACTCTTAGTATCTCAGATCACCTTTTCGAATGTTCTCCCAGTGGATGGTTTCGCATGACATGGTGTTTTTCTTAAACTGTTTAAGATGAGTTGTTACAGAAGCATTGCAACTTTTTTCCATACCTTCTTCATTTTGGGGGAAGTTTGTCTGCAATATTTTCAAAATCATATTTATGTTTATTAATTCCAAAGGACTCGTAGGCCAGGACACTGGTCTTCCATCAGGTTTCTTGTTTTCATAATCTAACGGGTTATGTGCTGGGGATTGGCAACTCAGGAATTCAAACCAGTGAAGTTTAAAATTGTGTTTGTCTTGGTGTGCCCTGTCTTGGCAGGAAGTTTTTGAGATTTATGAAGTCAGGTTTTGAAGTTTATGAAGTTTTGAAGTTTGAGTCAATGCTCAGTAAGCATTCAGAATTTAGGTAGGAAGCCTGTGAGTGTTAATGAAGAGATTGTTTAATAACTGTTTGCGAGGCATGGTTTTGCAACAAATTTCTTTGGGAAACACAAAATGTTAGTTGAAGCACATTTCATTAGAATCAAAGATGTGTGTTGTGTAGCTGAGAAGTATATTAATGAATTACTAACAAATATTTATGTATATTCAGCATCTGACCTGCACTCTGATTTGGGCATGTGTTGATGTTCCATGTGTAACAACACTCTAATTATCAGAAAGAAAGCAGAGGATGGTAATAGTCCTCATGGGTACTTCCAATAATAAATATAATTGAGTTCACTGAATAGTAATCGTAAATGTGCATTGATTTTCGAAAAGAGGAAAAAATAGCAAAATTATTTCCAATGAAATATTTATTTTATTAGTGCAACGGTTCAGAAGGAATCTTACAAATTTACAGCTCTGCTTTGAAGCACTCTACTGGGGGAAATTTTAATTTAAAAAATGACACCATGAGTTAAATTTATACTAACTCAAAACACCAAGCTATTTTAACAAGCTGTGTGCTGTATAAATGAATAGATTAAAGCTATGTTTGTGTCAGAATCTGAAGGTGCTACCACTGTGGAGTTCTACACCATCAGCTTCTGCACGTCAGATGTCAGCTGGGTAGGACGCATTGCTATTAAAACAGCAAGACTATCAAAGGAAGTACCTTTAAGGTGTCTGATCTATTTCATCTGATAATTAAATGGTAATTATGCAGCAAACCATTCATTTGAAAAGGTTTGGTTAAGGCAATATTGGAAATGAAGAGCTTATGTAGAAGTAGAGACTTCTTCAGGGGTACTGTATACTTTCTTGATCCCTAAGAAAGACCACTGAAAGATATTGTGTAGAAACTTCCAAAGTAACATGAAACTCCATGAGAGGATTATAGAGAAACTTAAAACTGTCATGCTGTCATCCTGGTTCAAATATCCTGCATAGGACTTTCCACTAGAAACTTTCATTTAAAAATTCCATTCTTTAAAACATCTCATTGCATTAGAGACAAAATGTTTTTTGAGCTAAACCAAAAGCCTACTGTGGAGTTCCATACCAAGTAAAGTGGTCTTTCCTGCAGAAATATTGGACTTACGGGATATAACGTTGAAAGCCCACCTTATTGTAGAATATTTTATAATATCGATACTGGTTGGATACTGTGTAAAATCTATATATCCAAGAATAGACCCTATTTTCCCTACTGCAATATGTGAATGTTTCCCTCTGTAATGAATTCTGTCTGTTTTGTCTCCCAGATGCAGTATTTTTACTGGATAATTTTAAGTTAGTCCAAGTTGTTCACATGTTTGTTTCCTAATACTGACTTTTTATCATCATATATTTATAGTCTTTTAAGACCAATTAAATACTTGTACCTGAAGGGAATGGTTGGACTGTGTGCTTTGCCACACTAGTGACTTCATAGCATGAGCTTTTCTGGTTCTGATTCTGCAAGTTGAAAACATTTGGAGGAACTTGAAAATCTCACTTATATTTTTGGTAGCTAATATTTTGCCTAAGGGGAACAGTTCCTTCCAACTTAGCAGTGATTATTTCCTACCCTGGAATGTGCCTTCTGATGTCTTAGCATTTGGAAGTACAAGTGATACTTGATATAAATTATTCAGTGTTCTTGAAATATCATTTATAACATAATACAGTATAGTCTTACTGTTGGCTGCAAGATATACTTGGCCTGTGGGCTTTGTGCAGACCTGGACTAAAAGTACTGAAGAGAGCAATGAAACAGCAAATGGCATGGGAAGTGGTGGTTCCTTGCTGCTCACCTCATAGCAATTCTCTGGTTTCCTGCTTATTTTGTCCCTTTGGACATTCACCATTCACTCCTCTTATTAAAACAGTGGCCCTTCTCTCAGCTGGGTGGCTCTGTATGAGCCACAGCAGTTGAACCCATCACTTTACCTGCAAAGGAGAAGGTTCAAAGCTTCATTGGAAAAAGGAACTTCCTCAGTGGATCTGTTGAGTTGATCACCTGTTTTATTTAGGTTTATGAGCAAATGCATTTCAACTCTTTGACATGTTTTTGCTCATGCAGGTCTCACTATACATGCACAGAAAGAGGAATTTGACTCATTTTGTGTATCTTTAAGGAGTCTTACTGTAGTTTAATCTCAAGGGTCTGTTAAGACAACACTGGTTCTCCAGACATGTTTTCAGCAAAATCCAGATATTAGTAAGTGATAATATCTAAAGTTCTTGTCTCTTACAGAATAATCTTCTGCTTTGAAGAAAGAAACATGTAAGTTGGTGGTCAGTGTGTGTGTCATTTCCGAAGAAGTTATGAATGAAAACTTAGGCTATGGACTTAGATGTCTGATATCAATCAGTCTGGCGTGAGGAACCTGAGTACTTTTCAGTATTTGCTCTTCTCATGCATTTAAGTCCTTAAAAATCTGATAGGGTTACATAGACAGCCCTTAGATTGTTGGTGTACAGTTTAAGGATCACAACCATCAGATGTTTTTTGATAGCTGGGCTTTATACTTTTGCTAATGGGATAGTAACAGGTAGTGCATGTATATTGAATTGCCCTATTATCATTAGTGGGCTTCGCAGAGGAACACAAAAGCCACAAATACAAAACATAAATACATCAGTGGAATCATTTTAGTGAGGCTCATATAACCTTATTTACTATTAGAGGATCACTTATAAAAGGTTATTTCATTTATGGTTTGGTGCTTTGACTGTTTTTCTTGAAGAGGCAGCTCTTTGGAAGCATAAACACATTTTCTGCTTTAAAAAATACTTAAATCTAACCCATAATTGGACAATATCCTTTGCTAACACTCAAGTGACAGAATATAGTAGAGAATTTTGTAGGGTTTTGCTGGTGTCTGCTTGAACTGCATGCCACACAGTTAACTGGACTTAGGACACTGCAAAAATGGTAGCCTAGAGCATTTTCTCTCTTGCTACCCTCCCCATCCCAAGTTGAGCATCCTTGCGATAATTGTGAGTGCCCTGGCATAAATAAAAGTCACTGTAGGGCTTGCTAATGTACGCCATCTACTAATGTCTTCAAAAAGCAGAGAACTGGAATGTCTTCCCCTAGCAGAAGAGAAGATGGCTGTTGTAGGATCCACTGCCTTTCCTCCCTCCTGCTAAGGATTTTCTTTTGCATAGGATGAGTCCCTGAGAACCATGTAGTTTATACCTCATTTGTTCAGATTCATCGGTGATATGATGCAAAATGGCATATCATTGTCTGGTTGACAGACTTAATGCTGTTGCTTATTAGAAGCTTCCTTTTAGCTTTTTATTTAGGTGTTTACCATAACAGTATTTTAAATGGTGCATTTTTAATGTGACATACCTGAGTGATCAATATCATTAAAATGCATTTTAAGGAAAAGCTATTGAATGATTTATTCAGAAGATGCAGAGCACGGACAGGAGATCATTGTCCCGTGCCTGTATAAAACTCGCATTCTAACCATTAAGTCTAATGACAGTAAGAAATCTCAGAATTTGCAGTTGTTGCTAGTAGTCTTTCTTAATGAATGTAAGGGGTTTTAGACCTTAGTTATGTAAAAACCTTTTTCAGATAGGAAGACTCTGAATTATTCATGTTGCAGTCATGCATCAACATGTATATGGGTCCCTTGAGAAACCAGTGCTGTGTATTCTACTGTTTGTTATTTTTGGCTTTGTTTTGTCAATGTTTTGTGGGGAGACTGACAATTAGTAAACCAGCATAACTGAAAACTGCACTCATAATGGTAGACATGGAAAAGATAAGTAATTTGACTCATTGGAAAGGATTAAATTTAAAATGTATTTGGATTTTATTTTTTTCTACTTTTTTATCTCCCTGCTAATTTCATTGTTGTTATCTTTTAAAAAAAATCGGCTGTAATAGGCTTACAGATCCATTGAAATGCATTTCTGTGGATTCTGCACATAATGGCTGTTGCTATGCAAAGCAATATTGTTTCAAACTGAGGAGATCCCAAAGATTCTTGGTGGTACATTGTACTTAAAACGCACTTTTCCCAACGGTGACTGCAGCAAAGTTTAGTTTTTATTAGAGTATGGGCTCTCTCCCAACCATTGCAAAGTACTCTATGAATAGAGCATAGAAATACAAAAGCCTTTCAATAGTTTGCATGCATAATGGCATACAGCAATACAATGATAGCCTGGATTTACGTGTGTGGGGAGCTGTAGTGTATCTGGAGAGCACAGCTGTTCTGACTGGAAATGCTGTCTGCCCTGGAGCTCTCCATGTATGTTGTGGCATAGAAAGGAATTTTTTATTTGGGGACATCCAGGTAATTATTTACGCAGTAGTGACTTCTGGGTTTCTTCCTGCAGTGGCACTCAATTTGAATGCTGGTTGCAGCAACAAACTACTCAGTTAACATAGATTAAATCAAACAAGGATCAAAACGGTTTATTGATTTATTAATGGCATGTAATTAACTCGCAATCAGGTAATTGTACATTAAGGATCAATATCAGGAATGCAATGGATAAACCACAATATTAAACACTTAGAAAATATCTATATGCAACAGCAAATTTCTAAATACTCTTTTATAACTAACCCTAGTCCCGCCAAGGTTACATGTTCACACCCATCCCATCATTACAGAAAGAAAGGGTTACGAGAACACATCTTCTCTGGGCGTGTGCTGGGCCTGTTGCACACCCCTCCAGTTGGAGATGTGGATGTTCTTACTTTATGGATCCGCTAACCCACATCCTTGGGCACCCTGCAAGGTCATATGCATGCAGGGTCCCTACTTGTGGCACCCCATACTGTTGGCCTGCAGCTTGGAGTGCTGGCTCCTCACGGGGTCTGACAAGGGGGCTGCTCTGTAGCTCCTAGGCAGAGGTTTTAATGCTGGTGGGCTGACTTCTGATAGTGCCAGACCTGGTTTTGATTACTCCTGTGGCCACCACTGCTTCCCTGCTGTTATTACAAACGTTTATGTTTCTTTGTTTCAAAAGTTTCTTCATGCTTCCCCTTATGTTGTGTTCTTTAGGTAGTCAGTTTTAGGCAGACACTTGGTAGACAGTTTTTGGAGAGTTTCATTCACTCATAGTTTTTACATTTGTACCTATATCTCGGCGGCTGTTCTTAAGGCCATTTTGCCAGGGGTAGGCCAGGCAGGCACCTCTGCAAATGCTTAAAATACTCGGGGTCCTGAAACTATGAAGCACTTAAAGCCTGGAGAGTCCTACTGCTGAAAATTCTAGGTCTGACCTTTTCCCCCCAACACCTATTTGTTGTACATAGTCCAGGAAGCTGTTGCAGTGTCCAAAGGTGCCATACCATCAGAACTGAAATGAATCTATTTAGATTTAGTTATGGGTTCTTCTGTGCCTTTATGTCCCCACCTATTAAAAGGCTTCTGCTGGACAAAATTGAATCCTTGTTCACCTGTTCCATATGACTTCACCCAGCAGCTTTGTCCTTTGTTTCTATCTGCCTTCTCACCAAGCTGATCCTGTAGTGATGACTTGAATCCTGATGTTTTGCTCTCTCAGACAAGGAATGCTGAAGGTTTGTCCCCTTTCAAGAAAGCATTTCAAAGACAGATGAATGTTTCTTATTCACTCTGTTGTGAATTCATAAAAGCAGTCAAAAACTTACTGAGCTGATTGGGCACTACAGGGATCTTTGCATTTTATGTTTTGTATCATATTCACTAAAGTCACAGAATCGAGCAGTAGCAGAGATGGAAATGGGACCCCAGAGATCAGACTGCGAACTCCTGGCTTAAGTGATAGTCAGAGACATCTTTACCTTCTTGCTCTGGAATTCCTACCTACTCTAGCCTGCTTAGTTTTTTCTGAAGTTCAAGCTATGATAAGTATTGAAGTTATGATGATAACTGGTATTATGTATGCATACATGCTGCTTCTTTGCATTAAAGTCTCCAAGCAGTTTTTTCCTTTCAGTAATACCTTGAAGTTTAATAGGTTTCATGTCAAATCTATATGATGAGGGACCAGCAAAAATATCATTGTAGAAAGGTAATTGTTCCTGGGCTTTGGTTCTTTGTGTTGAGGAGTAAGAATTGCAGGCTTCAGCATTTCTGGAACCCTGGGAGGTGTAAGCGTTGGCTTAGCTAAAAAGCTGAGTAATTCACTCAGGAAACAGTGAACAGTCTGCAGAGTGGGTTTTTTCTTTTTTTTTTTTCTTCTTTTTTTTTTTCTCCTCTGAGCTCTGCCAATGTATGTTATGGAAAAATGGCTAAATGAGGAAACTCATCAAAACATTTCCTCAATTCACACCTCCCACTCAACTGACAGTTCAAAAACTGAGTCAGAAAGGCTAAGAATTGCTCAAAAGTACTGTTGGAATTTGGCATGGACTTTGGAGCCAGGATTTCATCTTCAATTTTTAGTACAATACCTACTGCTGTCATCAGCTGCTGTAAGTCTTGACCAGTAAAGGTCCTTCATAGAAGATTAATGGTTCCAAGTCAATTATTTTTTCTCACCTCTTATTCAGATTTTTGATATTGGGAATCCTTTGAGGCTTGTTTTGGCAGAGGAGTAGCAAACGGCTGTTGTGTTAGATTCAACTTCCTGTGCTTGTTACATATTTTAATAGATTGTACTGTCCATGGCTATAGTTACCTAAAGAATTGAAATACTAATGGATTGCCTATATAATGGTAAAAACTAAGTGTTAATACTGTGAGCACCAGGAGGCAGTTTTACTCCAAGGTTCAGGTGTTTTATAGGCTGATGTTTGTATAACACCCCATTCTGTAGAATAAGATGCAACAGCTACCACTTATCAAATTCAGAATTTCAGCAGCTGAAAATCAGACATAGGATATTCTGAACTTTGAACCACCCCAGACAGCTTTAGCTTACTGTAAAATAGAGTTCAAAAATACTTAGGGCTCATCTTAGGATTAGTTCTTTTATTATGACAGTTGTCAGTCCTGTAATTCATCAGTCTGGTAAATCATAAAGGAAATGCCTATAAAAATTGAGAAAAGAAGAATACAGATCATCAGATTCATATGGTGATCATGAAAATCGGGTATAGTGGGGGAAAGACAGGGAACCTTATTCATAAGCAAGTTTGGTTGTTGTTTTTTTGGCTACTTCATTGATAAATCCAAGATTTACTGGAGTATATCCTTATTATATCAGAAGGGTGGGAGGAAGAGGAGCGATTGGGAGAAATGGAAGTTTCAGAATAAGCAGCAATATTATATGTATTATTTATTTACATTTACTCATTTGAAATTGTTTAAGTTTGGATACCATTTGACATAAACAGGACTGCCTCAGTGCATGTGCTAGAGCTTGAATTGAAGTTGATTCATGACTGAAATCTATTCTTATTTTCAGCCAAATTGTATTAGTCATCTCCAGGATGACTTTAGACTGCAAGTTGTTAATTGTTTAATGGTTTGCATGTGACTCCTCAATAGCAGTGGAAAAAAGTAAGTTTCTAGGAACTTGGTGTATGCAGAAGCGTTTTCCGCAGCAAAACTGATGCCGCACTATACCAGAGCAGTATGAGTTTTGTCCTCATGTGGAAGTTTTATTCTGGTCTTTTGTGAGTGTTTTTTAGTGTAAAATAAAATCTGATCTGTTTGAACATACATGGTTGCTCTTTTTGCTTGGATAAACAGAACTGGCATCATGTAAGTGTAGAATTTAATTCTAAACTTAGCTTTGATTTGAGCAACTTGTTACCATATATTGCAGTTTTAAGTCTTGTTTTTGGGAAAGGACTGACTACAATAATACAGTGGTTCTAAATACACTAGAACATCCAATATTTGTTGGGGAGATTGTAAGGAGTCTTTAAAAAAAACCCCTACTTATAAGGTGAGCATATATATAATTTTCTAAAATATATTGTTACGGTAGACTATAGTGGCATGATTCATGTCATTAAGTGCATCTATTTGCCAACAAATAGATATAAATACAAATTCTTTTTTTGGTTGATGTTAATATTTGTGTTTTGAGGTCTGCATTTGTAATGGGAATTTTGCTGAGGAAAATGAAGAAGTCTGTTCCAGGGCTGCTTATTATTCATATGAAACTTTGTACCTGTTGTGTTATTCTATTTATTTTAAAAATAGAAATCAAACAGATACTTTATTTTTTTTTAATACGCATATTGGATCTGATGCAAGGCATTTTAGATTGCATTGCAGACAACTGGAAAGAGAAAATAAAAATGCAACTGTTTCTGCTCTTTAAGTTTTAATGCCAGCAGTTTTTGTGTGGTACAACTAAAGAACTCAAGTTTTTGTTGCAGTTTGATGCCAGTAGAAATGCAATAATTATAGTTATGTATAGGTACACACTAGATGCAGTCCTTTACACTGTCCAGAAGTGAGTCTGAAGCATCACTACATTTCTACTCTCAGTGAACAAGTATAAGGGGAGCAAATGGATATACCAGAGAATTTCAAATAAAATCATAGAATCATTTAGGTTGGAAAAGACCTTCAAGATCATCGAATCCAACCATCATCCCTGCCCACTAGACCATGGCACAGAGTACCTCGTCTATGCGCTTTTTGAATACCTACAGGGATGGTGACTCAACCACTTCCCTGGACAGCCTGTTTCCAATGTCCGACAACCCTCTCAGTAAAGAAATTTTTCCTAATATACAATCTAAACCTCCCCTGCCGCAACTTGGCTGAGGAAGCCATTTCCTTTCGTCCTATCTCCAGCCACCCGACAGAAGAGACCAGCACCCACCTCACTACGACCCCCCTTCAGGTAGTTGTAGAGAGTGATGAGGTCTCCCCTCAGCCTCCTCTTCTCCAGACTAACCAGCCCCAGCT
>JAVJGG010000001.1:46062454-46080482 GCA_035590195.1 Aviceda cuculoides | reverse complement strand
ACCCTGCCTCCCAACTTGGTGTCATCTGCAAACTTGCTGAGGGTGCACTCAATCCCCTCATCCAAATTGTCAATAAAAATATTAAACAGATTCTCGTAATGGTAATGCAGAGTTTAGCGATGTATTCTCCTCCTCAACATTAGCTGTACTGAGAGAGAAGAGTAGCTGAACTCTTAGTTGCACATTCATTAATATGGGACAATGTTTTGCTTAAATGTACTGTCCAGATGGCTTTGTTTTGAATATCCCTTTCCCTGTTCACTTTGCTTGCTCTGGGAATTCTGTGAATATGACAGTGTGCTGACCACATCTGTAACATCTGCAGAATACCCACCATATTTACTCATGGGTCTTTGATTTATGTGTCGTGGACAGTATAACAATTTCATAATACATAGTATAATTTATCGTTTCCTTTTCTGAACAAATTTGTTTGCCTTCCTTGGGAGACATTAAGTGAGTTGGACAAGTAACATTGTGTTTGTGTCCTGCTTTCACATCATATGCATGACAATGTGGTTAGACAAATGTAAAATCATTTACAGAAAAAAGAGCAATTGCCAATTTTTGAAGTTGGGCCACCAGATCTCCATGAAATATATCTGCTGGTGATTATTTTTCCTTTTTGAAGACTGAATTCCTTACACTTTGGTGCGTGTGAATGAGTATCTGTGCTTAGAAATCTTCAATGGGGTATAGTGAGAATAATCTATTTACAATATCTTTATAGCCACGATAACAAAATATCCCTTAGATTTCTAAATGTTATCACAAGGATTGATGTGCTGAATAACATATATGACTCTTCAGTGGTGGGTTTGAAAATAGTAGATAATTTTAAAAACAAGACTCTGAAATATAGCACGTTTTGACAGTCATTACTTCCTTGATAATTGAAAGAATATAAGACTAGAGTATCTTTTATTTCATTATTTAACTTCAAAACTTATGTGCATTATTTATTTACAAAAGCAATCCCACAAGGAAGTATAGGCAGCACTGTGAGGTGCACATTTAATCTAGATGCTTCTAAAGTGTTCTAAGAAAGTCTTTGCTGGTAAAACATCAGCACTTGTTGAGCATTGTTTTCTTTCTGTCAAACTAAAAAATATTGTTATCTCATCAGGAGAATGCTATATACAAGTGGTTCAGGACAGTAATATTTATCTTCTTGAATATACTCAATCTACAGTAACTCAAGACATCAGCACATTACACCAGAAGTGTAGCGTAAGAAGTATTTATGAATCTATTATAGGTAAGAATTTTTACCTTTCCTTTAAATCACCAAAACAGGTAGATGCTTTTTTCACATATAGACATGTATACAACATTTTTGGTTTGTTTTCAAATTTCTGACATGTACCCGAGGCACCCAAGTTCTACAACTGCATAGACAATGCTTGACTTTCTCTGAATAGCTCTCTTGAGTTCAGTGACCAAAGTTTACATCAGGTAAGTACTTGGAGGCTAATGAACTTAGATGATGTCTTCATTGGGATTTTTGTGGCTCTAGAGTTGCTGGCAGGATGCTTCCATGCTGCTGGAACTTAGACACAGTTGGCTGTATCTGCTGCTGTCAAATGTGCTACAAATGCTTGACTCAGCAGCAAATGAGGCAGGTCTGCAGCTGCCAGCACTGATCCGTCGTTGTTCTGGTTGCTGGATAGTTGGCTTGAGGTATCATTTTGCTTATCTCAGTTGCATCAAGTCATGTGATGGCACATTGCTGCTCTGATTTTGGGTGTAGGAGATCCTGGAACAGAACTGGCATTGCTATGCCTTGGAAATAATGGAGGAGGATATGGCAGCAGCAAGTCAGAACAGTCAAGGACAGCAGCAGCCAAAACTCTGTGCCACGTTTTGGTTAGCTGGGAGGAGGTGAAGAAATAAAACTCTGCTACTGCTAGGATAAGTCTGACAGCTCTCCCTGTTCCATCCTTTCTGGTTACAGATCTCCAATTTGTCAACTGAGTAGTAGTTTGGGAGAGATTTAATGATTTTTAGATGCAATCTCTGTAGCATTTGGCAGACATGTAGTAACTCAAACCCCAGAACCAGACAGTTTTTATGTCAGCTGGTCACGTAAGTATCAGGCAACTGTGGTTTAACTTTGTGAAGGAAAGTGAAGGACTGTGAAAGAAAGTCTGTAAAGCATGGATAGTTATAATTGCAATGCTGAAAAAAGATTTCTTCAAGCACATACTATCTGATAGTGTTTGTTTATTACCACATGTTCAGCTCTAATGGCAGCAGCAGTTCAACATTTCTTGTTTAGCCTGTTGGACCAGTATATTGAGTCATCTTAATACCTTTACTTATGTGGTGTTGCAAAAAGCGTATAGGCAGCAAGACGGTATAGAAACTCATGCCCTCCAAAGCCTGGAAATTGTGATAAAGTTGTAACCTTGCCCAAATACATCAGAATCCTCAAGTTTGAATTTATCCGTCACAGATAGTTTTGATCATAAGCAAAACAGTAAGGAGCAGTTAGTGTCACTAGCATTTGTTGTGTGAGAAGTGATTCTCAAAATACATATTATGTACCAGGACTTAAGCTGTTCTGGCAGAATGAATCATGTTTGCATCATATGAATATATTATTAATAAACCAATACTTTTTAGTCTGGCAGAAAGGGCTGCATGTTTTGAAAGTATCATCGTATAGCTAAAAGAAAGACTGCCACAAGTAGTATTTGATTAGTAAGGAAGCTGCAAATATTTCTTGATTGAGTTTGCTGCCAGAATTAAACATTACAGGAAAAACTGAGAAATTAAGGAGTTCTCAGTAGGGAGGTTTACAAGGGAAGATTCCCACCCAAGCAAGCATTTCTGTTTAGGAAGAGACTGCTTGGAAAACTTTTCTCACCTAAGAATTGGTCCTTGGTCATTACAAGTGCAAAAATCACTCCTGTGTCTGACTTCAGCTTTGCAAGCAAAATGAAAAAGAAGGAAATTCCCATAGCTAGTAAATGACACATAGCTATTAGACATTGTTAAAGAAGCGCGGTTCGGTCCAGGCAGCCAGTGTTAGTTGCTCCATGGTTTGAACCCTAGGTTTCCTGAAGCAGAGTCTCAGGCACCAAATCTCATAAAAAATAAATAATTTAATAGGATGGTACAGCAGCAGGATCAGCTCGAGCTGGGTGTCTCTGGGGAGGAACCCCGAACAAAGAAATCCCTAGGCAATTGTACCCTGACAGACTGTGCATCCACCCTTCATACGATCTCCATGCGTCCTTTGGTCCAACAGTGATTCTGGCCTGAGATCTTCTGACACCTTCTGACTCCTTATTGGATTCCTTCACTGTCTGCAGGCAAGCCGTTATCTTGTCTAGTTGTAGCTGCTGTTGACAGTTGTACCCTCCTTATCTTCTGGTTTGTGCTGGCTCTGAAGTCTTGCTTGAATAGATACAAGTTCAGTACGAGTTCAGCAAACCTAGGTGAAAGTTTACAGCTTGCGGCCTAAAACTTCAGCAATCTAGCTACTCGTGCTAAGGAAGTGAACAGTACACTAAATCACACAGCATTACAGGTCTAAGTGATTCATTCTATTTAAAACTTACATATTTAAGCTGAACAACTACTATTTCTTGACAGATATCAGACTTATTTTTTGTGGCTGTTTCCAAATCTGTCAAGTGGTTGCTTAAACATGCTTTTTGGTAAAATAATCTTATTTTAAAGTCCTGCCTGGTGTTGGATGATTCTGAAGTATAATAGACCCTGGGTACTCTGTTGCCTAGGAGCAGTTAACGCAACTAGGTTGTTATACCTGGAATGTCATGGTTGAAAGATCCCTGAGCATCTCTGGGGTATTCGCATACTACACTCCATACAGCATGCCAGATTTCTTAGAGAAGTCTTGGTGGTTTTTTTTCTGTGTGTGTATTTTTTCATGTGCTGAAATCCTACTGAGGATAATTAGCAAATAATCCTCTGAAATATTACCTAATTAATGGGAAATTGAAGTCACACAACTTGGCTCTAGAGATGAAAGGAACCTATGTGTCTGTGCAACAATGGCCCTGTGTTATCTTTCCTTAATGGATTTCAGGGATGTAAAGGGATAGGTCAGGAAGGCTCAAAATCTTTTCATAATTAACCTATAATCTACTAAAATGAGAGAAAGTTGCTTATGAGTAATGGGTAATCTCATGAGCTTGAATGAGATACTAAACATGGCTGACATTGCCAATTTCTGTGGGGGTTTACAGAATCAGGACTACGATTTGATATTTATTTATTGATGACATTCATAAGGATCCTTTCTGTAATGCATATTATGACTAAATGACTTATCTATTGCTATCATCTTTTAAAGCAGCACACCATCTCATGTGCCAGCAAATGCTATGCTCATAAGGTTGCTATTTTCAATTATAATTAACTTAATCAGAAAAAAAGGATAATATTGTGATTCAAGATTTTATTCATTTGCTTAATAAAATCTTTATTCCAGTGATAATAATTAACATGCTTGTATAGAATAAGAGTCCTGGCGGAGTAAATTTAAATCTGCATTCCCACCAGAAGCTCCAGCCCTGTGTATGCCTTCTTTTGTAATTTGCACGGTACAGATTTTCGGATGTAAATTAGATAATCCTCATTAGATGAAAATTGGGCATTTCAATACAGTTTTAGAATAACCCTATGCCCTTTTCCCCACAATGCAAATCATACTACGGCATAGACAGAGACTGCCATGCTATTCAAACAGTAGACAAGGGCTAAATCTGATGCAGAGGCACATCCTCTTTATTCCAGAAGGAGCATGTGTTGATTGAACACGTTTGCTGAACATCCCTTGAGCCATGCATCTCTGCTTATAGTACTTGCCTTTGCTCTGGAGGGAACTGATTAACTCTATTTAAATGCTACAACAGCCATGAAAAGTGAGCCTAAAAGAAAAATGAGAAGATGAAATATCTATCTATCTATCTATCTGCCTGTCTATAATGAAAATACAGGGAGTGATTAAAGATTAATCTGATCTTACTTAATGCATTTCCTTATAGGTCATTACAGCATTGCTGTGTATTTGTAAATGAAAATACCCTGCTCCCCAGCATCATCTTGTTCTGGAGTATCTGTATATAAGTAATATAATATATATGTAGATTTTCTAAGACGTTAGTAGAAGCCTTGTATTCTCTATATGGAAAGAAGGGCATGAGACAGAGAGCTTACACAGGGGGTTGATTTCCATTGTGGGCAAAGAAACTGAAGGATGTGAATTTATTAGGGTAGTCGAAACACACTTTCTCTAATGTTAACAGTGTCTGGTGCAATACATGCATTCCCAATCCTATGAGCTACATTTAGTCCTAAATAAACTCATCCTTGTTTTGTACCAATGTGGATGGAAATTATCAGCTCTGTCTGCAAAGACATAAGTCTACCCCCTAGAAGATGACCCTGTTAAAACAACCAATCAGTATCAAAAGCAGTGATGTAAAGTGATAACAGCATATGAACTGGGTGCCAGTTTTACATTGTAATACCAATGTGAATGTCTTCATAGGCCTTTGCAGTGGAAAAGTACTGTTTTTTTTAAAGGGCTGACTGTTCTTTTTTTCTCTTTGGTTGTGTATTTGTTCTAAAATGTCTTTAATCACATAGGAAACTAGGAAGATCTAATTTATTTCTGGGTTTATATCAAATACTTTTATGAATGTAGAATTGAAAATAATGGTATCACTGTTACAGGTTTACATGTACGTGATAATAGAAGCCATACCCTGTCTATAAGGGTTTTTACTGATTCTGAAGTGCAGAATGGCCTGAGAGAAAGCATGGCATCATGTTTATGCTTAGAAACGAAGCTAGAGATAGATGGGAGTGTTGTTATCCTAAGAAAATTTTCAAAGTTTATGAATAATATCCAAAAGGAATTAAAAATTAAAATATCAAAAACTATTAATTGGAAATCTCTGCAAAGTGTTCACTTAGAATATTGAAACATTTTAAAAAAATTCTTTTACCTGAGCTAGCTTAAGTTTCTACATGGAAAATAAGTTATCACAGAGGTCTCATTTTCCAACACACCTGAATTTTTCAGGACAGAACATCTGTTGCAACTGTCCTTTCCTGTGCTCAAGATACAGAGAGCCTTACTATACTGCTTTTCATAAAAAATACTAATGTTATGCTGGTTTAGGCTGTTGAAATTTTTCAGTGTTCAGTGAATAACAATATGACTGATCTGTGTAATATTTCTTCCTCTAATAAAACTGAGAAGAGGAATACTGCCCCCATTTCACAAACAATAGCTGCATGAAATACATGAAAGATTTATGTTCATTTATACAATATTTAAACTAAGAGCACTTCACAGCTTGGGGAGATGTCAGTGTTGTCATGGCAACAGCTGAAGATGTGTTATAAATGGATGAAGCAGAAGTCTTAGGCTTGCCCAAGCTGAAGCCAACACCTTATCTATTGTTTTGAACCTGCAACCTAACCACCTGAACATTGCTTCTCTCATTTTGCTTTGGCAGCCTGTATTGTATTAGGTAGGAAAAGGAGTAACTGTCTTTGGGTGGTTGAGTTTGAAGACTTTGTTTAAGCCTGTATACAATTCCCTTTGCTTTCCCCCATTTGAAGCATTTTCTGCTGATGACACAAGGCTGGGACCTGAGGAGGGATCTCCTGGTAATGGATGTTGACAAGTGTGACTATCCTTTCTTGATCTTTGACGTTTTGGGCCGTGTCTACTTGTTCCAGCTTATCCCACAGACTAGCTCAGTATTAGCACCATTCTCTGTTTCTACAAATGTAGTACATTGCCACACCTGTCAGCTCAGTTTGGTTTACTTTCCCTCCTCCCAATGCATGTGTATTTGTGCCTACATAAACATGGAAAACACATGGAAGCATATTTTGCTTTGCTGTGCTAAACTGGTCCTTTTCTGTAGTTGGAAGATGTGTACAAATGACTAGTTTGTGTTTGTTTTGATTTGATGTGAATTATGCTTTGTTGTACTTCATTGCAGCTTCTCAAGTTCTTAGTAATGTGTAGGGGCTGAGGGATTGGTTTTGGCCAGTTGTTTTTACTGTGTTTTTCACTACTGGAGCAGCTTTGGGGATGGGGCTTGTTCTGCAGTAGTTCCAAAAAGCAAAGGAAAAATAAGAACACCTGCTTGTGTAAGTTTCTTGTTCTAATAATGTAGTTATATGTCACAAGAACACATTACACTAAAATCTGTAATAAAGAGAGGACCTACATATTTGAAGTGACATCAAAGGTATATAATTAATTGACCAAATTCTTTGGGAAATCAGCTCATCTTCTCTGTAGGACTTGCTATGCAGACATTTCTTTGTCTTACAACAGTTTTAAATTTGTTACGAGTCTGTGTAATAACATTATCCAGGGTTTTCTCTGATGCTGTTTCTAGGTGTTTTTATTCAGCCAACATTTTTGTCTTGTAAAATAAAAGGTAGCTACATATTGTTCTTCAAGCTACATTAGTGTTTCTTTAAGAAAGAAAGGATATTTTCATTATCCTTTTGGATAATGTAGTAAACTTTTGGGTGGATTCTTAAGTATTTCTCTTGAAGTTTAAGGATGAACCAGTACCTCAGTGATGTGCTTTAATTTGACAGTTTTCTGCCTGTGGATCAGAATTCCTTCTGAGTTAATTTCATAAGGAATTGAAAATGTTCACAAGTTGTTGTGGACAAACTACTGAAATACTGGTATTCAGATGTAGGGTTCAAGTAACACTGAAAGAGCGTTAAGTGCTTTCATTTTGTTAGGGTAGATTAGCTTCAGAAATAAGACATTTTCTTTGAAGATCTAGGTCTAGAGCTTTGTAGTGAACTACTTTTAAGAGTGAATTAGGCCACTGATTCACTTTTTGTAGGTTTTAATGCACTTTTAGAAAAGGTTATGTATGTGTACATACTTATTACATGGAAAATGAATAACAACAAAATAGTATTTCTAAACAAATTGTAGATCTGATCCAGTGTATACTAAGATCAGTTGAAGTAATTCCACTGATTTTGTTGGGGACTGGATAACACCTAAGTTTAATGGCAAACTTTATATTAAAACAAGCTAGAAGAAATGGGTATATAACTACATTTACATTTTGTGATTGTTTTTCATTTCTCTCCTTGTTTATCCAGTGGTAAAGCTATGTTAATCTTTTTCAAACTGCAGGAACCATATACAAGTGAAGTGAGTCATTGCAAGTCAACAAGGTTTTGTAAATACCATGGCATAGAAGAGGGAATCTAATCACGCAGAGTGATTAGCCTTTGTCATTGTCAGTGGGTTTGCTTTGAAAAGGGCCTAGAAAAGGTGATGGAGTAGGGTTTTATTTTGAAAAAAGCAAAAAACTCAAACAACTTGTCTCATTGTACACAGGAATAAAAATTTTTCTTTCCAACAGTCATATAAAGGTAATTAAGTATTTGAGGTTCTTTGTTTAAATCTGTGGTTTTGCAGTGATATTTTTTCAGTAGAAAGTTTGGGGTTTTTTAGTGGGGTTTTTTTGGTATGGAACCATATAAATAGCAAGTGGTGCAGAGAAGAAACAGATGCTGTACATCCACTTCAGGTCAACTCCAAGACAGAAATTAAAAAAAAATTTAGCACAAATAGAATGGCTTTTCTGAGAGTTTATCTGAACATTACCCAGTGTTAAAGGCCTAGCAAGTCTAGTGTGACGTCAGATCCAAAATTGCAAATAATCAAAGTTACAGTAAATATTTAGCCTTTTCATAAGGCATAAAAATCAGAATCTGTGTATTGTTGAATACTAATTCAGACTCCTGTCCAAATCTGACAGACTAATTTTATCAATAAATGACAAAGACTGTGTATTTTAGATAGGTGGAACCTGAATTATAAAGGGAAACTGGATTGTCATGTTAAGCAAATTTGAATTCATTTTAAATATCTAATTTTACTGAGTATTTATAAAATTGTTTGATTTGTTTCATGAATATATTCTTCTAGCTGCCTCGATGAACTTTTCTCTTTAGAACTGCTTTCAGTGGTACCTGTCATGACATTAATCATCTGGTCTGTGTTCAGTACTACAGTTCCCAAATGCTAACACCTGTTTCTACAATTCTTTCACAGTAGAACTTAAGAATTCATTGATTCTACTTGCATCAGTATAAAGCTGCAAACTTTTAATCCAGAATTTATTAAAGAACATCAAAGATATGGATCAAATAATCACTGTTGCATGTTGTTCCATGACATAGAATAGTAGCAGAAACAATTGAGAAAATCTTTTCCATTGAGTAATGACAGCATCAACAAAAATTATTCCCAATTTTATTTGAGGTTCTTGGTATCATATTTACTTACTAACTCCTGATAAGCACCTTTTACTCCTTGATTGTATTTGCTGTTGAGAAAACACCTAATTTTCAACAAAAGCAATAATTTGTCAGAAGTAATTACCAAGTTGTTAATGAAGTGGCTTATTTTGGACCCTAGTTTATCAGTATGCATACCTCAATAAGTCTTTATCTATTGAGACTCTTATCCTGAAAATATTTTAAATTAGATAAATATTAATGAAAATGTTCTATAAATGCATGCATATCAGTCGTTATCAGATCTCCATAGGGAAATAACCTATGAGGTCCCAATCCTGGGCTGGTGCTGTATCACTGTGAGGTGAGATACAGGCCAGTGTGAGTGGGCCAGTCCACCGTTGGAGCTAAGCTTGGTCAGTGTGCATGTAAGCCATAGTCATGGGGAGGGTGAGGTATTTGAGCTAATAATGGTCAAGATTAGTCAAAAGTACAAGAACAAGTGAACACAGGTATTTCGTCTAGTCTGGAAATTAGAAGAATATTAAAAGCAATGCCAGTGAGCAGGTTTGCTTATAATTTTGATTGTAAGGTTTGAAACTTGTTGATCTATTTAAACTGAAGCATATCTTCTATAGTGACATCAAGTATGAATCAGTATTGGTTGTGTTGTATAGCAGTCCAGGTAGGAGTCCCTCATTTTGTTTCTGTTACGGCTTATGACGAAAGTAAATTCTGAACAAGTCTTTTGTATAAAAGAGCAGATGCTTTTGTTATATATTTGTGGGAAAACAATGCATGTGAAGAAAACAGATGAAAAAAGGAAATAAATGGAGTCTTTAGAGTTTATGATTTAAGCTTTTGATCCTTTCCTCTCTACAAATTTTCTCTGTTGCAACTGAGATCACTTGCAGGGTTTTGATACATCAGTTTGGAATGTCTGTAGGAAATGTACTGTCATTCTAAGAGGTAATTCATATGCCAAACCTTTGGATAACATGGCTGGTGGGAGAGTTGTACCCCAAGATCCCTCTTGGATCTTTTGTACAGTCTTGTGGCTGATAACTCAATGTATGGTGTAGTACTATGTGCCACAGCAAAGAAAGTGGGCTTCTTGTAGTCTACCTGGTGGCTGGTCCTAAATCATGACTCTTCTTTTCTGTCATAGATTTAAAAAAAGATGCTGAGGATGCCAGAAATAAATAATGTTTTTCTTTGAAAATATGAGCCTATAAATACACGTACAGCATAAAGATTAGCTTCTGTGTCATAAGGGCTTTCTGGCAAATAGGAGATTATTTGCCTTAACTTATTGCAAATCCATTTTACAAATATTAGTAGGGCTAACTGTCTATTCTATATATGTACAGAACGATCACCTCCTTTTGTGTACAAAGTTACTCTCCTTGCTGCAGAAGAAATTTCAGAATTGTTCTAAAGTCCTTTCAAGACTTACTGTGTGTACTGTGACTAATACCATGGTTTCCACTTGAAGCAGCTGTGTCATTCCTACATCCTACCCTAGAGGATCCTCAGCTCTAGCTCCGAATTGATCTTTTCTCCTTGGCTGGTCCTTTCAATCACTTTTCCTTCATTTTATTCTTTGGTAGAATGAAGAAGTGTATGGCAGCTATTTTTTAAAAGATAGCATGCAAAAGAAAATTTCATTATTAAGATATTTGAGAAGCTGTTACAAATTCTCATTTGAAGAAAGGATATTGTCTTTCCAGCATTTCAAAAATACATTTGCAAAATAATGTTTTCAATTGTAAGTATTCTTTTAGCCAGCAGTATCTTTGATAAAGTTATCTCAATAACTTCCATGGAAATTTTTAGATGACTTTATTGCACTCTGTTCAAAATGGGCAATTTGTAAATTTCGGCTGAGTGTTACGAACACAGTCAATTATATGAAGGCTAGATAATCAGGTAGTATAAATAAATAAGCATATCTGAAGAACATGGTGTAAATTTACACACTCTGAGACTCTGGACTCTTATCTCCTATGTAAGCAGCCAAGTTATCATGAAATACACTGCGAGGTGAATTTATAGTACTCCAGAACTCTCAGTAATTTTCTTTGCACAGTCAATAAAAAGTAGCTTGCTCTTTCCACTTTCCAAAAGCAAGCTACTTTTCTCATATGGTGTTATTTAATGTAATAGTCTACCTGTTCGAATTGTTGCAACAATATCTTCTGACTTGAGAGCTGACCTGCTTGGGGGTGGAGGGAAAATACTTGTTAGACTCTTCTATAACGCTGCTACAAAAGCATCTAAATTCTGTGCTTGTACACGTTAACTTCAGATCATTTACATTAGTTTTACACTGCTGATTTTATTCTTGATTTTCTCATAAAATGGCTGAATAAACTTGCTGCAATTTCTTTTCTGTTTGCGGTGAAGCATACTTAACATCGTAATATGGCTCTGACCACTGTGCAGCTGGAAAGATGACTAAGAGCAATACAGGGAAAACAATACAATAACTTGTAAATTTAAAAGGGTGTCTTACCTGGGAGGGAGGCTGAGAGGTCATCGAAAGCAGTGAATAAGTTAATGTAATTAGTGTTGTAATTGAATATGAAATACGTGTTTTGGCTTGGAAGGCTTTGCAGAAGGAACATCTTTTTTTCATTGGGCAGCAGGCAACCGAAATCTCTAGGGGCAGTGGTGTTTGCGTCATTGAGGGAATCAGGCTGATGCTGTATTGGTGCATCAGGCCAAGAAAGTTCAAAGCCTTTCCCCACCAAGGAAGGAAAGCAGCAAGTCCGGCACAGTGGGAATAGCAAGAAAGACATCTTTGGCCAATATGAAATGCTACAGTAGTGTTACAATTCTCAGCCATTGCAAAAGCTACCAGTTCTAGTAAGTTAATCTCAGACTCAAGGATCAGGATTGGTGACTACAAATTCAGACCACTGGATTTTTTTAAATAGAAGTTCAGCATTCTGGTGTTAGTAATTCTAGGTTTCTGCTTTTATAAATAAGCAAGTATCCTCAATGTGATTTACAAATGAAAAAAAAAAAAAAGCATTACTTTATGCTTGGAGCCAGAGAATGACTAGATACTGACTGATCTCTAAAAGCAGAGCAGATGAAGATCTAAGAATGATAAAAATTTGTGTGTGTTTTTCTTACTTTCAATAATCTGAAGCAATGTTTTTAAAAATATACCATTGCCAACAAAAATTTTTAAAACTGTTTGTGACATGATTGTAGAAGACATGTTAACCCTTTTAAAGTTAGCTCCAGTTTCAGAAGTGCTAGTGGCAGAAAACTTGGGACTGGATTGTCAGAGACTATGCTTATCATTTTGAAAAATTAAGTCAGGATATTTTAGATGACTCCATGGATTGTTGGTGCTGAGGGTCTTGTACTGAAAAGTCATTTTGATTGCAAGTCAGCTATGTGTCAGCTCTGCTTTAAACATTCCCTGTATACTGAAATGTAGAAATTTTCTTCTTAGTTTTGAAGCTGTTTCATGCTAGTAATAAGCCTATATAACACAAAAAATTCAAAAAGAGCAACAGCAAAAGCCCTTTGTATGTTAAAAGAAGAGGTGTATGCTGCTTGACATAAAGGTTTTATCGTGGGATTAAGTTTCTAACACTTTTCAAGAGCTTGCTTCTCCGAAGTAGTTGTGCATGGAACATAAAAAAATAATTGATGTACTTTGAGTTTTATTGACATGATTACACGTTGTAAATAGCAATGTACAACTTTGTAATATCCTCCTGTCTTATCATCACATTTTTTCTGATGTTACCTGGGCTATGTCCAAATAAATTAAGCTTATCTCACAGAGACAGGATTGGAAGTTTTCTGTTATTTTATCTCACAGAGACAGGATTGGAAGTTTTCTGTTATTTTGATCAGAATTAGCAGTAGATGTGTCAAGCTAATTACTCTAAAATTGGACAGATGCAAAGTAGTGTGGTGTGTCAATCATTTGCTGTTTTTTCTTTCAGTTTCAGAACTCTGCATCCTTCAGGGAAGCTGTTACAATCTTCCTGGTCTTGTGAATTGCTGAGTAGGATTTCCTACTGCTACCTGTTGTCAAGACTGTGCAACTGGAAGAAAACTGTAGCAGTTTTAATTTTTTTTTTTTTTTTTGAGAAAATCAGCATTTCATGTTTCCAAAAAGATTTATTTAGAATTATTGCATTAAAAAAGCTACTACCAAAGCTTAATTTAAAACCCTGGAACAAAGGAAATTTGTTATTAAGACTCATATTTCAATGTAATTTTTACCAAATGACTTAGAGCTCACAGCTAACTTAATATATTGGGTTTGCTCTTGAGTGGTTATACTAAGCCTGACTGCAGTGCTGTTTTGTGTGTACAGTGTGTGTCACCTTTGCTAGCAGAGCATCTCCATATTACAACCCTGAAATAGGGTTGATGACAGGCTTCTTTACTGCATCCCTTAGCAGTAGATTTTTAAGGTTAGCATGTCTGAGGAAGAGATTTGTCTGAAGGGCTTGCAATTTCTTCCTACAGTTAAATTCAACAGAGAGCTATCAGACAGTTGATTTCTTTCCCTGGAAGGTTTGTTTATATTTCAGCCTAGAAAGATAAAAAGGATAACACAGAGGATTTCCTTTTTTTTTTTTTTTTTTTTTTTCCCCTATTCTTCCTGACTTTCGATTTATTTATAAGAATTGTGTGTGTTCAGAACTTGGATGTTTAATTAAATTTGCATAAGAAGGGTGAATTTTCATTGCTTGGTGATCTGTATTAAAGGAGCATTAATAATCCAGTTCAGACTTTAAGATTTCTTTACATTCCAGCAGCCATATGAGAAGTAAAGAAAGAGTCTGCTAAGTTGTTCAACCGAAATCCTGCCAACAAACATGTAAAATATCTTTCAGTTATAAAAGCATGAGCGAAGAAGGCCCAGCAAAGAAAGAATCTTCTGGACCTGCGCACTTTAAAGTGTATTTGGGAATAGAAAAGAGTAAAATTATTATACAAGAATGAACCAACATGCCTTCCATTGAACACAAAGCTAAAATAAAACTAAGAGTGGATAGCTTTTGTAGAGTAAGAGCTGTAGGGAGTGCCTGTCTTCAAAGATTTATACTTGTATGGCTTCCTACCTTCTCTTTTGGGCTTGCAAAATGGCCTTTGTTAAGAAGTGATCAGCAAATGTATTTTCCTTGGTGCTTAGAGAAATCAAATAAATGGCTTTAAACATGTTGGATCTTGTTTCACCATATATTTTGTGAGCAAACCTCTTCTTGTCCCTCAGAGCCCTGTTGACTTGGGTGGAAGTCAGTATGTTTATCAGTTTGCTTACACACAGTGAATAGCAATACATAAACTTGCAATTTCCTCCCTTCTTTATCAGTACATTTTACTTGCAGTTTCCTGGACTATTTAACTATTTTGTGAAAATAAAATAATCTTCCCTAATAGACATAGGAATGTAAGTTAAATGTCACTTTGATCAGAACCCATGATACTGAAATAGGTGATAAAAATCCACCCGTTGGTCTAACTGAATAAACAACAAGGTAACATTTTCAGTCATCTCTTGCTTCCCAGTTATCTGACTATAAGAAATGAGTTTGTAGTGTAAGAATCTAGGTGATAAACTGCCACAAACTATCTGACAATACAGTGAATGTAAATAAATGTTGATAGGACAGTACTGAAATAAAATTAAATTATGAAAATACTTGCTGATTCAGAATTACCATAGTTGTTTGGGCATTTTTTAGGTTTATTAGCAAAATTGACCAGTAAAATTTATTGTGTAAAATTGCGACAGTTTTCCCAATTTACCCTCAGTTCCAAAATAAATATTACTTTATTCCAGTATAATTCTTCCATGTTTGAATTTGAGTGCTTTGTGAAATATGCCACATACAGGAATTCTTGAACATATAGACCAGTAAAGGGACTGCAAGTGATTTTGCATTTTTAAAACTGCAGCTTCTTAGAGTATGGGAGTGCCCCTGTGAGACGTATGCAAGTTTAAGATAATAAATAGAAGGTACTGAACCCTTCACTTGTTAAAATTGAAGATTAAATGGAAGGTTTTAATGAGATATGGAATAGCCTATTTCCTGCCTAGTAGTACATCGAGGTGTCCTTAGCATGATGTGCTCTGTGCCTAACATACCTCTGAGAACAGGCCTTCAGGCTCCTACATACTAAAACGGGCTGCATGTCTACAGCTGGAGAAGTCTGATAGTATGTCCTCTCCCACAGTTAGTTGCGGCATCTAAAACCTTTTACACCAAATAACAACTTTAAGTTGGAATTCTGTTTTTCAAATGTGTATGTAAAGCCAGGTTTTAAAGTTTCTCCACTAATTCACTGAGGTGTTTGGGATGGTTTGCATTCTTAATCTCGCTTTGTAAAAAAAAAAATTTCTGTAATATTGTGCTATATTCTGGCAGCTTGCTTAATTGTATTTGGCAGTTTGTTTTGGTTCTGGAGCAGCTCCCTAGCCATCTAATTAAAACAGAGGGTATCGTGATATGTGTTTTGTTTCTGAAATTGATAGGGATGATGAAAAAGTCTGTGAAGATGACTAATTATTTTTCAGTGACCAAAACTTTTCAGTTCAAATCTTCCCTGGTTTTCATATTTCTAAGCTCATTAAAATGCTTAGAGGGGAAACATTTAATATGAGACTAAATGTCACGAATGTGAATTTCTTCTGGTCTTGTCTTCACGCACCATGTTCCATTCTTTGAATGTTCAGGAAAGCCATGCATAGAGAAATGAATATAAGCCTCCTTTTTTCTTTTTCAAAATTTTATTTATTATGGTAAGGAAAATGTGTCAATCTTTGCATTATTACGCCCCTCTCTTGTGTCATTCCCACTGACAACAGAGGGACTCGGTTGTGCCATTAGTCATTGGCTAGTGTAGGGCGTGCTGGGGAAGGCACTGATCCATGTACAGAGAAGAACAGTTGGTTCCAGAGAAGTAGCCTGCTGTACCGCTGTGTGGGGCAGGTCTGCATGGGATCGTGATCTGTGCCCTCTGGCTTCCAGGTTAGAGCGGCCGTTCCTTGTTCCAGGATCTGTTGAACCAGGGTCAGTCATGGATGGGCTCCAGCTGGGGTAGCAGTCTTAGATTTCTAAATCATAAATGTGTATGTGCAGAGAATTTATTTGAACTCTGTTTGTTCTCCTCAAGAACAGCATTGCAGGAGTTAACCACCTGTTAGCTGAGGGAGGAACCAGACAAAAATACCAAAGAAAGTGGCAAGCAAGTATCTTATTTTACCTTCATTCCTTCTGACAGATTTCCTGTTGCGCTTCTGTGATTTTTTGCAAAAAAAATAGAACACATAAATTATTACATTAGAAATTGTTTAAAAAAAAAAAAATCAGCCTGTCTGAATGTTCCTATTTGCCTGAGTTTGAATGTATTTTTTAATAGCTCTTTCTCATAATTATTTTGGGTGTCTTCATTATTGGGTGTCCATCTGACAATTTTAGACTCATTTTTCTGTGTTCCAAATTCAGAACCTTTCAAAGGTGTCTAAAACAAAGGATGCTTAAAATAGTCACCTTTGCATTCATGGGTCTCACTGCATTTGTGTTCTAGAGGTTTCAGCAGGACAAAAATGAGTTTGTAATAACCCATTGATGGGGGACAACTAGTCACATCAGTTTCAATAGTTATAATCACATTATACTAATGCAAGTTAAAGGGCAATACAAAGTTATTTTCAGTATGAATGTTTTTTCAGCACTTGATATGCTTCTGAAGTACTGCTATGTTTCTGTATAAAAGGAAGTCTGTTGAAATTCTTCTAGTATAAAAATAGAGTATCTTACAACTGTTAAGCTGTGGGAATGCCATAAAGATCATGCAGATGATTTCTAATTGGGTTATCATTTTCTGTAGTTAAAGTTTACATTTCTAAAAGTTAAGGCAGTGCTTTGAGAATGTGAAATATCATAAAAGGCAGATCATAATACCAAACAGCTTATTCAAATGGATAAGATATTCATGGTGCCTGCTGTCACTCTTTGCAGAATTACTAGATGCTTCCATATGGTGAAATGATTTTCTCTGTGTATCACATCCTGAAGTGTGGAAGTACTTTCATCCCATTTTATATATAGGAATCCTAAAAAAGCGAATGTTTAAGGGTTTTGTCAGAAGGTACTTATTAAGACAGCATGATGTGTGAGACTGTGCCAACCACCCAGACCTAGCTGCCTTTTCAAACAATTATACTCTCTCTTCGGAGTCTAGTTGTTTTGGCTATTAAACTTATTCTGGATCCCTAATCTTCGAATATCTCCTAAGACCCCTGATCCACTTCTGTTTCCTTATCTGTGAAATAGAGAGACTACTGTAATTGTTTGGTTTGACTTATTTTTTGAGGTAGTTGTAAATGTAGTTATATGTCTATAACGACCTCAAAAAATATAACTCTCCCCACACACACGCTGAATGAAAAAGTTAAAATCCATAAAATAAAATAAAATAGATTCTAATTTATTTGGAAAACTTTCTATGGTAAATACAAAATTTTGCAAGTCATTGCTGCATCCATTGAGCTGCTTAAAATTTTACTGAAATTATAGGAAAAAAAGACCTTTGGTCAAAAATTTGTATTTCGAAGTTCACATGAAACTCCAGTGAAAATATTATTATCTAGCAAGTCTGTATTTCTTTATAACTAGAAAATTCACCTGTGTTGTATTGTGAATAGCAGATACTAAGAAAGGGTTCTTACAGTTAATGTGGAAAAGTGAGAATTTAGTGA
>JAVJGG010000001.1:46042013-46062354 GCA_035590195.1 Aviceda cuculoides | reverse complement strand
TGAGTGCTTTTGTGGACTGGTTTTAAATGCTTACCACAGCTAAAGTGAGTTTCTTTCCTCTAAGTTTAAAGAACACCAGGAAGAATCCACCTTGAGTGCACTTAAACCACAGATAGATTCTTTTTTTTTTTTTTTCCCTTATCTTATTTAAGAACTATATTTAAGGTACGGGCTAGTTGGAATACTTGTAGAAAGAAATATGATACGCGGCAAAGCTAACTAAATCCTCTCTTGATCTAAGTCCTCCATGTTGTACTTCAGTCAGCCACCTTACGTGGAGTAGAGGTTATACTGGAGTATGATTCCAGGTATTTAAAGCTGTGTTATGTTTGTCTGCCGGTGTGAGGATTTTGAACCTGAAGTATCAACCAATGAAATACTGGTTTTGTGCACCGTAAGGCCTCTGGTTTGAATCTTTGTAGCTTTCTGAGAATTATGTTTTACAATGTTGGACAATTATTTTTATTTCTCAGAAGTACTTTCAAAATGTACTTGCTTGGTTTTTCTAACAGCAGCATTGATGATTTGTTTTAATGCTGTTGATGCCTGCTATACCACAACTGTTGAAAATCCAATTCACAATCAAGTGAAATTTGAAATAGTAGCATAAAAATAAGGGGGGGGGAGAGCGGGGAGGTGCTGAATCTGGAGGTTTGGCATTTGGACTTTTCTGATATATTTCATTTAGTCTAAATTTGTCAAACTTCAAGATAAGCATCTTTTTCAAATTAAACCACTAGGCTTCTTTTCAGTAATGGAGGCAAATAACCTTATCCAGAGTGGCGGGATGCAGTTCTTACTGGTTATGTTCTTTTAAATATGCTTATGTTCTAAATAAAAGCTAATTAACAATAATTTTTTCATATAGACACCAATACCTAGCACAATGTATGGCTCAACCAACGATATTCGTATATTTATTGTTAGTTGTGCTGCAGTTAGCCTGAATCCTTGCATGTAAAGACTATGTTAATATATCTAAGCTGTAGCTTGTGTATAATATCATTCTTTAATTATCTTTTTGAAAGGATCTCTCAATCTTTCTAGTGTCACCACAGGACAGGAACTTACCAGAACCTGAGAATAATGGCCATATTTCAGCTATTCAAAACCTTCAATGACTGGTAAAAATGTTTAGGCTATATCCAAGATGTTACAGGTTTGGGGATATGTGTATAAAATATGAGTTCGCTGGATCTCTGTGAAGCTTCCAGAAATCCATTTAAGTCAGACAAGCATTTACAAACCTTCACTTCAGTCCTCTGGCTTCTTCTGTTAACTTAGGTAAGACCTGCTTTAAAGCAACCAGCCAAACTCCCAAGACTAAATTCTTTATGCTGTTTAGAACCTGAATACTTCTCTGCTAGCTTTGCCTTCAGTCAGTAAAACACAAAAGGTGTATGAAACCTTCCAGGGAGAAATTTTGCCTTTAGAGAGTCTCCTAGGTCATTAAGTCTATGTAACTTTCATTTAGATGGAGTGAGTTACAAATCTTGGCCACAGGGCTTTAGAAACAGCTGTTGACTGTGTCTGGTATCAGTCAGCACTGCTGGTTGTTTGTGGCTTTTGTAGCCAAGCTGCCACTCGTTGTCCCTGTCCAGGGCCAAACTGCTTCCTTTGCTTTTGGAAGCTAGTTTCAGGCTTGAAATTACAAAGCCTGTGGATTGTAAGTATAAGCTGTAAAAGCTTCCCTGGTAAATGTGCAGTTATGGTCACTTGCAACATTCTAGACCATTTCAGTGTTATATTTGGAGTTGGAACATCAATAATACATAGTTTCATTATAAGGCACTGTGTTTTATTGTCATTGAACTGAGTTATTTTGGGTCGTTCAAGTGACTCCATATGAAATATAACAGATTAAACTATGCGCCTGTATATTTAATTGCAGAGAGTTTGCACCATGTACCTGGAAGGAAAACTAGTATGTTTCTTTTAGACCTTCAAGTGTTATTATTCCTATTCTTAAATGCAAATGTATGCATTTAGTATCTCGATAAAGCTCAACTGGAGCTATAACATATGGGCCCTCTTTTATTTCCTGCCCCCTGGAAAGCCAAAACTAAACAAAAATACCACTCCTCTTCTCTGATTTGTTTGCATTCTTTTTTGAGATGATCTTGTTTGAAAACAGAAGGTTGGCACCTGAGAAAGGAAGCACGGGATTGTGTGAAGCAGTGGGATGCTGGACAGGAGGGGTCCTGCTTTCTCCCAGAACCAGCACTGCAGTGCACTGCTCTGCACAGTGCTTGTGCATACTGTAATATTACCCCTGCATGGACTTTTTGAGCAATTGCTGTTAACTCTGCCTTATTGGAGTTGCCTGCTTTCTGGTTTTACAAAAAGCTTTCCCTAAACAAATGGTTTCTTGTGTTCATCTCTAGCCATGCTGGAAAGAGTGGCATAGAAAATTAACTACTTTTTTATATTTGGCTGACCATTTTTTAGTGTTAAACTCACTTAAGGGTGATAGTGAAGGCTTGTTTTATATAGAATATATTTCAGCAGCTGTTAAAAGAGAGCCCGGGCATTATTTTTTCCTGAAATCTGGACTAGATTCACCTTTGGTGAGTATGTGTGTATCATTCAGTGTTTTCTTGTTTTGTTTATACTGGTATGCTCTTGGGGACTGCCTACTGTGTATCATAGGGAAAGCTGGTTCACTCTTTTTTCCACATGGATAATTTTCTCATCGTTCAATAAATTATACCTTGATTTTTATAGTAGGATTGTTTCATAGTTCAGGGTTGTGCAGTCCTGCTTGGTTGCCCAGTCTCTTCTATTTATTTGTGGGAAATGCTAGTGGAGGCATGGGTGCTCTTTCAATAGTAAATGGGAAGATCAAAGCAAATTAAACAGAAGTGAATCAGGAGACTAAGTAAGCTTTAGGACTGGACTGCTTTGCTGTTCTTTGAGATTGCTACTGTTGGTGAGCACCATGGTATAATGAATGATGGGTGTGGGAAAACTGCATCTGTGCTGCCTGTGTGAAAGCCAATACTGTGAATATTTAAGCCCTGAAATGGAAGTCTTCTGATCTTTCACCTTGAGGCGCTCATGCAACCACAAGACGAATACAATCAGAAAACATGTAAACAAAGGGAATTAAGGGAGAATTGACATTTAATTCTTTGCAAGAACCACAAAACCCAAGTTTTTTTAAAAATTCTGAAATTGAAAGATTGAAAAATGAATGATTTAAGATAGAAAATCCTGAAGTCAGAGATGATGGTGGTAATAGTAAATTTTTTTTTTTTCTAACACATCAGCAAACTGGAAAGAATTGTTTGGATTAAACTCAAAGGAAAACTTTTGTACAAAGCCCTGAAATTCTACTGTTTCTGTAATAAGAAATGAGGAAAATCTTCAACTGATATACACTGTTGTAGTTCACTGAAGTACATGAAGTTATGAAAGTTTGCAGCTGCTAAAGATTTGACCATTGCAATAGATGGAAACAAATAAAAAAAATATTAACTGAGTAATAGGTGAGGAAAGAAAGATATTCTTGGAAAGCTTTTCCACTACAAATAGCAGAATTTGTTACCAGACTGAATCTGCAAAGATTTTTAGGATACCTTGAGGATTTTTTTTGTTAAGGAAGAAAGAAAGTAAACTGTTACTAAATAGTAGATAGAGGCATTAATTTATGTCAAGGATCTCAGTCCCTTAAAGTGGAGGAAAAGGTAAAGCTGATTAATACTTTTGGTGGGATTGCACTTTCTTTTTGAAGGAAGGGAGTAGTAAATCCCAAGTTCCTTAGCACTGTTGCTTTTGTACACATTTGGAAGCCAGAAGTTCCAGCCCTGCCTGTAGTCCAGGGGATAGTAAAGACAGACTGTGGAAGATACAGTTGCTGCTCTGAAGTGTGTAGAATTTGTACAGAAAACTGGAAACTGGAAAAGCATAAAGCTTGAGAAGAGTAGTTTCTCGGCCTAACGGTCATGCCCCAGGCAGTGGCAGAGCTGAGGCCCTGGTCTGGCTCCTTTAGAGCCCCATTCACTGAGTCCTATCCCACAGCTGAGCCTTTCACAAGGACAGAAGTCTCCTAGTATTCTGCTGCAGTTTGTTCTGCACAAAGTCACTATGACACCTTTCAGTCATGTGAAAAAATGAACCCTCTTAGGGATTTCTTTAGAAATTGGTCATAAATTCTAATGAGTTCAAGATCCAGGTTTAATATACATTAAACTTATGCTTCCACTTGGTAGATACATACATAGCAGTATAATGGTATTGCCCAGAAAGGAGGGTCTTTACCATGTTGATGCAATTATAAACTGGGGAAAATGAGCTGAAGATTTTGTGTAGATAGGGTTGGTACAGTTTTGCCAATGACTTTGGGGTGGAAATATGGGTATAGGAACATGACGCTGATGGATAGCACTGGATCTGCCCATGTAGGTTAGACGTCTGGCAGACTTATGTCTGAGAGATTGGAAGTTTAGCAGCCATTTGTAGCTACTGTGCTGATTGCAGAAATCTTGGGCATGTGCAAAAAAATCCTTAAATTTTGCTCTACTAGAATTTTGGAGAGGGGAGAAGGTGCCTGGGGAAATGTATGTTTACCTGTTTGTCTGGTCAGTAGCATTTTTTTTACAAGTATTAACGGTATCAGAATCATGTCTGTTCTTTGTCTTCAGTTGTTGTGAGGGACTTTTAGAAAGAATTACTCATTTGGTTTTCTCTGCTTGGAATGGATTTATTTTGAAATATTTATTGTAACACTAGTTTTTGATGTTTTACCAACACTGGGCAATGAAAATAGACACTATTTCGGTTTCACTTCTGATTCAGCACAACTTCCAGTTCTTCTTGCTTGTGACTGTACAACCTGCAAGATATGCATGGTAATATATATAGAAATAAACTCAACACTTTCAGTGATGTTCAAATTGCCTACCTGATTTCTGCTAAGTGCAGGTCATGTGCTTTGAAGCCATGATATTTCATGTGCTGACATCCAGGTGTGTCTTTCAAAAAGATTAATTTCAAAGCAAACATGATGCAGTGATTGGCCCATCAAGAGGAGCTTCCTAAAAGTAGTTTTCCCCTCTCTGAGTAGGCAAGAGAAGAATATTTATGAGAGGTGGAGGAGCTGTTTGTGTGTACCATCATCTCTCATTTGTAGCCAGACTCATCCCAAAGATTTCTGTTTGGGAGAACTGGAGGCAGAGTTAATTTCATGTACTATTTCTTGTCTCCTACATTTGTGCAAAAAAGTATGAGGGTCCTCTCCCAGTGCAGAGAAGGAAATGAGAGGCCCAGGGTCACTGTGGGGTCCTGGCTCTCCAGGAACACGTTTTAGATGGATTAAACCTGGCAAAATCTGGTGGGAGACTAGATGGCTGAAGGGTTAAATTGGAATGATTTTGTAGTGTTAGGGCCCTAGTCATATGACTTTTCTGAGGCGCATGGAAATGAATAAACCCCTTATCTTGCTGAGGGTAGAATGTGTGGGAAAGGGAGTATTTTTCTTTATTTGGAATCAGTTTCAAAGGGTTGAAGGAATTACAGGAAAATCTGACCTACAGGTTGGCAGACTTCACAAATTGATGTTGCTGTGCAGGTGGAGGCAGCAGTAGATGTGGCTTACTGTGCTGGCTCTATTTTTAGTTTCAAACTGCTTGCAAGTTCCGTTTACAAATGTCAGGAAAATGCATTAGGATTATCTGCTTTATTGTAGAGGTATAAAATGCTGTCTAATTTAGCCAATAAAATAGCTAAAAGCAGGCTCCCACTGTCATGGCAGTGTAGCTGCTGAATGTATAAGGTGGCTCCACAGGATTTTTAAGCTGCCCGATCTCTTCTTTCCTCATTGCTTGTTTCCCACCATTGTACTGATTCAATATGGAGATTAGGAATCTCTGGGGTTTTTTTACATCAGTGGCTCGTCTGGGAATAACTGAAAATGTGTATTGAGAAGAAGGAAGGTGAAGGTTCAGCAAAAGCTCTATGATCCATTCCTGCAGTGCTGTACATTGCTCCTGGAGAATAGCAGTGATACTGGTAGCAGGACCACTGGTTATTCCTTTGCCCATGGGTCTCAAGTTTTTGGGTGCTGAGAAGTACTTCCCTAAAAGTCCTTTCAGCTTTGGTGCCTAGAATGGGAGCCAGTCATTGTCTTTAGAGGATGTGGTCAGTCTGTGGCAACCTGTATTGGTTGATACCATATAAGTCAGTACTACAGTTGCTTTCTCTGCCATAGAGCCTAGACTTATGGACAAACATCCCATTTAAGCTGGGCTGACTTACTGGTGATCTTTATGACTGTAATTGTCAGCTAGAAGTGTTAACATGCTTAAGTCAGGGCTGAAGGTGTTTAATGTTCTTATTTGACTCTGAAAGGACAACAAATGGGTCGTTTTTCCCATTAGAAAACCCATATGTAAATAAATAATATAAAAATATATCTTTCCAGTGCTTAAATGGTCATTACTACTTTTATTATGGCCTTTTACCACAAGTTAGTATTTTAAGGTACTAGTCCTTGGAAAATCTTTCCTCCAGTCATATTCACTAGCTAGCAAAAAAGTTTAAGCAGACTTGTGGTACTCTTAGTTAATACTTGTTTTTCATTACTGTTTTAGATAGTTCAGGCCAAACAGATTGTGTGTTAGTGCTGTGGATATACATTGTGGTAGAATACATAAAAATACAGTTCTCATGCTAAACACCTTGTGCTTTAAATACACCAAATATGTCCCCTAAAGCATTCTAAAGGTGTGGCTATCTCTATGCACTTCATCACCTGTAGAATTTATATATTCATTTTAAAGGGAACCATAGAGTTAATTTGTTTTAAGTCTGGATTAGATTGGGGAAAAAAGCTGGCATTTTTGTAAAAGCTGAGGAGCTAATTCCATGACAGAGGCAGGCTAGAAATAGAAGTAGGAGTAAAAGTGTGGCTTTGAACTGCATCATATGAAAGCAGCAATGACGGGAACATTGCAAGCTTATGTGTACCTGTGAATGCCCATGTGTTTTTTTTTTTATGCAACTTCTGCAGTTTTTGAAACCATATGCCTCTAAGGAGTCACACAATGAAAAAGAGGTAATATATTATTATGCAGTGAGGTGTTCAAATTTGCAGCTGGATCACTGCAAGCTAGTGTCAGCTTGTCAAGTGTAGCTCTTGCCTGACAAGTCTGACCAAGAAATATAGCTTCTTTTTTCACCTAGGAGACAAAGTGTGGGAAATCATGATTTAACAATGAAAGGCACATGAAAATCTGTACTGTTTCAATACTCTTCAACTTTGAGAAAATGAGAATCTGGAAATGAACTTGATGACTTTTCTGTTTTGGCCAACTGTAATGATAATGTCCAAATATATGTGATATCTGGCATGCTCGTGGCTATAGCTAGGTCTTTAATAAGAAAAGGGTTATTTTTTCCAAGATTTTAATTTCTGTTTATCCAGATAAGTGCCACAGAACTGCAGCTTGCTGTTACTGAAAAGAGCAGTCAAGCCATAGCGGCTCTGTTCTGCCAAGCTGTTCTAATGAATATTGGAATACCGAAAATTAGATACTGTGTTTGTCAGCCTAAGATTGACAAAGTCGTTGACGAGTCTTTTTTTTTTTAGTGCATGTATTTTTATTTTTACAAAAAAATATTTTTCTTACCAAGTTAGCTGATACCTATTCATAAAAGTAGCAAAATTAATCCTTTCAGGCTTTATTCCAGGCCCTCTTAATATTGGAACTAGAGTGCTGTGCGTTTTGTTCAGGGAGCATAGGTTCGGTTAGTCCTGTTCTCACTCGACAGGCTACAGAACATAGCAAGAAGCCTAGAGTTGCTCAGTGCTCGAGAGCTTGACATGGTTTTAGTGTTGCTGTTAGCCTGTGAGAGTTGTGGTTTGATGAAGTCCCATCTCCAGGTGATGGAGATCTTCTCTTGCTGCCTGCTTCTTCCCTGGTATTCCTCTGGGCTACTGAAAGGTATTTTTCCTTGCACAGTACCTCTTAGAATTGGGAACTGTGAGATGATAGAATTAGGATGCATGGAGTAAAATTATAAAAATTATAGTTTTTTTCTAGATGTTAGCCCATTTTTAAAGTATCTTTTATTTTTTAGAGGCAGTATGCAGTCAAAATTTTTCCTGCTAATGCTTTTTCCATTGGAAATCACTGATCTGATGGAATTTGAAGCATTTCTTGGGGCTGTGTGAATTACCCTTAGGCTTTTTGTCAAAAAGATGGCAGTAAGTCTGGATGGGCCCACATAATGTGCTGTCAGCCACTTCAGGTGGACTTTTGTGCCTTGCTGGAGCAAGGACCACTTTTAGACATATAAAGTTTTCTGAGTTTGAAATTGTGGTTGCAACATATTTTTACTCAAAACTGCATTTGAAATGCAACATGTTTCATAAACAGACTGTTTCTGAATGCTATGCCAAGGTATGCCCTGTTACAGTTTTGGAAGAAAGAAAAGCATCTCTGGAGTGACCTAACCATTTTCTGCAGCACAAGTCCTTTCTTGTAGACCTTTTTTAAGTGCCAGTCAGGTCGTTTCAATGGGAACTGGTTGAAACTAAGCCCATGTGTTGAAACTAGTTTTGTAGCTCTCGGACAAGGGAAGAAAGGATACAAAAAAGATTTAAAGTGATTCTAAGTAATATTTTCTTTCCTTTAGCTGTCTCCGTAATGAGATACAGTGCATCATCATTTGGATTTGCTGTAAGTAGAGATACATTTCAATATTCCCTACCACTTTTTTTCACAGGCTTTTTCTGAACGTGAAATACTGTATTTTTTCTTATTGTAAGTTAATGGCAAGGTGTGCAAAGTCATTGATGGATTAGAAAAAGTACTGTCGAAGTCATACCTTGGAAAGGACTTTCCAAGTCCTAAAGGTGCTTTGATTATACTTTTTCAGTTCGACTACTAAGTCTTATATTGGAGTTAATATCAATACTTATCTCATCATTGATAGGTGTTATCCACCAGATATCGTTTTCTTCCACAAAATCTCTCTGCTTAATCAGTTCTGTTGTTGAACTTGAGCCAAATTCTGAAGTTCCCTTCTGAACTTTGCATGACCTTTTTCCTATTGAACTCTATGGTGAAACTCTTATTGACTTTGGGATGACAGCTTTCCTCTCTAGTAGTTGCCATGACTTTCCTAATTAGTGGCAGAGCAAAAAAATTCCTAATGACAAGCAAAATGACTCATTTAAAATAATTTGTCTTTTGCTTTCAAATTTGAAGGTTAGATTGACTCCGTAGAAAGTTTGACTTAAGGATGAAAGTTCTCACAGTGGGACAAGCCCAGTTTTTGGTGTTACCTGACATCATGTCTTCATTAACTGGAAATACAAACACAGCAATTTTGCTGATGATACAGTATAATATGAATCTGGATACAATGAGATTTTTAAAAAAAGTTAATATTTGCTTGGTTTGAGACAAAACTTTCTACTGCAGAAAATTAGTGACTTTGCAGAAAAAAGGAATGCTTGACAGGCATTTTCAAACACCTTTTTTTTTTTTTTTTTTTTTTTCCCAAGAGTCTTTGCATAAGAATTGTAAAAGTGCCACAGTGGCAGATTGTGGTGTTTGGTTTTTTTTTTTTTCCTTAAGTTTTCTGCAGGTGATGGATTACAGATAAAAAGTTTTTAATCCCTTGAGTGACTTCCTGAGCTCTGAAGTGTATCATTGTCCGATAATACATGGCAAAAATGTGAAGATCAATTTAATAAATGTAAATCCTGCTTTCATTAAAATGATTTATTTGAAGCTGCTTTGTGCCTGTGCAGCAGGATAGTAAATGCATTACTGTTAGTACAGGGCACATTTAATGTCCCACAAAACAATTGACTCTGTATCTCTTTCAGTTTGATGCTACCCTGGATGTTTTGTCATCAGCGATAGTTCTGTGGCGTTACAGCAACGCAGCTGCTGTGCATTCTGCGCATAGGGAGTACATGTAAGTACACTTAATTACTTTTGGCTTTAGTAGAGGCCTGTAGAGCTTTTGCTGTCAAGCTGTGATACTACAGATTCCAGAGCTTTGACAAAAAACATTTTGTCATGTCAGCAAGTATTCTTTCCTTCTGCCAACCTACTCTTACTGTTTGGACCCAAACATGCAGCTTTTACTTAGGCAAACCTCCCTGTGATTGTGATTTTCAGTTTCACTTTAGCCAAGATAGTAATTGTTAGGGCTTTGTGATTTTTTTTTTTTTATTATTATTATTATTATTTTTTGTTTCTTTGCAGCATCTGTATCAAATGACCTGTATTTGCAATCTGTAATGGATCTGTAAATCTTTTATTTTGCATCTTACTCCATTATTCTTACTAGAGTATGTTTTTAAAATTGATGCTTTATTATATTTGTGCTTCCCTTAACAAGATTGGAATATGAACCCCTTCTGTTTGAATGTAAATCACTTCAACTGCTAGTTGATGTTATTAGAAGTTGAGATTACAGAACATCTGATAAGATTGAGCCTGTATTAGTGATATGGTAGTAGGGTGATACAGTTTTTTATAACTGCTCTACAAAGAGACAGACTCATACACCCTTTTTATTACAGAACTATCGCACTTTTGGTAAGTCAATACTTACTTATGGAAAAAAGTATATGCTTGCAAAGTAAGTATGTTTAATATTTGCTAAATAGATCCTATGGAAAAAAGGTCTTTAATTTGCCGTGCAGTATTGATCACAGTGGAAATAATATTCTGCATCATTGTGCATTGTGCACCATTTCTATTGGCAGTGCATGTGGTAGCTGAGAAGATCAGGTGGAGACTGGCTCAAGAATTGTTCTAGCTAGTGTATAAAGACTTAATCTCCTGCTCAAATTTTGGGTACATCTAGGTGGAGAACTGCAGTACATTTATCTGCTTTGGTTTCATTCTGTGCTGCCATTGCTAGCAGTATTCCTCTCATCTGGCTTGTTTGAAGATAGTTCTACTATGCTCATATGGAATGGACTATAATTTTACAATAAAGGGGGATAAGGTACTTTTTGTTCTGAAACACCTCTAGTGAAGTCCTTTCTACAAGAAGGGAAGCCTGATGAAACTGAGCTTTTACATAAGTGGTAGGATGAAGTAAAAAAAAAAAAAAAGCCCCACAGAGGAGACTGTAACTTGTCTTTGTAGTCCTTTCCTAAAATCTAAGAAAACAGTAAGCAGTATTAGCTCAGGCTCATGCAACAGCTCACCAGCACTGCGAGTTCCTTTCTGGCAGGGCTCCATACATAACAGTTTGGAATAAAAGGCCATAGAAGATTGATGTGGCATTGATTCACAAAAATAAATCCAGAAATACGTGATTAAAATTAGTCTTCCTGCACAAATTTGGAGATCTTAACAGACATTTCCTGAGTATCTTGCTTTTGTGGGCATCTACAGAGATTCCTGTCAACATTCAATTAACATATTTTTGAAATCTCCTTCTGTTGAACTTTTTCAAGTGAACCTTGTAAAGTACTTCTATAGAGAAAATAAATCCCAATACAAAAGAAGAATCAACATATCCCTATGGCTAAACCCATAAAGTGAACAAGCCAAGTAGCAAACATATCTTCCTGCTTTTTATGCTCATTTTTAATTTGCTTTCATATAATCCCTCTGCTTTTCATAAGGCTAAATTAAGTCAGTGAATTACTTGCCATGCCCTCTAGTTGAAGACAGCTAAGGTTACGTGATGAGATTAGTACTGAATGAAAGAATGTTACCATATGCTGGGAATATGAATCACTGTAGAGGCAGTCTGGTTATCCCTCCGCTTCTAGAATTGACAGGAGAATCATCATAGTACTGACAAGTGAAGAGATGGTTGTGTCTCTTAAGGCAATTCTTACTGTGTCAGATTTTTGAGGGAGGCACATTTCTAATTTCCTGTTGTGTTTAATCAATCTCTTGCTTGAAAGATCGCATGCAATTATTTTTCTTCCGCGCTCGGAAAATGTTTCATGACTCCTCCTGGCTGCTTGTGTACCTTGTAAATAATCTTTGTATCATATGTGCCTATAACTACACCTGGTCTTTCACAGTCCTTGTTTTCTGTGTGCCAGTGCCTCAGTGGCGAAGTCTGCTCTCAGACTCCTGGAGAGTTCAGTGCAAATTCACCTCGGTGCTTAGGTCAGGCTGTGCGTTATTCCTGTTCCTGTGTGGCTAGCCATATTTTACCTTAGTGCAGGAGCCTGTGCAAAACTCTGGGTTTCTGCAAAAGCATTACTATTGTTTACCGGAGTTAGGTGTTCCAAAGTGACTTCAGTGTAGTTCTTTATTTATAGCCCTGTCTCTTATGGATTTAAATATTATATTTCTCTGTGTATCCTAACATATCTGAAAATAACCTGAGCTCCTTGACAAAAGCCAAGTGGAATTGCCAATTATTTATGTATTGCAAATCTATAAAATTTCCTGTTTCATAAACTTGACAGCAAGAGATTGATCCAAAATCTGTTGAAATCAGTGGAAAGCCTTTCATGGAAGGACAACGTTAGATCCAGTTGTAGCTGTTGGATGTCATTGAGAGAGGACATAAAGATAGAATGAAAAACGAAACCCCAGAAAAAGACACAGAGAATGCAGCCTGACTCATGATGTGCTATGAATTAAACACTTAGAATAAAATGCTAAGATGTAGGAGAACTGTGTAATCTTACTTAAGATACACCCATATGGAAGTTAGAGTTGCAACATTTCATGGGCTGGTACTCAGAATGAACACTACAAAACTGCTTGCTATGCCAAGTTCTGCTAAGCTGAACCAATGCATTTCCATTTGACTTCAGGGAAATTGTAGTGCTGAAACTATAATGAAAACTTGCCCTGCTGAGTTTAACTCAGTTTAATGGGTTTCATTTTTACTAGATCATTTGATTTCTGTAATTTTCTGGGGCAAGATGAGAAGGTGCTTTTTCAGTGTACTTGTGACCAAACTTATACAATGTACATCTTTGTTGTTTCTTATAGTGGTTCACATGTAGTAACTGGAAAATATATTTTAACTTACCTCTGCAATTTGCCCTTCTTGAAAAGTCTTTGATATCGATGGCCTGAGAAGCTAAAGCTGGCAGGCTTTACAAGTCTTTTATTGATGAGAATTTTTCTTAAGTCATTGTGAAAAAGATACATCTGGATATGTTCAAGATATGTCTTAAATTATAATGAAATTTTTATGCTTTATTTTTAAATATACCAAGTGGCTTAGAAAATATAATGAATATTCACCAAGATCAGGTATAAACCACTGTAAGATTGTAGGCCATATGAGACACTGCTTGATTCTGCCTAGCTGGCTCATTAATGAAAGAGTATGTAGGAGTGGGATGCATATTTGATGTGTTTGTTACTGGTATTTTTTTCGATAGTTTTGCACTTCACCATCTTTCTGTTTTGGCAGTCAAATAGAAGAGGGTAAAACCGGGCTACTACTTTTTCATGTATTTTAGAAGAGTGGTTGAAAGAATTGTAGGTCGTGAGGCAATGCAAGAATTGGGAAGGAGTACATTTATCTGGGAAGAGAGTCAGAGTAGTTCACAAGTTCTTGATTTGCTCAGTGTGATCTGCTGGGTTGCAAGTGAACATGCAGGAAACTTAGAGGTGCTGAAGAAATCATCAACAAAGCAATGATCAAGAAATCCAGGAAAGAAAAGAGTGCTGAAATAACTTGAGAAATAGTTCTGAATCTCAATAAAAGATGAAAATTTATGACCAAAATAAAATTCTTGCAGTTCTCTATTTTTCTTCATAAGAGGAGAAGCTAAGATGAAGGAGTATACTCTGATGTAGCTGATAAACCAGAGACTGTAAAACTTTAGTAGACCCGCTACCTGTGCACTTTGGGCCAGGTACAGCTTATTACATCATGGTAAGAGTTTTGTGCAGTGCTATGCTGCAGAATGTCTGGGGTTGGCAGGCACTTCTGGTGGTCATCAGTCCAACCCCCTTGCTCAGAGCAGGGTTTATTAGAGCAGGTTGTCAGGTTAAAGGTCTGAATCCAATCTTCTATTTTGTGATTTGAACATTGAATGATCACTGAGCCATTCAAGATGCGCAAAGAAATCTGAATGGTCCCCTTCCTGCTTTCCATAACCAGTGTACAAGTACTCTTGAATATTCTGCCCTTCAGTAAATCTGTAGCAACTTAATAGCTTATTGAGCTGCTGAAGCAAATCTAAATTCTGTTGAAGGAAGAAATATATTGAAATTGATGTGGTAACAGTGGTTTTTCATGTGCATAAATAAACCCAGTAAGTAGCAGTAGGAGTAATTTCTTAATAGAAGACTGAAGCATTAGGGACCTGGAAAAACGTCTCATGAGAGGTTGAACTAGTGACTAGCTGTACAGCCAAAGGATAGCTCTTTGATCTGTTAAATTCAGGAATGAAGGACTTGGATTGGAGTGCTGGAACTGTGTGTGAGGAGAAAGTGAGAAATACCACTAAAAAAGGAAAGAACGAGAAAACAGAATAACAAACTTCAGGCACACAGCCTTGTGAAAAAGCTGTAAAAGATGGAGCTTTTTATGTCTAGTTGGTTGGAAAGATCTCAAAACTGTCAGCAAAGGAAACCACTCTTGTTTGATCCTGTCTGCTCAGGGAAAAAGGACTTTGCTCACGGTAAGCTAATAGAGTGAGTTGGCAGCCTGCTCAGGTCAAATGGAGTAGGGCTGCTACTTAGGCTATAAAGCAATTTCCCTATTGTTACATTACAGAGCTACAATCTTGCATTTCTGTACAATGCAGTGCAGGATTGGGTATTTGCTTATGCCCATAGGATCCATTGTTCCTAGGATTTTTTTGGCTACTGGATTTTGTTTGAGCTTGTATGTTCATTATTGCAAAAACTAACTCTGTACAGCATATTTGACGTAGTGATTCTTGACAGTTGCAGCTCGTGTTTATTATATATTATTTTGTTGATGGTACCAAGTTAAATTCTGTGTTTCCCAAGAAGCAGCCTGTCAACATCTTTCTTAACCCAGTGCCAGAGTAAATAGGAAACCTTACTCATAATGAGCACTCTGGATTATGCCAAGAGCAGAAAGCTCACATTTCTTTCAATGTTTAGTGGGTTTTTTTGGGTGTGGGTTTTTTTTTTTTTGATTGCATATGTTAGACTCCAGCTATTCTTTCCTTTATTACTGTAATAAGAAAATTAAATTGTATCAAGGGCTAATAATTTTTAATGAACTTGTGGCACTCTGTTGCCATGACATAATACATAATTAATGCAGATATGTCTTTTTTTTTCTTATATTGGTGAAGCTGTTGTCCAAAACATTGTCAGTAATATTAAAATAACAAGAATAAGGTGGAGTCTACTGTGTGGCAGACAAAGGTGCAGATATCTGTCATACCTCCACCTGCTGCTGTGAAAGCTTTTTGCTAGGAGAAAATAGTCATTCCTATCTTTGGTGGGGCACTGTATGGTTCTGGAGTGCTCTTTCTTTGTGGGTAAGATGACACGTTACCTGGAACAGTAGGAGGCTTCAGTTATCTCTGCTTATGTATTTATTTTGCGTATCTTTTCTCACCTTATACTAAGTTTAAAAACAATGGATCAAGAATTGGGAAGGTCTTGCAGTCTGTAGCTTAACTTTCATCTCCATACATTATGCCTCAGCTGTGGCAGCTGGATTTGATACTGTCAGAATGCTGAACCCATTGGCCAAGTGAAAAATGCCTGCCCTGAGGATCTGATTCTTAATAGGTTCTTAAATTATGGGGAGAATGAGCTGGTGTTCTCATCTATTTTGACATCTAGAAAAGCACAACTGTAAGAGCTTAATACAAGAATTTCTAGCTTAGTTTGAGCTAAAAGCAATCTCTAAGAAAGATATTTGATGACTACTCAGGGATGGAGTAAATAGGAAACCTGACTCAGAATGCTGGATGCAACAATTAGAAAATCTCTTATATCCTTCACTACCCTATCACTATGTTTAATTAAACTCTGTGATAAAGATGTACATCTTATTTCTAATCTCTGTGTGTATATATAGCTTCAGTTTACAAGTGCTCAGCATTGTTATGCCTTTTTTTCTTTCTGATGAAAGAAGAACCTTGTGGTGGTTCATTGGGGTTTTCAGCTGTCAGACAACTCTAGGAATCCACTATGTGGATATCTATATATATGGATTATAGATTACATAGGGATATGTAATAAAGAGAGGAAGGAAGGAAGAAAGGAAACAAGGATATTCTGACCCTTTCCTAGGACTTCATGCACTAGGGGTGAAACTTACAGCTGTGTAAACTGCATGACGTGGGAATTAGGATACTTAAAAATATTTTATGAAGCATCTTGATGATACCAACGGCCTTTTTATAATACCCAGTGACTACAACATTACCAGTATACCAATCCCTTTCCTTGGTTGCTTGATAGCCTCCTGGGTACGTACTCTCTGTCAGTTATCTTTTCACAGAGTATGCCTTGCGTTCAGTTTTTCATTGTAAGTAGCCTCTTCAGGTAAATAAGGCAGTGCAGCAAATAGGCATATTAGTGTTTCAAATATTGCCATGTATTGTATTTAAATTTTCATGTGCAGATTGGCTCTGCTGTACTGGTTAGCCCAACTAAATGAGCACTGTCTATTTAGGTAGTGTTGAATGAAAATAATCCTCTCAATTCAGACCCAACATATCAGTCACATTGAAAAAACTGTGGCTAATTTTATCTATGCCATACATATGAAAGACACGAAGCACAGATGGCAAAATCCACACCTACCCACAGTTCAGGGCAAACCTCTGTGGCTGGAGGAAAAACTCTTTTGTGATGAGTGAGTGGAATAGCTAAGTGATCTGGAAAAATGTCAAATGCACGGAGATAGCCTACAAACTGCAAATAACTAAGAACCTACCACTGCAGCTCTTGTTTAGTTCTCAGCTACCATGAGCTGGTCCTCACGTGGCACATGCATGTCCCTCCTACCCAGTGGGGCACAGTGCGGAGTTTGCAAAATAAGTGTTCACCTATGCTTGGATATCTGCTTTATAGGTGGAGAAATATAGTTTTCTTTTTAACAGCACTGAAAATTTCTAAACCATTCTTTCTTCTGAAATATTTAGCTGAAATACTACATCTAGCTACAGTGCTAGATAACAAGTTTTAGAGGTGCTTCATCAGGCTGACTTATTAAACTGCATCATTTCTCCATATATCCATTATCCCATATTCAGGCAAAAGTGAAGCAATCATAAACTTTGCTCTTATCCAGGCAGAAATGCATGTATGCATACATTTATGCACGCACACACACAAAATCCTCACACATAGAATTTATATTAAATATGAAATAGTAAATGTATATATTTATACATTCTAAAACCTGTTTCTAAAAGCATGGCATCTGTAGACTTGGCAATGATTTTACTGGAGCTAGATCCAAAATCTATTTAATTTATGAAAGCCTTTCCTTTTACTTTGCTGGTAGTTGATTAGGCAGTATTTGTGTATATTGACTAGTATTTATACATAGATATATATAAAAAAAAGGGGATATGGTGATGTTCTGTACTGGAATTTGATAATCATCGTAAAAATGAATATTACAGAAATTGTCAAAAGGCTTTAATGTCCAGCTGCAGGGGAATGACAGAATGTAGAGAGAATGCTACAGGGCTAGGAGGGAGTGATCAGCTCTTCACAAGCCAGGAGAGTGGTTATAAGGCAGGTGTACTGTAAGTGCAACTGTACAGTCTGTGCAGACCGGGAAGTAGAAAATAGGTCGTAAGAGTTTTCAAAATCTCTGAGTTGTAGAAATGTCTGTTAGCTTTTATTGGCAGATATTTAATACCCAGAGAATCAAATTCTTTATGGAACTGTTGCCCCAGTTCAGCTGCGTGATTTTAAAGCATGTAAATAACCTGTTCTGCAGTGACTAGTTGAACTCCTGAGGATAATGAAAGTTTTAGAAGGCCTGTAACATTTTCAACATGAAATGGATTCCTAGCATAGCTAATCTGAGTCTCTGCTATTAACAGCATTTCCCCTCTCTGTTCTTTAAGAAGAGCTTAGACCATGTGAGAAGTTGGCTTTCAATGATAATTTGGACTATTACTTGAATTCTCTTTATTTTGTGATCTGTTTTTTCTTCTTTTTTTTTTTTTTTTTTTTTTTATGGTGGGGAAAAAAGAGTAGCTGTAACAATGCTGGTCTGGATTCTGGCAGTTGGAGGTGTATTATGGAACATGTGTGATGAACAGCAAGCCCACTGGATTCCTTTTAAAGTGCATCTTAAAGTGACTCTATTCCCTCTTCACCAGCAACAGGCAGGTGTAAATACTCTGAACAGCTGTGATTCTGTACAGTTTGGTGTCCAAGCCCTCCTCAGTATCTAAACCTGATAATTGATAAGCTACACTGCAAACACAAACAAGCAGTATAACTGTCTAATTGGACACAAAGAAGCTTAAGATTAGCAGTAGAGCATGACAAAGAAGCAGGAATCTCAGGACTTAGGTGGATATTACATCTTTTGCCTGTGTATTACAGTAATATGCCACAGTGGCTAGTAATTGTTATTTTTACAGTAAGCCCTTTAATGGGTTTATGAGGCAGATTTTACAGTCTTCACAGTTCTGGATGTCACCCTAATGAAAAATGTGGCTAGAATTCTCTCAGCAATATTGCAGAATGGGTAGTAAGGAACAACTGTTAATGAACAGCTGCATTTTAATTTTAAGGCCTCTTTTTAAAATAAAGGGCAGCAGACCTGTGCTTGTGGCACAGCATGCAGTAGACTGAACAGGCCCTTTCCTGCGTAGAGATATGCTACCCAGCCATAGAGATTTGCTGTCATCTGCCTCTGCTGTGTCTGGGGTGTGTGCAGGGGTGGCTGGTGCTGTGCAGGCAGACATTGCTAGCATGGCTGCTTTGGCCTCCCCCGCGCTTGTTTGCATACTCTTCCTTGGTGGCAGGAACGGTCCTTGCTCAATTCCTCCTATTCCTCACTTGTGTGGCAGCAGATTAGGATGTGTAGGTAGCAAACAGAGGCTGCTGTGGAGAAAGTAGCTGTGAGGAGAAGAAAAGCTGTGGGTCTCAGAAGGACATGGATTGCAGTTGAGATCAAGGGAAGAGAAAGCAAAGAGAGACCCACATTAGCAACATCCCCTGCCATGCCTTGGCGCCCCAAATGACTGCAAACCAGAACAAACACTTTCAGCCCCTTCTCGCCAAAACATCCTCTGATGTTTTCCCTTTCCATATTCTTTGTCTACTGACTTAGTTCTGAGTCCACTTCCATTTTCTCTACCATGCTCCGCTTCATCCCCATCAGTCAGAACCCACTGGTTTGCCACCAGAAAATCATTTGTTGGTGACCAAAAACTGAGCTTTTTCCTCCCAAGTTCTCACCCTTTGACTATCAGCATTCAATTTTGCCTGTGCTTGACAAATCTTGGGCTGGGTGTGACTGGAATTTTATACTTGGCTACTGTAATCAGACTATAAGAGCTGCCATAATAGAAATATTAAATGGAGGTAGTCCTAGCTTTGTTTAAACAGGCTGACTCCCTCTCATCTGGAAGAAAATTGGTGCAGATTATTGCAAGCTCTGAGTTACTAATGAAGGAGCATTCACAGAATGTAATTTGTATTTGGTTATGGGAAGAAATGAATGAAAACAAAAGTACCAGCAAAGTGAAGAGATACAAAAGGGTTCCTGTCATGTCTTGCAACATGTCCTGTTGCAGGACAACTGGGGGATCAGGCCTGGTCAGCATTGGTTCATGAAAAGCAGTTCCTGCTTGACCAACCTGATCTCCTTCTATGACTAGGTGACCTGCCTAGTGGATGAGGCAGAGGCTGTGGATGTTATCTACCTGGACTTCAGTAAGGCTTTTGACGCTGTCTCTCATGGCATACTCCTTGAGAAGCTGGCAGCTCATGGCTTAGGCAAGACTCTTTGCTGGGTAAAAAACTGGATGGATGGACAAGCCCAGAGAGTTGTGGTGAATGGAGTTAAATCCAGTTGGTGGCTGGTCACAAGTGGTGTTCCCCAGGGCTCAGTACTGGGGCCAGTTCTCTTTAATATCTTTGTCAATGATCTGGACAAGGGGATCAAGTGCACCCTCAGCAAGTTTGCAGATGACACCAAGTTGGTGGGAGTGTTGATCTGCTTGAGGGTAGGAAGGCTCTACAGAGGGATCTGGACATCTACAGAGGGATCTGGACAGGCTGGATCGATGGGCCAAGGCCAATTGTATGAGGTTCAGCAAGGCCAAGTGCCGGGTCCTGCACTTGGGTCACAACAATCCCACGCAGCGCTAAAGGCTTGGGGAAGAGTGGCTGGAAAGCTGCCCGGCAGAGAAGGACCTGGGGGTGGTGGTTGACAGCCGGCTGAATGTGAGCCAGCAGTGTGC
>JAVJGG010000001.1:46024577-46041913 GCA_035590195.1 Aviceda cuculoides | reverse complement strand
GCAGGTTTTCTGGCAGGACTTGTGACCCCGTGGGGGACCCACACTGGAGCAGTCTGTGCCTGAAGGACTGCAGCCCGGGGAAGGGACCCACGCTGGAGCAGTTTGTGAAGAACTGCACCCCGTGGGAAGGACCCACGTTGGAGAAGTTCGTGGAGGACTGTCTGCCATGGGAGGGACCCCACGTTGGAGCAGGGGAAGAGTTTGAAGAGTCCTGCCCCTGAGGAGGGAGGAGCGGCAGAGACAACGTGTGACAAACTCACTGCTACCTCCATTCGCCGTCCCTCTGTACCCCTGGCAGGGAGGAGGTAGAGAAAATCAGGAGTGACATTAAGCCTGGGAAGAAGGGAGGGGTGGAGGGAAGGTGTTTTAAAATTGGGTTTTATTTCTCATTACCCTACTCTGGTTGGTTGCAATAAATTAAGTTAACTTTCCTCAAGTCGGGTCTGTTTTGCCCGTGATGGTAATTGCTGAGTGATCTCTCCCTGTCCTTATCTCGACACAGGAGCCCTTTGATTATATTTTCTCTCCCCTGTCCAGCTGAGGCGGGGAGTGATAGAGCAGCTTTGGGGGGCACCTGGCCTGCAGCCAGGGTCAACCCACCATGACTCTCTAGAGCTTAAAAAAGTCTGTTGGTACAGGAATGAGGAGGCTGCACTCATACAGTTATTACTGCCCAGACTGCCCAGATTCTTTGAGTAAAATGCAACTTTGATCACTAGTGATCTTAAGATGGCTTCTCTCTCAAATGCACCTGTAGTGGTCATCTTTTACACAGAGAATGCCATGTATGTTTCCAGCAGCAGTTCTAAGTAGAGATGCTGTGTCTCCCAACTTGAATTCATGATCAGCTCAGCATTGGACTGTTACTAATAGCATTTCAGAAAAAGAGTACAACCCTGTATCATCATGAGATTCATATACAAAGATATAATTTTGCTCTTATGCATGCTTCTATATCTTTCAGAGCTCAGAGTGGGTTGTAGTGGGACATTTGCACAGAAAGGCTCTGTCTACTTCATAGGACTTACCTTCATTCCTTCATGTGGGCACCTGGAAACCAGGAAGTCCTCAGACTCAACAGATATACCAAGATATCAATGAATAATAAGAGTATTTCTCTTTAAGAGGGCTTCAGGATTTTCTGAGACAGCAAATAATGCCTAGAAGTTTTGCTCCATCCAGATAGAAAGGCAGTAGGCTGGCACTGTCATCCATTCTATGTCCAGAAATGGAACAGCCTCCTCTGCCCCAGAGTCCTTGCCTCATTAGATGCAGGAGTTGTGCAAGGAAGGACAAGTGGCTATGAGGGAAATGCAGGCAGTGCAGTGAGTAATACAGCAAAACTACAAGCCTCCGACCAGACTGGTGGGAGAAAGAAGGAAGGAGGTTGAAAAAGAAAATGTATACTACGGAGTCATAATTACTGAATCCCCTGAGGAGAAAATGGTGAAATTATGCCAGTTTTCAAAAACACAGATTAAAACACTTATTAAATAAAAGGAAATACTAAGGAGCAAGCAAACTGGTTGTGAATCTAGTATCAACTTCACAAGTACCAAATGGGAGAGATTTTCAGTTACTTTGTGTACTGAATACAAACCAAAGTCTAGAGATTAAATGTCAACAAATGAAGGCAAAGCATTAATCTATTGTGCCATATCACTTCACTCCCAAATCACTAACAAGCTACTATCTATCTTATCTCTGCTTCACTTATTGACAATCTCCATTTGTTTCATCAAGAAAAGGGACAATCCATTCAGGACTCAGCATACATCATCCTAAGCAGAAAGAAACACTTTGCAATAAATGGCAGCAAAGTGATTGACTTTGTGTGCTATAAGCAGACTGTGCCTTGCTTTGGTGCAAAAGTACGTAGCAGAAAAGTATGAAAAGCATTATGTTCTGCTTTTTGTATATATGTATCTCTCAAACATGCACACTCAACTTAGTCTCTTTGGAGAACAGCAGAAACTGTTCCTTTTTCATACCTCCAGAAAAGAGAACCAAGTCTGAAATTACTCTTTCACAGTCCACACCAACACAACCCAACTGCTCACATCGGCTGTTGGGGGGGGGAGCAGGCTTCATTCTCTGCACCTTTGAGTAAAATCACGCAACCTCTAGGACAGCTCTCCTGGCATGCTGTGGCTTGCAACAAGAGCTTATTTAACGGCACACACCTTTTGGGGAGAACAGACTTTCAAGCAGACAGCACTGTCACACAGAGTTAAAGAGCTGTATTTAAGAGCTTCTCAAGAACTAAATTATATTGAGGAACCCAGTACCTACATGAGATTCCTCACAGGGAAATGAGAAACATTGTTCCTTATAATTGTTACATTTTAAGAGGTGGAGGACACAGTTTTGTATTTATTCATTTCATATCCATAGCTCATGTTCTTTAGAAAGGTCCTGTGGTGACTAAGACATCTGCCCTCAACAGACAGGTCATAAAATGAGAAATCTCAATGAAATTTAGAAAATTCTCCACATTTAGCTCCCTTTTTAATCTGTGAGATACAACACAACAAGCATGTCCAATAGGGAAGCAGAAAGGCTTGTCAGCAAGAGCTTGCAAGGTCCCGCACACAGATTATTTGTAGGTGAAACAAAAAAGTCAAAGGATTCCTGTCTGTTGGCCACTGTCACTACAGTACGTGTGAGATTTTTGAATAGGAAAAATTAGGTATTAAAAGTCAAAGGAAAAAGTTGGATGCTGTGGTCATGGTGATATTTATAATGTAACCATTACATTTTGAAGTCAAACCTCCCTGAAGCGTAAAGACATTTTTGTTGCTTTAAAATACCAGCAGACCCATGGACACAGAGCTGCTACAATTCACCTTCCATTAGTTTAGTCTGGAGAAGAGGAGGCTGAGGGGAGACCCCATAACTCTGTACAACTACCTGAAGGGCGGTTGTAGTGAGGTGGGTGCTGGTCTCTTCTGTCGAGTAACTAGTGATAAGATGAGAGGAAATGGCCTCAAGTTGCGGCAGGGGAGGTTTAGATTGTATATTAGGAAGAATTTCTTTACTGAGAGGGTTGTCAGGCATTGGAACAGGCTGCCCAGGGAAGTGGTGGTGTCACCATCCCTGGGAGTGTTCAAAAAACGCATAGACTTGGTACTTCAGGGCATGGTGGTGTTGGGTTGACGGTTGGACTCAATGATCTTAAAGGTCTTTTCCAGCCCAAAAGCTTCTATGATTCTATGTGGCTAGACACAGAAGACAATTGAGAAAAATGTATAGAAAGATAGAGAATTAGAGAGTGAATGAAAACTGTATGCTCAAAAATATTTTCCTAACTCTCAGGCAATTGCCTTGCCTATTGTGCCATATGACTTCCCCTGAATGATTCCATACATGATATTCACTCTGTCACTCACTACTACTAAAATCCTTTCAAATCATATTGAAACAGGACATTTATAGTTTTTATTAAATTAATGACTTTTATAATTTAATTTTTTTTTCTTAAACTCCAGAATTTTCATTAGTGGGTTTATTCAGAGATTAAATCCTGTGTCCATCAATAAACTGATTTTCTCAGCTTTGCTGAAAAATCTCAGATTACTCCTGGGCTTAGATCTCATATTGCTCTTACTGGCCTGCAGCTCATTTTAGTGCTAAGTTACAGTTTCTTACAAAGTAATATTTTTAACACTATCTTTTCACTCCAGCGGTGAAAACAGCCTGTAGAGATTTTAACATTTCCTTTTCTGTGGGCTATTAGGAGCCATTAGAGCTGAAAGATCTTGACAGAGCCTGCAGAGATAAAGATTTCGTGAATAGAAATTCACAGGATAATAGGATAATTCAGGTTGGAAGGGACCTCAGGAGGTCTCTAGCCCAGGCTCTTGCTCAAAGCAGTCAGCTGTGAGATCAGAATAAGATACTTGGAACTTTATCCATTTAGGCCTTGAAAACTTCCAAGGATGGAGACTCCACAACCTCTCTGGGCAACATGTTTCACTATTCCCATGGTAGAAAACTCATTTCTCTTAGAAATACACATCATGGTAAGATTCTTAACAATCAAGAAAACACAGAATTCAAATAAACTAATGTAAACTGGCTCTTGGAAGGTAACAGGATTGTCTGTAGGAATTAGGAGTATTATCTTTTATTTATAGTATCGTCACCGCCAGAGAATTGGATGAGGAACTGAAGCTTGTTTTGATGGCAGCTTTCAAATGTAAGAATAAAGTTGGTACCTCAAGAACATTAACACAAATGCTAGTGGTTTATAGTGACTTTTCTCACAGTTCTCTTTGTCATGTTTACTTCTGTAGCTCTGCTGAAATTATTAAAATGTTTTCCATGAATAAGGTGATGTTTTCAATGAATAAGGGAAGTAATCTTGATACAAGAAATAAATTTTTTTTTTTACAGTAAGAACAATCAATTAATGGAGCAACTTCCCCAGGGATGTGGTAGAGTCCTCATTGTAGAAGGTTTTCAAGATGCAGTTGGGCAGGATGCTAGATAATCTCATCTAGGTTCCCCTTCCCATGAAAGGTTGGACCATAAGATTTTTTGAGGTCACTTCCAACCTGGGCTGTTCTATGGTTCTGTGAGGTTCTTTACACTGGTAAAAGTAACAGAAAACAAATAACCCATGTAATCAGAAAAGAACAAGTAATCTGGGATACAGCAATGAATAAAAAAAGTGGGAGAGTAGAGCAATATTTGACAAGAATGTTAGGTTTTTAATACTGCGTTTTAGTTGTATCATATGTTAACAAAACTGAGAAGTAATTAGACTGCTACTGACAATCTTGTTTTATTCCACACGGTGTCAGCACATCTTAGGGACTATTTTAATGAACTTGAAGTGTGGTGGTAACATAGGTTCCAGGATATAACAGATATACTACCAAGTACGTGAGATGCCTTTCCCTCTCCGCTGCCCCAAAACAACTGTCTCGGTGAGCCACTAAGAGAAAGTAAACACATTTTTGCAGATTGTATTTGTATGCATCAATAATTTTTTCTGAACCCTTAATTCTGTTGCACCACCTTTGCTGCATATAAGAGTAGATTGACTTAAGAGGAGTAATTACCAAGAGCTTCATTACAAACCCTCGTTGGTACTGTGTTAGTGTATTCCATTTGCCAGAAAGATAGCAGGATGATAATTAGGAAAGGAAGCCTTCTGCAGTGGCTATTTTATAGCAGTCAATTATTATGAGGAAAACTCTGTTACCAGTCACCCTTGTGCAGCTTACCCCAGATCTCTTTTGAGGTAGTATATAGCAGAGCTTGTCACTGGGGGAGTGTTTGTAACTTTGTTATTATTATCTATTTATTTTTTATAAAATGTTACAAAACAAGTAGCTGAGAGTCTAAATCTGCAGTCTTAGTTCAGGCTGACTGCTGCTTATGTGGAAAAGCAGTCCCTTTGGCTGGAATGGGTCCACTCATGTAAAGAGTATTCACTGTGGCAAGAGCCATGCTAAAGGTAAAATTGCTTTATTACATTGAAGATTGAGCACTATAGAGATCTGAGTGAGATTAGTCTTTAGTTCTATGATGGAAATATTATGGAATTTTAGTCTTATCACTAGCTGTAGGGAATTGTAACAAATAATTATATAAGAGAAAATTAAGGATAAATCTATGAATTAGAAGGCTGTTTTGCTGTGTCTGCTAGATGCAAATGAATTGAATAGTTGGACTTTTTCACCTTAGGAAATTGATTTTGTGATAAAAAGAGTAAAAAAAAATGTTAACTTACTAATAGCAGCTTGAAAATTGACAGTTTGTGGAGATGGAACCCCCTGAATCTCAGTACTTTTCATAGCTATTTGCTTAAAAACCATTAACTTATGCAAAGTAACAGATTTTTGATGAAGGGAAAGACTATAAGGTGCTTACAGTGATAGATTTCCTTTTCTGGTTTCCTATGAGTTGTGAGAATTTGTCATCAAAATGAAGAATTGTGTCTATTAGAGCTCTATACAGGGAATCCGTTACAGAAAAGACAAGGTGGCAGCTGTGTGTCATGTAATACAGTTACACTGGTCTTATTTTGATGGGTGTGAGTGCAATTATCAAGGACTGGTGTAATAGAAAATGGATGTTTACAGGGTTGTACAAGTATAAATGAGTTGTATATGGGTTGTAGTACTGCTTTCAGAAGAATGTCTTTTGGAAATTGTCAGGTTATAGCACACCCAGAACCAAGCTTTAGATTGGAGACATGAGTTTAGTTTTTAGGATTTAGACATAATCATGTTTCTGAATTCCACTAGAAGTGAACTAGCAGTAACTGAAGTTTGAAAGCTGTATAAAGTCTTTGGCAGTTTTGAAAGTCCAAATAATTTCATTCTCAATGCCTGAGGCTGAGTACAACTGATTTAACAGTATGTTTCATCTGTGACAAAGTTACATTGAAAAGTTGGCAAAATTGATGAGTCCTTTTGTTAATACAATGAATTATACTTTATAATATCTTCTGGATTTTCAGATAGAAATACTGCATCAAAATCACATCAAGAAGTATCTTTGGCAGATCATGGTCTGCTACCAAGACCTACAACAAACTAAAGAAGGCTTGGTGGTTTCACTGTTAAAATCGTAATATTAAATTCTCTTTACCGACAACTTAATGATATAGTTTTAATTACTCTTGCATTCCAAGTGCCATTGCTCTAAGAAAAAAAATAAAAATTATGAAGTTTGAACTTTAGTTGACCTAAAAGTTGTTTATTGCCTGGATATCAAAGAGATGCCCTCACCTTGTCCTTTCTGAATTACTTTATTATTCTTTAAAAAATACTGCATTCTGAAAGATTCCAGAAAGCTTTTTGTTTCTGAAAATCAAATAATGGTTTTCCATTATGTTTTAAAATGTTTTAACTAAATTGTCCCTGTTCCTCTTTCTTTTTAGAAGCAATATGTTACATGGAAGTGAAGGAGATTTTAGATTTGTGCATTCTTCATTAGATCTTTTCTGCTGCCTGTCAAACCTGTAGTGATCAATTATTTTGCGTTACAGATCAATTATATCTCTAATGATGTAGTAGATATTTAGGGGGGAAGTCTTATACTATTTCACATAGAAATGGCTGTAAAATAAGTACATGATCTTCAATAGGTGCTGCAGGTGTTAGTGGTACTGGTGGCATATGATATGTGGAGATTGGTTCATCATGGGTGTCACTGGACAGAGAATACTCTTATGTCTTAGCAAGAAGATACCAATGCTCTGGAATATGAGGGCATTAGGTGGACCGTCAGTTGCTCCAGAGTGTCTGACTAGCTGACAGTGATCATGGGGACCTGGAGATTGAGGAGCATTTATTACAATATGGTGATTCTAAGCCAGGGCTATCTGTAAAATCTTCACTAGGTTTTCAATCAAACCTCATTTCTGTATAACTCCTCTTTCACTAATTTTTATGGGTACTTCTGAGTGACTTGAACTTGTTTAGACATGGCAGTTGGCTCGTCTAATTTAATTGAATGTTATTAATGAAATTGCATTTGCCAACAACTTTGGCACTAACACCCTTTGTGTGCAGTTGGAAACATTATTTAGTTACAAATCAGTTGAGTAATTGTTAGCAGATGGAAGTTAGCAGGCTTGTATTAAAGTTTTCGTTGTCTAATGGCTTGAAAATGAAGCAAGCTTACAATAACCGCTTACAGTTTGTTTATTACGTACTACAGTAGAAGTTTCAGATTAATTTTTGAAGGTTTCTTATTTTGTACATTTGTAGTTGGATTTTGCATGATTTGCAGTCTAGATAGAAATTATTTTTCTGGCAAATGAGATTGAAAGAAGACACTATGCAGTATTTTGTTCTAGTGGTTTTGCAGATAAATTGATACACTCAAGAAGACAAGAAACATGTATTTTTGCACTTAAAGTACTATGCCATTACTCATGAATTTTGCATAGCTATGGATTCCAAAAGCCAGCATATAAATGAGAAGCTAAACTTTCTAAATATGACGACTGAATGCTGATTCAATCCTCAGACTGTGTTTCTGTCTGCTATTAATACCCCTGTCAGTGCTATTAACATCATCCTTTTTTCTTTCTACTTTTAGCTTTTTCTGTTTAAGTAGGTGTACGGGAATTCTTTTGACACAGTAAAACTGATCTGGGGAATAAGAGAAGCAGCTCAAGATTGCTGAAGTCATTACTTATCTGCTGACATAGGCAAAGATGCAAAATATTTGTTGTTAGGCTTGGGTGGTGAGAGTTTACAGACACAACCCCGAACTCTCCCAAAGTATGTAAGAAACAACTCCAGCCAGTGGTCAGGGCAAGTGCTGGTTCCCTGGGCACGTTAGACTTGTACCAGCAAGGCTCCTGTCATGCCCTTAGGGAATGTTTGCCTGTCTTCCTCAGAAGATGTGTGCGGGGAATAGAAGGCATGTGAAGGTGAAGTGATGATGCTTTGCCACCTTCCCTTTCCCATACCCTTGGCAATCAACAATATGTATTGGCACAAGGAAGTTTAATCTGTTGTTTCCAACTCACAGATTTGTGGCTATGTTGGTTTAAGCCTGCTGGGAATGATAGAAAAGCTTGTCTCAGCATTGCTTTCGGATGAAATGTCAGCATGTTCTGGCATGAAGTGTGTGTATCTTATGTCAGCCTGTCACTGGCTCAGCAAATGGCCTTAGACAAGTCAGCCAACTTTTGTGGACCAGTTTTGTGTTCAAGTTACCTAGTGCCTGCATTTGTCCCAGGTAAATGAGCAGAACTTTCAGTATGTTTCTGTACCTTATCCAAAAAAAAAAAAAAAAAAAAGAATTCATTACAATGGAATCTATTGTAAAGGATTGTGCAGTATAAGCTTCTTGGATTATGGAAGTGCTAAATATTACAGAACTAATACATAAAGGTTGTGCCAAAAAGTTTTGAGTTTGACAAAAGTAGGTCAAGAGGCTCTGGACAGATGTCTGTGTGGTGATTCATTCAGATAGAGTGAGACTGCAAATCTCTGAAAAGAATCTACTGCAGAACAAATATGCAATGGAAAATGGAATTAGAGGAAATGAAATTTTCCTCTAATTTTCACTTTTTCTCATTCTTTTTGGGAGATGAACTTTCCTCCCATCCATATTACCATTTAATGGTCACCTCTTGCTGCAGGATTGCAGAGTATCCATCCATCCTGTCAGTTTATTCCTCTATCACAGATGACAGGCCAGATTTTTGTTCTTGTGTCTGAGTCTAGGGGAAGGACACTAGGGTAACCAGACTGTCTAAAGCCTTTTCTGTCCACTTTTTACAACAGGTTATGTTCAACAAGAATGAGGGCTGTGTTGCAATTTACTGCAAAGGAGTTAAACATCTCTCTCAAAATCGGTGTGGCAGAGTTTTGCCTACCTGAGATAAGTACCTCATCTAGTGTACCACTCCATTGCTAGGAAGGATGCTAGCCTCTCCGTTGTCTGTACTCCTCTGTAGAAGGGCAGCCCCTTTACTGAGGACTTGCCCGTAGGATTATGTGGATTGGCCATAGCGTGGTTTGGTCTTGCTTGTGTGTTGGAATAAAATGACCAGCTACTCACCGATATGACTGCTGCAGCTGCGTCCTCTGACCTAGGCAAAGCAATGACAGTTCAGCTGCAGTCTCTAGATTGAGCTTGATGTGAATATTACATGTGCTGCCAACCACCAGATGGCCTGATGTCTCAGTTGTTGAAAATAGTAGAATGCTACTGGAATGATTGTAGCATCCATAAACTGAGCTAACAAATAGGTACCAAATGATGAATAACAAAAAAAAGAAATAAAACTGTTGAAGAAAAAAAGTGTACATCTAGATATAACTTAATTATTCCATGCTTTAAACATTAAAATTGCTCTTACTGTATATCTGCCTATAGTAATAGAATTTTATATGAAGAGTTATTAGTAAAATGAAGTTATGGATATATCAATACTGTAATAGGCTGGCTATTAGTGTTCATGTAAAGCGAATCAAAGCCTCATACCCTGTAGTATTTCATGGCAAGAGGAACTTGATCTCAGAGTAGTATCAGTCTGTATGTTTGAACAAAAGCAAGATTTTTCTTTTTTACAGTATGGGTATGCATTATGTGCTTTGTAAGCCTCATTGTGCCTGTGTCCTGTGGAAAACTTAATTATTCTTTCCTAATTATTCTCTGTTACTTTACCTTCTCTTCATTAAGCCATTTGTTTGCTTTTCATAAGACTGCATCGTAAGCTCTGCAGAGCGTGAATAGAGAAACTAGTTCTACACAACACCTAATCTGATGAGACTCTGATCCTTATTTAGGTATTGAGAGACCCTTGGACAACCTACAAAGTGATGCACCTAACCTGCTGATTTTTTTTTTATATCTGTACTTAAAATCTTTTTTCTTGCGACATTTGGGGAGGAAACAGATATTTCAGGTTCTGTTATGCTACTGACCAGATTTACCAAACATCTGTCCTGGTTGGGTAAAGAGAATGAAGTTCCCTTGATTATTTCTAATGTGAGATCCTAGCAAAACAAACAAACAGAAACAGACCTCTAGAAGACTTTATGATAAATCATCAGGAGCATAAGAGACATGTCTTCTCTCTCACTCTGAAACATCATCTGGTCTGCCCTGTCTTCTCACATATAATCCAGGTTTTAAGAACTGGAGAGGAACTGGACACTTCTTTTCATTGTCTTCTTTAATTCAAGTCTCGACCTCCTTAAAGATTTTTTTATTATTAATATTCTGTTGTGTGTTATCCTTCAGTGTGGGAGTTGACAACTCCAAATATGTTCTTAACATTTCTTTTAATTTTTCTCTTTTTTCCCAGAGCTTGTGTTATCTTGGGTGTCATATTCCTACTGTCATCTATATGTATTGTGATCAAAGCCATCCATGATCTTGCGAAGAAGGTGCTTCCAGAAGTGGTAAGGTGATTCATGTTCTTTAAAATGTTCTCTTTATTCTCTACATTGACAGTGAGACTGAGAAAGGCCAATGTCTCCTTTCAAGAAGCCCTATTGAACTTGGCAAAGCTGTAGCAGGTGCGTTTCCTGCCTAGCTGCACATCTTGGTCCTAGTCTTCAAGCAGTATTTTTTCCTTATGTGATGAAGTCTAGTCTTTATGGGTTTTTATAGGCTTGACCCCATATCTTCTTCTCCACAGTTACCTTTATGGGCCAAATCTTTCTCGGCATAATCACTTAAAGCTTTTATACAGGTCTGTAGCAGTTCATTTACAGAGAGGCGGTCTCTCTGGGCTTAATGGAAGTAGTAGCATTTTATGAGGAGAATGTTTCCACAGTTTACTATTCCAATGGCTTCAGTATTTTATTTTTAATGTGGAAAGAATGTATTTTTGGATTGTATTTTTTTGTTTTCCAGCTCTTGCCTCCAATTCCAGAGCCATGTACGAGTAGCAGGAATGAAACAGGTGAGGGGAGCATGCTGGGTGAAAGAGCTGGTTTTTTGGCTGTCTCACCATGGAGCATCACAAATGGCTTTTCTCCTGCTCTCTGCTTTCTTTTGGTTATGAAAGACAGCCCCTACTTGGCCTATAGAGCAGCTCTCCCCAGCGGCCTTTCTCTCAGCTCTGCTCTGTCCTGTCCTGCTTGCTTCCTTTCAGTACTGGGTATTAACTTCCCTGAGCTCTACTCATCCAAACCAGCTACTCACTGGGAGAGCCATTTGGCAATGGTTCCACTCCCAGTAGATTCTTCCTAATGTGCTCAAACAAAATGAGGCTTCAGTTCAGTTATTGTATATACAACCTGATTTGGACCTTTTGTATTCAGTCTTGATAAAGTTTGGTCTATTTGTAAGTGCGTGCAGACTTTTGCATCGGGGCATCACCCTGCCAAGTACCATTCTCAACACATCACTAGAGAGAAACCTAAACTCCTCACTTTCAACCAGGAGATGGAGGCAGAGCTGGAAAAAAAAGCCAAAATGGAATTTCAACTTGTAACCCACTGTTAGCAGTGCAGATGACCTACTGAGTCCTGTGCTCTTATGGAATCTTCCAAGAAGCTGGGCAACTACAGAAACTTCCTTTGAGTAGTTTAGCAAAATTTGGGCAAAGATGGGTAGCGTAGCAAAAGCCCGTGAACTAATGCATTACTGAATTGCAGCCAGGTGCATTGTTTGACCACAGGGGTGATTCATGTTCTCTTTGTGTTTTACTTTCCCTGTTTTCTAGTCTTCATAATTTACTGCCTCCTCAGCTCTGCCAGCATAACAGCACATGTAGTTGTTCACCAGCCTGGTTCTGTCAAAATGATCTAGGTTAACTTAAATACTTTTAATAGTTGGTTCTTAAACTCGACCAACGTTTCGACAGAACTGGATTAGGGAGTGAGCATGCATGCCATTGTGCCAGTAAGGCTGAAGGAGATCCTGGTAAGGGTAAGGGGAGACCCTACAGTGATGGCCAGCTAAAGGATGACCACTTAACTTGGCTATACCCAAACAGTGCATCTGGCTACAGTTTGACTACTATTTAGTGAGAAAATGAAATATATAGTCTTGACTCTGTGAAGTAGAACTAAAATAAGAAGGGAGGCTGCAATAATAATTAAAACACCAATTTGGTGAATTTATGGTAGCGTAGATGAGATTAATTTGGATGTCTCAATCTAATTCATTGTGGGCAAATGTCCTAATAATTCTAGCAGTAGGAGCAAAAGTTTAAAAGGTGCGTCATCTATATCTCACTATTCCATCATTACAGGTACTGTCTACAGGTGAGGACTCTGTTTCTTACATGGGCAGTAATGTCTCCTTTTTGCAGCATCAAAGTTATTTATGACTTGCAGACTTGTTGTACTTCCTCATTTTTAATTTTGAAATGCGTTTACAGCAGGAAAAAAACCATGACACCAGAAATACAGAAAGGTATCCCCGAAGAGAAGATCCCGTTACATTTCAAGTGTCCTGTAAGAATAATTTGTACAGAAGCCTTTTGTCACAGACTGCCTTGGATTCAGACTTCCATGTGCTAGAACTGTGTCAAGTAGGTAGAAGTTAGGGGGGACACTACTTACATTTGACATAGTATCTGGATAAATAGACAATTTAATTCCTGTGACATCGGGCTGAGTGTTCTCGCTCATTTAGGCCCTCAAGTACTGTTAACAGTTTGAAAGATGTTATCTGACAGGGCACGGACTGTGGATGACTAGTGGCAGGGTGAAAGGCACATGCACGCAAGTAAAGTATTTTCATACCTTGTGATCCTGCCTTGAAAGTAGGTTAGAACAAGGGATGAAAAAAGATGCTACCTCTGTTCAGTGTCTCTTAAATGACATGGCAAGGATTCTCATTTCAAAGTCTTTCAGTACATCTCGCTGTGGGAAACTGATTTAGTAAGGGTTGCATGACAGGTGAAATATCTCTGTGTAAACTAAGAATAACACTGGAAAATGGGGAGACCGAGAGAACAGCATTACTGCTGCAGGTCATAGCCAGTGAGGTATTAAAAATAGTTGGGGGAAAAGGATGTTGTTTAATAGAAACCTTTTCAGTTGCTCTAGCTGTTCCTGAATCTGATGCTGATTTTCTGTTGGCATAATGCTCCCTTAGCTGCTCTGTGTCTTAGCAGAAATGGTCATTCTTGCCAGTTGTTTGGGTCTTTGCTGATCGAGTATGTTCTCATCTAATCTGCAGCTGCCCAGGCGATATCATTAGCATCTTAGCAGAGTGGAAGTCTGCTCAAATTAAATCAGTAAGGGGGAGAAGTTTCTGCCTCTACTCTTTTATCTAGGGTGCTGTCTTCTACTTTTTGGACCACCAATGAACTAATTGCTAATGATCCTAATTTCTGTAATATCTTATCATGTAATTTAGCTATAATGTATGGACATATATGGAAAAATAATAGAACAGTGTTTTCTGCTAGTAGCTTTTTGCATAGCAGTGAAGTAACCAGTTCTGCATCAAAATAGTGACCTGAAATATTTTCTGATGCTGATTTCTGTATTGCTGGGATTTCATATTAATGTACTATTCTGATGCCAGAGAAGTATCCTCATGGTGTGAGCAAGACCAGAACATTAAGACCAAGGACAGCTAGTGTAACTCCACTGGTGTCCCAAACTGGTATAAAACTAGGGTGAAGAGCTCTGCACCAGATTAAGAGGACATATGGTTCAACATAAGTTTCACATGTGAGTCATAGTTGCATGATTTATTTTTTTTTTTACAGTTTATCTTTATTAGTCTTTCTTGAAGCAAAGGTCGTTGAAGATGTGGGTACTTTTCAAAGCGCCTTGTGAAATTTTAGATGTGTGACTTCAAGTTTAGGGGAGATAATGTGGCTAAAACCCAACTGAAAAATGTTGCTCTTGGTGTTCAGATGCTGAACACAAAGCTAGTATTGTCAGTCTGGAAGAAAGAAATGGTTTGGAACACATTGCTCTACTGTTGGTGAAGGATTCAAGATTAATGTAATTTAGTGCAGAGCAACATGACTGACTGCCTCATTGTCAGAACTACAAAGTCTCTTTTTACACCTTAATTTGTGGTAAACTTCAGTGACTTTGTCAGAGTTGAAAACTGGGAACAGTTATAATTCTCTGAGTTCATTTTTATTTGCGTAAGTTTTGGAGAAAATAGTATGATATGGACAAGTTTAATTTAAGAAATGAAACATATAAAGCAGTTAAGTATCTTCTTGTGCATTGTAAGTGCTATGATTAAAATCCTAAAAGCATAGTCAGTCGCTTCTGAATAATTCTGGATCAATTATACAAAGTTCATTGTATTTCTTGTTGCATACAAGATACATTGGTTATGTATTTGTCGGTTCTTAATATGCATGTAGCAAGAAAGATACTTCCTTGGAAAGAATTTATCTTTAAAGAGATCTTTAATGTAGAAATTCCGTTGTCCTTGAAGTGGATCTTGGAAGAGTTGCTTTCATGAAAATACTAACAATGAGAAAGGATATAAAATTCACATGACTAGGAAATCATTTAAAGCGCTTTTTCAAATGTTTTGAACACAGATTTTTCTTTTACTTATGTGGACATTTAGAAAGAGTCTTCAATATTGTTGTAATTTCATATGATGATTTCAGCTGCAGGTCTGATGATCCTCACCAGGATTCAGAGAACCGAAAGGAGAATGACAGGTTTACACATTAATGGCATTTCCAGCTCGGCTACCCCATCCTGTAAGGGGCTTAAATGTCCATAGTTTCTTGTTAGACTGCAGAGAGGAGCTACTTCATTTACAGGACAGGACCTCAGTTTAGCTCAGTCAGGCATTTTTCAGTCATCTATTCCTCTTTTATTCCATGCCGAATGTAATTTTGTTGAAACAACATGAATCAGCACTACTGATCTGCACTGGCATAGAAGAGAGGACAATTAGAGCTCCTGATTTTCTGTGTTTCTTAATACTGCTTCTGCCTTTCTTTTCTGCTTTTTGTTTGGTTTACCTCTTGCTCTGTGTTAAGTAAAAATAAATAATAGGTAGTGTATGTCACTATACGTGCTTTCAGCGCAGGGGATGTTTTCTGTAATTCTTCTGAATGCTACAAAACCTCGGGAAACACAGAAATGGTGTATTTCTCCTTTTGGTTCCCTTGCTTGATATGCCAAGGACTGTAGTTAACTTTGAAATAGCCTATAACACAGGATATGAATGACTGGGTAGATTAATTGGTTTAAAGTATGGATAAGTTTAATGATAAATGTTTATCTGGAATTTTGACTCCTGGTAGTGTGTGTGTGTTCTATATGCAACAGCAACTGTGGATGTACTGGGTTGGGCTAAAGGCTCATCTTTGGTCATCGCTGACTTTCTTTGTACCTTTCTTCTTAGTTTTTTCTCCATTTTTAGATGAGGAAGCCTGAAGAGCCCGCAAGATTCAAGGCATAGAGGTTACCAGGGATTATACAATATGTTCATTTTTGCAAATTGCTATTGAGCATTGAATTGATACTTTTACAGATCTTTAACTGTAGATTCCACCTCCTGCAGTTAACAGCAAGTTCAGAAACTGTCATCATTAGGTAAACTTAGGGTTTTCCCTGTGCACAGTACTTTGTATTTATATTATAATTAAAAAGAAGTCTGCCCTGAAAAATGACATTCTGTGTCAGGAGGGTTGGCCAGTGAATTAATTATACGCTTACTATACAATTCTGTATTTGTATTAATTATACACTTCTTACTATCATGGGGAAAAGTTTCTTTTCAAGTAATTGAGACATATATTAATCCTCAGGGTTCAAAATACAATCCCTTCTGCTAGCGTTTTCAATATTTGCAGTGTAGAGCAGTGTTTTACAACAACTGATCCATAGCATTGTATTGCATATTGTGTTTTTAAATGTATTAATTCATGAAGTCATGAACTACAGGGTTGATGATAAGGTAGATGTAGCAGAAATATTGCAGCTGAAGGGATCTATTTGTCCAAAAAGTCTGGAAACTGCCAATATTGAATTTATACAGTGAGAAGTGTAATGGATTTTTTTCTCTCACATTTTTGAAGTTTTGAATGTTACTTTTAGTAAGCATTAGAAAATGTATTATGGGTCTCCTATTTTTGGACAGAGGAGTAAATGATGAGAATAAAGCTTTCATGTCCCTTCCAGAGAGCATCTGCCTGTCATGTAACCTTACCTTGAATATGCAGAGACACTTCATTTTCCTTTGGAGGCAAATTTGTGTGGGGGCGTGTATGTAGACGCAGTTTCTGCATGCATCAACACATGCGTGCAAGTCACTTTCTGTGTCAGACTGTGACCTCCATTCTCATTTGCCTGAAAATATTTTTTAATTAAAGCTTTCTTATTTTATGAATTTAGAGATGTGATGACATTTTCCACTTGTCTTGGAACACGTTGGATTTGAAGGAAATCTTATTGTTTCTTTCCTATTTTTATCATATAGCTAGGATGCTTAGATATTTGGGTAAGACTTCCTCTAAAAAGTAGGTGTACATGTGCTATATAGAGCCTATACAGTGCCTCCAGCCTTCCCCAGCATTTTTAAGTTATGCTGTCTCACACTTTCTATGTATGTGCTGTACAGTGGACCTGCCCAAACACTATGCATATGTTTGCAATGAGGAGTAGCTGTGAATGTGCTATTGTACACCTGGAAAACTTTAAAAAATATGGAAAGATCACGGAATCCAAAGAAAACAATTTTTTTTCTAGGAAAGAGAGGTGTGCCATTAATGTGTGGGAACCTTACTACTACAAATTCTACTTCTTTCTGTGTTCTTCTGTTTTTTATATAGCTGTAAATCTTTATTCTTTGAGGGTCTGCTTCAGCATGACATGCCGCAGTTTTTTCAATTTCATATCGTTGATGCCTAAGGAAATATTTTTCACTTATCAGATCTCCGCCCCCCCCCCCGTTTT
>JAVJGG010000001.1:45984065-46024477 GCA_035590195.1 Aviceda cuculoides | reverse complement strand
ATCTCCCCCCCCCCCCCCGCCCCGTTTTCTTTGTAATACACTTGCTGGAAGTGTTAGAAAAAGTAGTCAGGCTGCTGCTTTTTCTGGGGTGTTTGGAATTAAGATTTCCGATCATTTTAGCTGTTGTTCGATACACCTGACTTACAAAGCTAATCAGTATTTGGCATTTGGAATATGAAACCTTCATTCTGTTTACCCTTCCACTTAATTTTAACTGAATATTTCTCAGATCATGTAATTTAAGATTTTCTTTTCTATAATGTGGCATGTTGAACCTAAAATAGAATCACTTCTTGTTGGCTCAGAATTGATTTACAATAGTTCTTTTCCCCTAGCTATCAGATTCAGAATATTTCCCCTATTGTTACTCACAGCATTTGTTCTCCAACCTATGTTAGCCATAATAAGATAATGCCCACTAGGAAAAGGAATTACCATTCCATTATTGATGTTTCAGAGAGCTGTATCCACAGCCAGTACTGACCCTGAGGATTTGGTATGTACACGTTTCATTACAAAAAAAGGAGGAATAATGATATTGCATTGTTGATGACATCATGCTTGTATTTCTGTGTAAATTTTACTGATTTTTTGGCGTTTTGTTAATATATTGAGAAAGGAGTTTAAAACTCAAATCAAGTGTAGGTCTTGAGCATTGTTTTGCTTTTGCATTTGCTAGTGTTAATGCTTGCCATCTCCCTGATAAATAATCTTTTTCATTTGCCCCTTTAGCTTCTTCATGTCAATTACTATAGATTCTTGGATAGTATAAGTATCATTTACGCGTACGTGGTGTATTTTATTTTGACTGTTGCCACAAAGAATTTGCAAACCTTTTCTTGTTTATTAAAGAAGGCTAAAAAAGCCTGACCCAGCCACACTGAGAATGACTGTTTTAATTTCACCTGGGGTTGTAAATCAATATCCATTTACTATTCAGTTACTGCTTGCATTTCCCTAGGTAATAGTATAACACATGTAATGTCAATGCAGTTTGGCATTTGTCCTCATTAGTATGGCAAAGGACACTTTTTTGCAAGAGTAAGCAAGCATCATGCCATATTTCTGACATTTCCTGCAGAACAAAGACGGAAACATGTAATCAGTTTGTGTACAAAAGATGTGCAGCACATCTGAGGTGGTGCTGCCAATGCTTTTATAAATGAAATCACTTGAAAGGTTAGGCCACATGCAATTCTATCATACACTGTTGATTAAAGTTGAAATGGGAAGCTAGGGGTGGTACAGTGTAGCTTTGAGTTCTAATTTATTTACTAATTTAATTGCTTATAATAAATAAATCATAAATATATTTAGCAATGTCAACAGTTGAATTATAGGTCAATAGTAATATAGCAAGTAGTACTTGTGATTGTATACACATAATATATGTCCTTATACGTACTTCCCTATACATTTCTAATCTCTCATAGGTACATAATTTATTGCTTACCATTTCAAATCAAAGTACTGTATACATTAATTATACATTAGAATCCTGTTTTATAATTGTTACCTATTGTGTATGGTTTGGTGGTTTGGTGTTTGGCTCTAAATAATTAATTTAACCCTAGAATACACGTGCTTCTTAAAGGTTGGTGAGAATGTTGTGGATACTTCAACTAGCTAGTAAGCCAGGGTTAGGAAAAACATATCAGCTACACATCCCTCTTTGTTCAGGTGATTGGTGGAAAGTCTTGTTTTCAGACTTTACCACACAGTGATAAGAAATGAAAGTTGGCAATTGGCTGCTAGCCACTTGGTAGGTTTTGTGAAATGTATGGCCGGTCTCAATCCCCTACTAATTGGAGAAATGGCAGTCTCACTAGAGAGACACTTCTGAGGGTAGATAAATACCATTTTAAGTTATGTTTTATAGCTGTTTGATGCTAAAACGATGTAGATGAATTCTGGGAAAATAGGAAGCACGAATGATTTCAGAGTTTCAAGCAGACCCTTTGCAGGAGTCCTTAGGACACCTAAGATGGTTCTCTGGACTTCATAGCCCCTCGGCTCCTCGGCCCCGGTGCCGCTGCCGTGGCATTCAGCACACCCTGTCTTTGTTATCTGTTTCTTGAAGAAGTGTTCTGCACTGTGGAATTGCTTTGTCACAGCACTTCAGCACCAAAGATAAAAGTTTAAACATTCATAAGATTTTTTTTTTTTTTGTACTAATAATAGATCTTTATATCTCCATGTGAAGAGACTGTCTCCTACCTGAATCAGGCACTGGGCTGTCGGTTTGTTTTCTGACGGTGAAGTGCAATTAAAACTCTTCTCCCTTTTGAAGTTAGCTGGGGAGAGAGACCCTCCCCAGAGACCTTCCCAGAAGCTTCCTCTAGACTGATTACATAAACTATTTATTACTTCAGAGAAAGTGTGATAGAGACATGGACTTTTTTTTGTTTGTTTGTTTGTATTAGAAAAATCTCCATTACTATCTATATAAAAAGAATCCTTCAGGAGGAGGGCGGGGGGAAACCAGTCCTTTTTGGTTAAGTAAAATGCTGCACAAGACTGTGACCTGACAGCCAGCGGGCCCTGATGGTGTGGTAGCTGCTGAGGGACCCGGAGGAGCGGGAGGCAGTGGAAAGTGTGTGGAGGTGGGGATGGGGAGCAGGGTTGTAGCAGAACCTGACAGGCTCTGGGGAGGATGGTGACCAGTCACCTGGACTGAAGAAGGGTCATTGTCAGGACCTATGAGACAGATGGTGAGTTGCATAGATGGGCAAAATTAATATTTAATAACACAAACTCAGCACAGTTTGGGCTAGCCATGACATCGCTTCTGCCAGCAGCATCTGTAGTGTTCCAGAAATGCATCCCTTCCTTCCTCCTCAGCCAAGATGAGCAAGGCTTAGCAGAGAAGTGCAACACCTGAGACACTGGCTTCACCAGGAAGGGAAAAAGTGGCATGAAAAATGGGGTGCTGGTAATTCCTGGCTCGTCTGGGAGTGAGGAGGTGGTTCAGCCTTTGGCCGGTTCACAGAGGAAGCTAAGAAGAGGGCAGAAGAGTGGAAAGAAACCTGCAGCTGTTGGGGGGCAGGAGAAGCAGCTTGTTCTGAGGTCACACTGGAACGAGCTACCAAGGAGAGCCGGAGAGGAAGATTGTACATAGATTTTAATCATAACATTTTATGTGTTGTGACCACTAGGGAGGAACACTAAACATGCTTTCTTCCTCCTTTTTACTCAACACTACACTTCAAGTGAAATGAGAACATTTTTACATCCCAGAAGTGGAAGCGAAAGGACTGTAATTAAAGGAGAGGGGGAGGAGGGGAGTTGGTAGAAACAATGTATGAAATCAGGGCAAAGTTTTAGGGTCAGAATTAGTGAGATGCATTCTAGGAAAAAATTAGGAGGACAAATCAGCTGAAATTTAGTTACTAGGCTGGGAATTGGGTTAAAATATCTCCACCTAATAAGCCAAGCACTGAAGCATCCCCTGTGGCTTTTTTTTTTAGTTTCTACAATAGCTTCAGAAAGAGATCAAAGTCACAACATCATCATCGACAAATTTTCCTTAACCTGTAAGATTACTTCTGCTTTTGCTGAAATCCTTGAAAGCAGGGACAGGACTGTTGTCACGTTTTTGAAGATCCCTCTTCTGAGCTGGACCGATGAGGACAACGCGTTTGGATAAAGTGGAGGAAAGCTACCTGCTGACTTCTATTATTCCTTTCCTAGGACTGAAAAAAGAGCATCCTAGGAATGCTTTCTTTTGGGAAACTGTCACAGCATAAAATCTTGCACAAAATAAATCTTAAATAGGGTTGTTGTAGCTATTAGAGTGCTGTGTAATGAGATGGCAGTCCAGGATGGGCACCTTGTTTTACATACAGTGCTGTTTTATACAAGAAGCCATCTAATAAGATATATGTGTCCTTTGACTGAGGTCTTGTGTACAGTGTAGTAGTAATGAGGCAATGTGATGAAAAGAAATAGAAAAGGAAAGAGCGTTATTTACCACGCTGAGAAGCTCTTATCATATGGAAATGATCAGAATTTAAATTTTTATCATCTGTCACAATTTGCTGCTGCTTTAATTAACATAACACCAAGGATGTGTAGAGTGAGTCTGGCTAGATGTGCTTTGTGCTCTTAATGACCGTCAGATGGGAAGGCAAGGGGTACAGAGAGGGCAGGACTGCGGGAAGATCCAGAGGGAGATGGTGCCAGATGGCCAGGCTTATTTTATTAATTTAGATCTCCATTATGGCTTCTCTTTTCTTCATTTCTCCAAAGGATGAGTTAGTTTAATGGGAATCATTTCACAGCCACAGTATGATGTGTTTAACTCTTCAGAGCCCATTGCACTGCAGCAAAGTGCATGTGTCAGTCGTGTGTCCGTCATCAGCCGGAGGCCCCCGCTCCAGCGCAAGTGCTTAGCCCACAGCAGCTCTCCCTCAGGTAATTTGTTGAATCCCTCTTAGCAGGGCAATACCTACCACAGCATCCTGACTCGCAGCACACCAGTGCAGCCAGCTGCTGTCCTAAACCGGTTCCAGCTTATGACAATTGCAGCAAAGTAGGGCCAAGGCAGCATTTTGCGCCGTTTCTCTCCTGTTACCGCTTCATCTGCTCAGGCAACGTGCCGCAGGGGCTGTCAACGCTGCTGGGCTTCGCCACGGATTTTGGGCTGATCTCTTACAGCTGCAAACCCTTCCTGTTAGTAGGAAGTAGCCTCAATCTTCTTCCAGCTCTTAGGTGCCTGGACACTCAGAAAGCATAGCAAAGTACTGAGGACAGTGAATTTTTTAAAAGATTTTCATTCTCTTTGGGTTTGCATGCATCTGTGCGCTCAGTTACTGAGGTATCTGCCGCCTCCCCGTGGCTGTTGCGAAAAGCTGCACACAGCTGGAGATGGTTATTTTAGATAGTATTTGGATTTAGGGGTTTAGAGATAAAAAAAAGGAGTATCATCGTCTGAAAATCTGTTTGGCACAGTCTAAAGCAAGAAACTGCTGAGGCATTTGCACTAAGAGCAGGGAGTTTTAATTTTTTCCCTTCCAGTGTCCACTGTGGTAACAAAGGAGCTTCAATTTGTCAGGTCTTCTGCATCATCAGTGGTTACTGGATTAGTATTAGCAACAAAATGAGTCTTCTGTGATTCTATGAAGAAAAGCACCAAACTTATGAAGAATTTCTAGTTCCTGAATCCTCTATAAAAAAGCCTGATCATTAATTCACTTTATGAGTTGATATGGAAATCTGAATCACATTTAAGTCATTCTTGGATTCCAGTAAAGTGGCTAGACTAATTTTGATCACAACTTTATGACTGGAACAAATGGCGAGATGCATTTCCACATACTCTGAGTTTAGTGGCACGTGCAGGGAAAAAACCTAAATTCACCTCAAAAATCTATAGTACATGCCATGACAAGAAAAAACCAAACCAGCTCAAAATATTGTGCCATGCAGAGGATGAAACCTTGCACTATAACACAGGGAATAAGGCATAACATTTTCAAGATGCTGAATTAATAATTGGACTTTAAACATCTGTATCAATAATTTTCAAATTCTCTTGCATTGGGATTTGTAGTTTTTTTCCACACTGTGAATTTGTAATTGTTTGCAGGTCCATCCCCAAGAATTTCATCGGTGTAGGATAACTGAATTTTGTCATCCCAAGGCTGACAGTAACATAGCTTTTGATAGAAAAGTAATTTATGCTGTCACCTCCACTGGGTCTACAACGTTCAGTTCCGTGCTAATGACAAAGCTTGTGCTTTGCTGAGGAGGAAGACGAAGACAAGAGGTAGGGATGCCTGGGAGCCATCAGAATGTTTTTGGAGAGTCTGTGGGGTGATAATGAAATAAGAGATCTCAGGTAGTCATTGAGCACTGGCAAGTGAGATGCAAAAAAACCAGTGTTGAACTGTCGATTACTCCACTGAGCACTCACCCAGCACACGTTGCCTGTGGAAAGCTGGGGCTAGCCACCGGCCCGTGCACGGCTGAGAGCCCGTCAAGTTTGCACGCCCCTTTGCGCTGCTCTCCTCATCTGCTCCTCACTCGCCATTCAGTGAGTGAGGGGCCTTCATGCTCTTGCGAGCATCACAAGCAGGTTTGCTTGCCATGCTTACTGTTACAGATGATTAAAGTAAAAACCAAACTCATGCATCTATGGAAACTCACTTTCTGTCTGATAGCGTGGGAATGGCACCCTGACTGCTAAGTCGGCAGGGTGGGGTAGAGGTGACTAGGTTGATGGAGCATATCATTCTGCTTCAGATTATTCTGAAGTCTTATACACATGTTGTATATTAAATATTAGGTAAAGTATCTAAGAAAAGATGAGATTAAAATCTCAAGACCAATCCAAATTTGTCAAGCTATGAAAATTAAGACTTTGGGCATGGTAAATATACATTTTTGAGAAAGACGCACAAAATCTAGAGGCATGCATTTGACAGGGATCTCAAATTTCAAGTGGTTTTTGCAAAGCTTATCCAGACCTTTGGAGCTTTGTTGTAATTTCTTAGATCTTCTGAAAGCTCCCACCTTTCCTTGCTAGGCTGACAGCAAGCAAATATGCCCACTCCTTCCTTTGTCCTTCCCTAGCGCTCCAGAATTGCCTGGGTATTTTCTAGTTGTTTTGTTAGAATAATGTTACAAATCCTTTTTATCTTACCTTTACTCAGTGCTTGAGTTCTGTGTTCTCACTGCTGCTATTTTATACTCTTTCCCTCAGTGCATTTTGTCTTAATATTCAATATCATACTAGGTCTAGAGGGAATGAGCTCATGACTGAGAGTGAATGAAGTAGATGTTAAAAATTATATGACATAAAAAATGGTATAAAAATATATGGAATGATTTATTTAGGGATACGAGTACATTATACCAGCAATCTAATTCCCAGTATCTTCCTAAGCATCTTTCAAAACCATTTTTGATTTCTTTGGGTTTTGAATTGCTGCTAAAATAATGAAAATGGATGGAGCTGATGATGAATCATCATGACAATATTTACTATCAACAGGGATTTTTGCCAGTGTTTTAATCAGTAACAGGGTCCCAATGGCACTGGCCCACTTAGACCTGCAGATAAAAAAAATATATATTCTTGCTATTTCCTTTGTTTGTACTGATGTCACAACAGCTTAAGTTAAAGCTTCTACTAAGAGTAGTAACTTAATCTATTTCAAAGCTCTGTGGTTTGATGTCAGGCAAGCATGCTAAGAGCTTGCTTGTGTTTTTCTGCATAGCCCATGGGCTGATGTACCTCAGGGGAGAAGGCACAGGGACTCCCTTTAGGCACTTTATTGCAGTGCTGGTGTTTTGCGCCCAGGAGTGTTTCTTCCCAAGGAAAATCTGTTTTCTAAGAAAGAGCTAAACTTGACTTTGCACATCAGTATCAAAAGTCTTGCGGATGTAGCTTGGACCAGACTTTACCTTAGAAGAAGGAAACCAAACGAAACCAAAGCAAGTGCAGAATCAGAAACAATACTAAATTTCTCACACCAAAAATCAACAAAGGTCTGGTAAGTTGGATTCTACTCTCAAGCCTTTATCCTGCATATGGGGACTTGGTTACTGATTGCATTAGACACTGGATTAGTAGGCAGTCTGCAGTCAGCCCTGCAGGTGTATAACCTCTTGATTCTGAGGAGTTTGGGTCAGTTCAAAATTTGTTGCTTGGAACGGTCATTAATTATGTTTGCAAAAGCAATTACAGACAGCAGTATAAGCAAAATAAGCACCAGCCGTTTTGAAAGTCATAACTCAGGAAATCTTTTTCTCAGGTTGTATACTTCAGTGGCACAAATAATTGCACAATAACTAGTACTATTTGTCATTTAATATATGGGGCATGACCAGAAGATATACTAATGCCCGACATCTTTTCTTTCAGGATGATTTTCTGTATAGTGTCTCCGTTTTAAGTGGAATCCTTTGCACCATCTTGGCAGTAATCAAATTTATGCTGGGAAAGGTCCTTACAAGCAGAGCACTGATAACCGATGGTGAGTGTGAAGTTGATCCTGCTGCATTTATAGACTCTTCCAGGGAATGTTGTAAACATAGAGGATACAAGTGACCCCCACACGAGGGCAACTGTGAAAGAGTATTGAAATAAGGCAGCCACTGGGAAACAGGGAAGAAAACCTAGAACAGCCTGTGGTACCACCAGCCTTTTGCATAGATACCTCAGTGGGGTATGTCTGGTGGAAGTCCAAGTTAATGTGTGGACAGTAAGCAATAATAGAGAGTTAGAGGTAGAGCATATAATGAATTAGGTGTGGATTAGTCAGAGGTTAGACTACAGAGGGGGGTTATGACACCAATTTATATAGCTTTGGTTAAGTCACATCTGTCCTCACTGCCTATGCCTGGTAAACAGTTCCATCCCCACAGTTAAAACAAAGCAAGTCTGTTGCAGAAAATGCCTCCCTGCCTTGAGCAGGAATCACAACCATCATTCATACATACCCCCTGTAGACTTAATTTGCCACTGTAGTGCTTTTCCTGCCACTCAGCAGAGCTGGGGGAGAATCGCATGTGCAAAAGAAAGCCTTTGCCTGCCTCCTGCCCCGCACTCCTCTGGCCCTGACGGAGTTCGGCACAAGGTGACTCTTGTCCACTATATCCTTAGAAGACCTCACTGCCAGTATTCCATTGGCTCAGGCACGTAGTGCCTGACTATTGCTGGTTTCAAAGATATGTTTAAAAGTGTATTTTAAAAGTAGGTCCAGATATGCCTCTTACTGACAAGGCTCAAGCTTGTGAATCTTCAGAAAGCCATGGGGATCGACTCTGCAAACAAGTGAGGCCACAGTGATGGCGGAGATTTCACAATGCCCTGCAAATCTCTACCAGTTTTTATCTGCAAGCACAGGACAGTTTGAAATACTCTGTAAACATACATGGTAGGGTGTTAATGGTTCATGGATTGTGGTATGTAAATTATTTTACTCTGCTTAAGATTTCCCTTTAAGGAAATCCAATTTTCAGCTTACTCTAGAGAAACATACAGTTGCCTTACTTTAAGTAACTTAAACATACTCAACATTTTTTTGGTGATGTGTGATAACACATATTATGAGTATTTATATTTTATGTCATCCTGCTTATATAAATGCTCCATGGGTATTTGTATTTTAAATAGAAAATAAGCAAAATGGAATCAAAACAGCAGTGTGGGGGTTACAACTAAGTGCGGGGGTTACAACTAAGCTGCTGCCTCCCTGCATTTTTGATTCTCTCCCGACAGACTATGCTGTTCAGTGATCTTATTCTTTACTATGGACTTTGCCACCTCAGACATTTGAAACAGAAAGATCTCCAACCTGCAAAAAGGATTCTGGAAAGGATCCTGGGAACTACAGACCAGTGAGTCTGACTGCCTTCACTGTCAGAGTATAAGTGGGCCATGTCAACTGTTTCAGAACTGTGTCTAGGCAGGCAAATGATTAACCCTTCCTTTGAAAAATGTAGCTTGTTTTTGAAACGGAGCAGGTTTTTTTCAGATAAAATAGTAGCTGAAAAATTCCTGAATAACTCTAGCTCTGAATCGGTCTCCTGTATGACACAGAAATCTCTTCCCCCATAATTACATCCTTGTGCTAATTATATTGCTTCTGAGCAGGAGATTGCTCATTCTTTGATTAAAAAAAATAGGGAATAAAGTACACAAATACCTCGGTCTGGTTTTTCTCTCTCCTTTCCCCCCTTCAGAACTACTTTAGAAAATGTAGCAGGCTGATCTTACCATGTGTGGTTAAATATCTTCTTTCACAAGATATATTTATATATATATACTTGATTTATTAACAAGCAGGAGGAGACAATGTGATTCAGCAGCTGAGACAGATTTAGCACTCCCTTGCATATCTTTTTTTAGTGTTTTCTGTTTCCTGCTAATTTACCTCCTGTGATCACTGGCTGTAGACCAACAAACTGTTTGGAGTAACAAGAACATACATTTTTCTTCCTGAAGAAGAGGTTTATTTTCAAAACAGCAAGTTCTCTCTCATACATGTCAACCTCTATTAACTATTTTTTTAAAGGATAATTTTGTTTTAGAGTAGGGCTTGACAATAATATCTCTTTAAGGCCGAAATGTATGAACCCTAATAAGGCAAAACGTTATTTGTACAATTTTTTTTATAGCAAAAGCTCATGGACTTTTGGATACTAAAACCAGCCATTTCCTGTCTTGAATTTTGTAACCTCTCAGAGGACAAATGCAGAGATGTAACAGCTGGATGATGTCAGCCAACTTTCCTGTAGGTTTGAGAGACCTGTTTCCCTCCCAGAATTAGCCACCTGTTTTCTCCTGTGCTAGCCTTATGCACAGAACATGGTATCTGGATTAAGACCTGCAGCCATTGCATGATTTCCTGCCACACCAGCAAAGAAAGGTTTGACTGAATGACAGTCAGGAAGAGAAAACAATTTCCTTTGTAAGTAGCTTTTAGATCATTTGGAACCATCAGCCAGTAATGGCAATAAAATGTATTATTCCTGCCTTTTGCATATCATGCTGATGGATTCTGACTTAAGCTGGAGCAGGGGAAGTAACACTGGTTTAAATTTACAGTTAATTAATTTATACTTAATATTCTTTATATATTCTTTATACACACACACACACATGCACACACACTACGTTTCATTAACATGTATTAGCAGTATAAGTTATATTGCCTGGGAATAAAAAAGGATCAGGATTCTTCTAGGCTAGTGTTGACAGAGTAATTGTGTCTATATTGGTTCAGCTGTGCTGGTATAATTAATCCAATAATAAGGCATTTACATGCAATGCCTGTGATACCAGTTGTAGAATGCACTGCCACAGACCAAAAAAACCCCAACCCCCTTTTCTTTGCAGGACTGGAAGCCTGAAACCTTTATATGCCCCGTCCTGCCACAGACTTGCTAAGTAACACGTGCTTTTCCATGCTGCGGTTTCCTTTGCATTTAAGTACCTACTGACAGGGATCTGGTGAATCTTAATCAAAATATTGATAGTTTATACAAGTATTTCAGCTGGATACCTAGAAAATGTCAATTTTCAGCTACATCTTTAGGAAAGACTTAACATGATTTAGGTGAGGACTGGCTGCGAGAGGCCTGGATCAAAGGAGACTGTCAGGAATAAGTGTCATGTATGTGGTTGTTGGCAGTCATGCAGAATTGGAAAAAAACTGGCTAAGTACTGTAAGCAGCAGCTGACTGGAATTCATTCACCAAGCAACGTAGAATATTTCAAGTTTGATTTTTCATTTGTTAACTAGGTTAAGTAGTATATGTATCTACCAAATTAATGCATTATCAGTGACTTTTTTTTTTTTTTTTTTTTTAGAACAACAGTGATGTCTTTTGGGTTATTGAGGAAAAAATAAAAACAGACAAAAAGAATTTTGGGGAAAAAAATGAACACAAGGAATGACTTAAAGAAACCCAAAGCAATAACTAATCAAGAGTTGAAGGAAAAATAGCATTAATTATTCCAAAAGCTCTAAGAGAATTTTGAAGGGACAATCACAGAAGCAAAGAGAAAGGGTTTAAAAAAGAAAGAGTCTAAAAGGATGTTCTGAGTCTAAAAGGATATTCATAAAAATTGTGAATAACAGATAGGAAGCTCCTGTGATATAAGGCATAAATGGAAAATACTCGTAGGATTATCCTGTATGTCTTCCCTAATACATTCATCAGTGTATGCAGCTCTAAGCTATAGTGCCAAATACATGTAAATAAATACATGGGATGGGGTAAAAAGCTTCAAGAGAAGGTCTTTGAAACATTACTGTCCAAAACCATTTTCCTTTTCACGAGCTCCTCAGGTATACTGGACTCCAGTTTGCTCCTTTTGAGAGGAAGTGAGAGCCTTTGGGTACCTTACAAAGTGGCCTTTGTTCTAACTGAGGATATTTGCACATGCAGCAATGGTACATATATTATGAAGAGGTTCTTTGGAAGATAACAGGGCTACAGCAGTCATACCCAGGGCTGCAGCCAGCCAGCCACTATTTTACAGCTCAAATTTACTTCATTCATGACGATATGCTACGAGAGAGCTAAGCACTTGACTGTCAGAGTCAACGTGGAGCAGGTCCAGTATTTTGAAGGAATATTGCTGTTTGGAAAATGAGCATCAAGAGGTGAAAGCCCTATCAAATAAACAGCAGCTAGAATTAGGATTTGGAACTAAACAGAGAATGAAAAAATCAGGACTGACCAAATCAAGATGATAGTACAGCAAAATGAATGTAAAATTATTTATCTCAGACATGACAACTGACAGAGGTCTTACAATGCACTGGTCAGACACCAAGTGGTCTGTGTTTGATTTGTTGAAGAGAAGCGTGGCAAAGGCCCCTGGCTAACTGTCTGAACAAATTGCCCTGCCTCCTCCTTATACAATGCTGTAGCCCATAGGTGCCACTGTGTAACATCTCACAAGGGTCTGTGCTCCTCTCTGGTGGTACTGGTATAACAATGCCTTCTCTCCCTACAGATTACTGCTGCTTAGGCAAGACAGTTAAAGCAAATTCCTTGAGATTTGGTTCTTCCTTTTTTTTTTTTTTTTTCTTCTCCCCCTTTCTAGGTTTCAACTCTCTTGTAGGTGGAATAATGGGATTTTCCATCCTTCTTAGTGCAGAAGTTTTTAAACACAATTCTTCTGTCTGGTTTCTGGATGGCAGTATAGGAGTTTTAATTGGACTTACAATATTTGCCTATGGAATCAAGTGAGTATCTCCTGCTAGCAGGTATTTCGGTACATACAGCAGATGGGCTGTCTGTTTAATGTAATAAGCCATAGCTCTTAAAGGCTTATATAACTCCAGTAAAATCAGTCACTGGAATTTACTAGGCTAGCTGCTAATACTGAAGCAGAGTGTGCGGAAAGGGATAAAAGATTCTGTGTCTCACATCAGTTGGAAAGAAGCCATGACTTAAAAAGAAATTGGAATAATTTTAGAAGACTTTTGTCCTGAATTTGGAAATACAGGGTTTGAAACATTCAAAAAATAACCACAAATCTTGGATAAAACCAGTCCCTGTTGCTTTTATGGCACATTCCTAAGCACTGTTTTTTTTCCAGAGAAAGTCCAAGTTAAAGGTAAGGTGTTTAAAGAATGATCTTGCTAGTGATTTCCATCCTATAGCAACTTCTGAACTGAAGGTTAGCCAGTTGTGTTTCAAATGTTGTTTCTATTGAATTTTAAGATGCTTTCTTGATTCACTACACCAGAAACAGAATAAAATCAAATGAAGCTCTGCTATATGCTTTATGGCTGCCACAATTTCCCTTGTCTGCATGGAATCTAACTAAGGGTTTTGCGTTTTACCCCCCTTTCTGCCGTAAGAGGAAGGGGGAGATGTAGCATCTTAGTTAATTGGAATTGTGCCTGTTAAGAAGCAGACCTTGGCCTGGCTGCAGTAAGCCGTCATCTGGAAGCTGTGTGGGTTTTTTTAAACTTGGAAAATTAAATTACCATTTTAATGGGGAATACCATTCTTGGAAAAATCACTATAATCACTATTTCCATTGTAAAACTAACTGTTCTGGAAAACTGTAGAGGCAAATCCATATAAAAGTATTTATTTAAACATACCAAACAGCATCAGGAACATTTTGTACAGCTGCTGAAACTCATGCTACATACACGCCATCAGTCTCCTCGACAGTGCACTCAGCCATTGTGTCACCAAGACACAATGAAGGCTAATGAAGGATAAAACTAAATTCTGTTTTGGCAACTACCTGATTTCATGGTTTGTGAAACTACTGCAATTCTCCTCTATTGTTAGATACCTTCTTCCAGCAGCCTGGTGTGAAACAGGTTGCTACAACAGTCCCTTTGCCACTAATCCCTCCACGGCTTCTCCAGCTGAAAGTGACTGCTGCTGTGTATTTCCATTTCTCCATGCAGCCCTGCATCCGAGCTTTCTAAAAGAGAGCCCCTCTCCACACAGTTTTACACCCCCTTTTGGGCAGAATTAATTGCGGGGCAGAATTAATCCTGATCAGGAGAAAGCAAGATAAGGCTTTTACTACATCTAAGTTCTTTCTAATTCATAAAATAAATTAATATAAGTAAACAGAACACCCCAGTTCCAGGGCTTTCCTGTGTCTCTTCATCAACACTCCTGTGCTTTCCTCTGCAGGTTGCTTATTGATATGATACCCCGTGTAAGGCAAACGCGCCATTATGAAATGTTTGAGTGAAGATCACACCCTCTTCTCTGTCAGGACTGTAAAACTACAGCATCGTACATTTTGGCAAGTGGTGCCAACGGTATTTTACTAAATATGCAGTTTGTTTCCCGTGGTCTGTTTTCGTTGAAGTTTGTTTTAATGGGAAATCTCTCTGTAAAACTGGCATATGTGCATACTGCTTGCAATTCAGCGAAACAGCAGCATTTTTTTTTTCAAGTATGCTATTGATTCCTGTGATAATAGAAAACACGCGGTTTGCAGTTTTAATCCAGCTGCCATGTTGTATATTCCAGAGTGAAAGTGTTCTTAATGGTGTGATAAGCCTGTGGGTAAAGAAGTGCCAGTTTCAGATCATGTTTTTTTTCCCCCCGGGCCTATACTTTCCCAAACACATGCTGTAACAGAAGTACAATCCTTGCCAACTTCTTCGGCTAACAGAGTATCCTATATAGAGTCTGGACACCAAGAGCTGTGTTGCTTAAAACACTTAAGTAGCTACTTCCTCCCCCACCATTCAAATAGATGCACAGAAAGAGCAGGTACAAGCCTTTCTGTAGTCAGAGAGATACTTCATTTTAATCCTAAATTAACTGAAACTATACCTCTTCAACATAAATTCCGTTTTTTCTTAACGAGACACTGTTCGTAGCTTCGCGTGGACCAAACAAGCACACACAGTATTACTGTGCAGACCAAAGCCAAAAAGTAGTGCAAGGAAGAGGAGCTGCTTGAGGAATGGGATCCTCATCTTCTATTATACTGTATGCAGATGTACCAGCGTGTGTGACTTTGTGGTTGCTCTGTAGTCTGACGATGGCACAGCAGTGGCTCAATCTGGTGGTGAGATACAGATCTATTTATTAGATTTAGATTGTCCTGTAAAGTGTTGCTCACCTTCCATCACACATCTTATATATTACTTAATAGCAGGTTAAATTATAAAAGAATCTTGATGTATAATCAATAAAACTGGTATCTATTTTATACAGTATCTGTAAGTAACATTTGAAAACTATTTCCAGAATGTATCATAGAACAAAGTCTTCCTGTATAGCAGCCTATTAAACTGGATTCTCTGGCTATATCTATTTTCTCTTTATTTTATATATTCCAGGTTGGTTTTCACAACACAGAACCAGTATCGTTGCTTCTGTTTATCACAGGTGGATAAAAATAGACAGTCCACTGTTATGTTTGAAATAGGACTACGGTAAGTAGCCAAGGAGCTAGAAATGCCCATTTCTAGCTACATGACAATAGACTACATAAGCTAGAGTAGATGTACAATTAGGCTGTTCAGTGATTGAGGTACAGTGGGCACACTGATTTTTTTACTGGTACTTTGTGATGCTAAAGCCATATTTCCTATCATATGTCACTTAGCAAGTTCTCAGCCAGATCCTTAAGGATCTTTAGTAAAAGCCAACTCCAAAAGATATGTGTAGGAAGAGACCACCCAAAGGTTTCACTGACCTGACAGTGCCTATATGAGGTGCACAATATTGGAAAGATATTTCCACTCAGTTCCACTACAAACAGAAGATTCTTTTTGGCAAAATGAATTTTGTTCTGCTGCTATAGTTTGATTATACATATTTTGGATCAATTAAGTTCGTATAAATCTTTGTATGGAAACTTTATAATATTGTTGCTATTCGTGCTGATGCTGCTTGTGCCTTACTGTCACAGGATGATGTTAGAGATCATCATGTCATTCAGCAGTAAGATGAAAGTAAGTACAACGCTTCGACAAGACAGTGGAGCTACTTCATAAATGCATTCAGCAAGCACTCCAGAAAGACTGTAAAGTGTAGGAGTCGTCACTGTGCTCACCTCAGGTGGATTTTTAAATATCAAATACCTCCCCAAGACCACTTCTTCCTACACAAGTTCCTAATTTGGTATGCTTTTGCTTATTCCTGGCTTTTTCCTGTTATGCTGCTTCTCTGTCTCATAGCTCCATGAAGTGAGCTGTGGAACAGATATTTCCCCACTGATTAACTAGTTTTGTCAAGCATCTTCAGCCGCAGAATCATAAACATAGCTATATTAGACATTTCATGGTTTTGTTAGTTTTATTAGTACTGTTTATCTGCTTCTGCCCCTGCAGGGGCTTTATTACTTCTCCAGTCCCATTGCTAGTTGTGAGAATGACACTTAGGAACTACTAAAAGTGCTGCTCCGCAGGGCCATGCACTCCAGCAGCCTGGTTGTAGCAGAGGCCAGTGCCAACTGCTTCTGAAGGGAAGTGAGGAGGTGGAACTGGTTGTGGCAAGACACTTAACTCCTGGTATAACCTTTGCAACTCAGAAGTCCTAGACCATTGAAAGTATGTAGAACATTAAAACCAACACCCAGCTCAAACATTAAATAATTCTGTTAAAATGCTGAGTGTAAATAGGAGCACAGGACTGCGCAGATGTGTTCATGCATGAAGCAAAGCTAAACACTGAGCAAATGTAGTTTCACACTTCTTGCTGGAACTCCGGCGTGCTCGTAGAGGATGTTTGTAAGTACAGACTCCAGCTGTGTAGCCTTTGAAAAGGAGATGTGGTTAAACAAGTTAATCATACTTTTTCTTATCAGATTAATTTAAACCAATTGCAGAGACTTTTCAGTTGCCACAGGTGCTTCAAAGCATTTCTGATATTAGCAGGTAAATACAAGAAAATACTTGAAATACTTGCGATACTTCAAAGGAAAAAGACCAGGAAATAATGATGCTCAGAAATGAAGGCAAATACATGCTGATAAAGCCAGCTAGCATCAGGGAGACTTTGTATGACACATGACAATAGAAAAGAAAAATAACTGCTCATCCAATATACCAAGACATTCTGCTCTAGCTAGCCATTGCCAAAGGTAAAAGTTTCTGTGTTTGTTTTCTTTATTAAATGTCTGTGCCAGCTGATTTTTCTATGAGCTAGATTAGATAGCTTAGCTGGAAGCACACTTGTTAAGTGAAGGTGGGCTTTTCAAAAGCTGAAATAGCTCAAAAGCACTTGGACTAATCACCTGAAACTTGGCACTGGCCAACATAATACTTTGCTTGGTGATCACAGGCCACGGAAGCTTGTCAGCAGTGCCAAAGGCTCTTTGTTGAGCACAGGACACAAGGAATGAGCTTCAGTGTTCACACAAGGAACAGCACCGGCCGGTACGGAGACTGCAAACTGACACTTACTAAAGTCTGGCCAAACTCATTGCAAATTAATCCCTGAAAGTGACTACGCATCTGAGCAGATGCTTTGAATTTGGCTGTATTGTTCAGCAGAGAAGGAAGCTATCAAAAACTCTCACAGTAAGGATTACACCAGCTGCAGTCTTGAATCCCAAGCCATGCCTCGCATGCACCAGGTAGGCATGAGGTGTATTTTAATAATGGAAAATGATTATGTTCCACTTACTTATAGCTAAAAGACAGATTGTAATCAAGAAATCACTAGACTAACATCCCTTGCTGATTTAGTCCCATTTCACTTCTCACAATTGTAGTTAAGCCATAAATAAGTGTAATCCAAACATGGTGGAAAAATGGAGCCTCAAAAGAGGCTCCTTGCTGAAAAATGATGTTCCAGAAATGGACCTGAAGCAAAGACCCCAGACAAGAAGCTCCTCAGACATGGGCGAATTCAGCTCTAGGTACACCTGCATCTGGGAGTGTACCACAGAGTTCCTCATGGTTAGTAATACCATTTGCATTGCTGCAAACCCAGCTGCCCGGGGAAAAAAAAATGCGCAGACATTTCTGGCATCCTTTTCTGTGGGTCAGCTCATGAAGATGCAAGGTCATGAGACAGGTAGTAAGCTTATAAAATACACAAAGCAGGAATGTTTGTTTCCAACATGATAAAGCATTTTTCCTAGACAGTCAAATTTATACTCAAGTAATGTCTTCACTATCCGTTTTCTTTTGACGCCTTTGAGGATGGAGTATGAGAGGGCCACGATAGCAGCAACAGAGATTAGGAAAAGCTGAAGCTACTTGACCCAGAGATTATCCCTGGGGGACACAGACGTGTGTAGATGTTTCATCCAGAGTTTGGGCATAGGAAAGTGTTGTGCTGTGCTCGCAGCACCTGTAATTTCTCACCTCTACTCCTAAGAGGCTGCTGCTGGTCTGCGTTAGGTGCGCTGCCACCAAGTGGTGCTGTGACAAAGCACATCACCGAGCCTGCGGCTGTGTTTATCGAGTACCAGTAACTAAGGAGTAGCACACAAAAACACATTCCTGCGGCCTGGCGTGTGGGTCCAGGTTATGCAACTGGAGAGCATAATTAAATCAAGTAGCAGACAACCCGGGGATATTTCCCTCTCCTGTTCCTCCCACGTTTGGGAGCTGACACTTCCCTTTCGGCCACAATATCAGTATTTGAAGCAGCACTGAACAGTTCTTGAATTTTGCCTGTTTGGTGCTACTCCCAGCGGTCAGCACATCTGCTCCTCTGGCAGCCTCCAGCCCACTCCGGGAGCATGCGAGAGCAGGTCAGGAGAAGCCCAGCCTGCAGGTCCATCAGGGACGGACACGGATGCAGGGAGGCTGAAAGTACGTTCAGCCAAAGCCTGCGCAGAAGGGCTACTCTTCTCTACGTTAGTTTGGCAAGTAATTAGGAAACATCCTATTTTGTCAGCTAACGCTGTTGCTGCCAACCCCTGTATTCTTCTGAACGCACTTCTGCATGACACAGGCCTTACAGGATTGTCACCCTTTACCTGACACTGAGCAAGGAGTGAAGGTGACACCTGTTCTAAAATGGCAAAGTGACAAGAAACGCCAACGTCCTTTTCCTGGGGCAGACCCATCGAGCAGAATCCAAGCCAGCAGTGCGGTCTTGGGCAAATCCCATGGATTCCTCCCTCCCACCTGTGGAGGTGGAAAGGAAATAAAAGCTGAGAGAGGTCTCTAACAATTTAGCAGCTTTTACTTCCAAGATCCACTGGACCGATTACTTACATTGCAAGCAAGCAACAGTTGTTACTTGCTGAAACACCGGAGGCTCCTCATACCTTGGTACGTTTTCTTTAAAGGTGGTATTACTGCTTCAGCATTTTTGTTCAGCGCTTTTCGCTTTGAAGTTTTCCTTCTCACAAACGTACTCAAAAATGTGCACGAGGCAGATGCCTTCAGCCAGCCAGCGCTCCTCCGGCGTCCTGCAGTAAGGCTTCTGGGAGGACAGACCTCCAAGCCATGGGTCCACAAGACAAAGCAGGACATACAGTGAGACCTTACATCTGGAGTCTGTTCGGTGCAAACAGTATTTAATTTCTTTGGCAACAAATATTTACTACTGGGATTTTAGTTAAATGCAATCTCCATAATCAGTAAAATAATAAAATGTGCAAGTCCCAACAAGCATAAACATAAATACAGGACACTGTAAAGCAGTAAACTGGGATCCTCTGTCTCTGGCAAGCTGAAGTGTCAGTGCGAGTTGACGCTTTTGAGAGTGGCACGAAGTCCCAGCAAAATGTTTCCATCTGTCTCTGTACCAGATGGAGTCTGACTGACCCCAGTCTAAGCATGTAAGAGTTGAAGGATTTAGTATTCAAGCTCCCTCAATGATCTTTCCAATACAGCTGCGTGGTGCTTGTGTTTTTTACTCCAAGTTCCAATTTTCTTACATTTTTTTTCCATTATGTGACTGCAACACAGCCCACAGCTGACTGTAGCTGCTCACCGTCTTACAGATGTCGCCTTATAATGTCAAAGCTGAACAATAATTAGGGGAATGAAAAAGGAAGGAAAATGTTTCCAAAAATAACTGGAACAAGGGACTGAATGAGCAGTGTCCAACACTAATTAATTCTGATGTTGGGAAACATTTTGGAACTGTGGTATGCTGACTAGCAACACAGAACCAACAAAATTTTCACCAGTTTTAATCTGAGGTGAAGTAGTCCAAGGCAATACCCATAAAAAGGGGTGACTGTTGAAAAATATTCATGTACTTCACCTCACTGAAACAGTAAGAAAAGGCTGTTGCAGAAGTACCGCCAGCAACACGCAGCAGAAAACCATCCCGTGTAGCCACGATGCCCTAAAGTCCCCAAATCCATCAGTGAATAGATTATGCAATCCAAACACAGGTCACAAACCCTCTCCCAAACCTGCAGGCACTTCACCTTCCCACTTCGAGGTGACATTTTTTATTTCCGCTATTGCTTACCAGTGTTGTCTGTCATTAATTGGGACAGGGAAAAAAAAAAGGATCCCAAGTCAATAGCTACTGACTTCTGTACTATTCTGATTTTACATTACTCAGTTATGTGTGGCCACATGTTAAAAAAAAAAGCATACAAAAAAGGTGGGAAAAGGTGATGGTGTAAGAAAGTAAGCAGTTGCTTCTCACCAGTGTAGTTTTTAAAAGTACATAGCAGCTATGTTACAAATGGACATTTTTACAACAGATAAAAAAGAGCTGGTCTTCATTTTTGTTTGTTGGTTGGGGTTTTTTTACTATTCATTTTACTACTGCATACTGCTCCTGCATTAATTGTTCTATTACTCTTGGACACCTCCACCGAAACCTCTGAAAATTCCTAGCAGAAGCTGACAGTAGAGCACCCTTCCCTCAGTCTCGGCTGGGCTAACAAAAAATGAGGTGGGCAGAAAGAGCCATTCAAAACCGACAGTTCCCTCTAAGAAGTCTCAATCTGTGCACACTGATACTGTACATCTTTTTTGATGTATGTGCTTACGACCTCTGAGGTGATTCAGTGTGGCACCCATCAAGCGGACTGAACGCACGCTCCACTCCCCCTAAGACCCAGGTTACCACCTCGGATGATTTTGGCAGAGGGACACTCCGTGGCTCCTCGCGGGTGGCGGCTCCTGCAGCCCCAGCCGCTGTCGGCTGCTGAAACCTCCGCCCGGCCTGGGAGCGGCGCCGAGGCCCAGTCCAAAGTTTCACGCTTGATCTCTTGTTCCATAGGCGAGTATTCCATAAGCCATCCCAGCTTGTCGCACTTAAACTTGGATCTTGAAAGACAACACTCTCTAAAGCGGTTATTTTTTAACTCCGTAGTGTATTGTGCCAGTAAGTCTGTATAGCTGTGTGCCACTGTGCAATTCCGGAGTCTTCCTGGTGTGCTGGAAATTTCTAGGAAACCAGGAATTCCTCACTACTGCTGTGGCAAAACTGCCCTCCTGAAATGAACCTTGATTTTATCCATTGTCCAACTTGCATTTAAAAGAAAAAGTAAAAAGATAATTACTTGCCTGTTGTTCTTTTGGCCAAGATATGGGTAGATGGGACTGTTCATGCTCACCTCTGAAGAGGTGGGCCAGCAGCAGAAGTGCCCAGCTGCAGAATTGCAAGGATAAGCCACAGAAATGCCATTTTGGATAAATGGCAGCTCACAGACTTCCCATTTAAGCACAAAGCAATCATAAATCCAAATCACACAAGAAAAAGGTTTATTGAAAAATAAAGTTCTCCCTAGTTTTTTTCTACAACAGTGAAAACAAAGCATTTTTCTATGCCATTAAAGTACAGACATTTATTTTTCTAAAAAAAAAAATAAAAAAAAAAAATTAAAAAATCCCATCCTATTGAACCCCAGTAACTTGACAGTATCTGAACCACTGTGTTCTGTTCTTTCTGAATCAAACTGCTTGAACGTAATATAGTGGAACACAACCATTTAAATAAGACAAAGGATCAACATTTTCAGAGAGCGCTCAAACCAAACACACATAGTACCAGCCGACCCTGAAGTTCTGATGTACATATAAAAACTCTCATTGACTCCGAATTATTATCTGTAAATGCATCACTCTTATTTTTACAGATTTCAGTAGGTTTTTTTTTCAATTTACAGTGCTACAGGGATTATTCAGACTTTGAGCCCCTTTGCCCATGGAGAGTCTCCCCCAGGGAAGGACTCAGACCAGAAACCAAACTGCTGCCCCAAGTTGCCCCCTGGAGGGCCCCCGCCGCAGCAGTCAGCCTAGCAAGCTCAGGGGGATCAACTTCTCCAAGCTCAAATTAGCTTTGTAAATATCCCCTTGTATTTTTATTTTAGCTCTCTTAGAAGCTTCAGGGTAACTCTTCTCATAAAATGTACTCTTTTTTTTTTTTTTCCTTTGGTAAAAACTGCCATTTCCTCCTGCTCTGCTGTATTCCTTTGCAAAAACCAAATAAACCCACGACTTCTTAAAAATGGTTTCACTGTACTGCAACAGACCTGCTAATGAACGTAACAAATTAGTTCTGGGTATAACCCTATTAAAATTAACTGCCTTCAGACAGCAGTTTAACTTGATTTACTGTGTACCTATCTGATACTTCGCACTACTTTGCAGGTGCTGGAGGCCGAGCCAGGACCTGTTGCATGCACATTGCCAAGTGCCCGGGTGGCTCCAGTAAATGCCACAGCATTATTTACATGCTCTCCTTAAGGCCGAGGATTTTGCTGGCTCCTGCAGGACGGAGCCGCTGCTGCGTGGCTGGCCGCGAGCGCGGCAGCGCTGACCTAGGGTACGACAAGTACGACAGCGCAGTGCAACAGAGATATATTTTCCTGTACAAAGCAGCAGCCACATGTTACAATAGCTGCGAAACGTGAGGACAGCAGGGTCCACGGTGCTTCAGTCCTGTGAGCCCTTACGCAAGGTGACAAATCCTGTTCCCATGCATAGCCCACCTTAGTTAAATGGCACCTGCGCTGACCTTCCTTGCCGAGAGAAGGGTATTCACTTAATTACAACTGATTTTGTTTAAAGCCATTTCTGTGTGTGGAAGGTGGCGTTATTTCATCAAAACTTTGAGGACCTGATTTTATTTACCCATTTAATAAAGAGGTGGCTTAGTGCTGTTGAGAGAGGTCTGCTGAATTAAAACATGCTACTGTATGTTCATAATTATATGAATATGTCAAGGATTACACCTATAAAAGCAAGACACTTTGGCAACAGTTGCACTTTGTTGTTTCTCCCTGGAAGAAAGAACATGAACGATGCCTCACATTTGAGGCATTCTGGGGTTCACCTTCTGGTATTTTCAATACATTCCTACAGTAAACATCTTACACTTGATACACGGAGTTTGCTCTTCACACATTCCATTTAAATATAATATTTGGAAATTACAAACTAATTAAAAAACCCCAAACCTATAGAGCTGCTTAAAAATATGAAGACAAGATTTAAGTCACTGCCCATAAAACAATATGTTTTGATGTTACATTTACAGCAATATTATTAAAGCCTATCTCAATGAAACCATATCTGTCCCTGGCCTTTTCAGCCTGAATGAAAGCATACATCTGTCAGTGCATTATTCGCCTCAACTTTACAGTGCTCCCTAAAACGATGGGACCAAAGGAGAACTACAAATGGAAAGAGATCCCAAGTCAAAAGTTGAAGGCATAGCAGCTGTAGGGCAAACGTCACGAAGAGCGAGCCATGCCAAAATGTTAGCACCCCTGGAAAAAAAGACTGTGAAATTGGAAACTGATAACTACTAGTCTCTTTAAAAAAAACGAAACCACAAAAAAGCCAACCACCCCACCCCTCCAACTCCAAACTGTAGACTGATCAGCTATTTAACCAAGTTTTCAACTGATACTTTAATAATAGGTAGCATCAACTTAGTCAGAGATGATACCTGCTGTAAACAGCAAGGAAAACTGGCTGCTGATATGTGTACAATGTAACCTGCAAGTGTTTGGTCCTTATCTTGTAAGATACAGTGCTTTGTATGTATTAAAAAGGGAGAGCTGCTTTTTATAATTTGAAGAAAAATTAATGGAGGAGTTCTGCTATCACTGAAGCCAGTGGGAGTCATGAAGTTAATTAGACTTGAATGATACTGTATTCAGCCTGATTCATCCCATTTAATTTATTTTACTAGCAAAATCTGGTCCTGAAATGCACTACAAGCAAAATACATACCTGAGAAAGCAATTTGGATTTTGCTTATGTGAAAAGTGCTGCGAGCTCATAAATCATCTTTGTAATTTAGATGGGCCACTCATTTTTCAGAGGGGAGGGCATGTCTTTCATATCAAGGATAAACTAAAGACCTTGACCAGGATTTTAAAGGATACTGGTACAACGCGATTAAGGGAGGAGAGAAGACATCAGCTAACAACCTGACTTGCAGCTGGTATCAACAGAAACTTTCAGCAAGTCTGAATGCTCGTCAATAAGCAAGTTGCAAAAGCCAGTACAAGTAGTTGTGAGCAGAGCCGAGCGGGGAAGATGCAGAGTCCTGGCTCTGTCTGCAACCCCGTTCCGCCGTCTCCAACTGACGCCTGATCAGCAGCTATTCTGCAAAAGAGTCTCCTTGCAGAAAAGTAGTAGCATTAAAAAGAAAAACATCTGCAATAAGCTGAATATGCAGAGTTCCCTCCCCACTGAGAGTCGTAAATTCGGGTACCGTAAGAGGACTGTATTCTCCAGGTAGCACCAGGAATCACCCCGTGCATTTCCATGTACACACGTCTTTATCCGAAAACCCAACACCTCACAAACTTTAATGTGGATCTTCAGTTCTCCTGCTGATCAATCGAGATACGGCTGTTCCTAGAGGTTTCCTGTTAGCTTTGTCTCCTAAGTTTGCTCTCTGGTCATTAACCAGACATCCCATCCCAGCAGGAGCGCTCATGTCAAATTACAGATACCCAGTAAAGGGCATTCTGCTTGCAGGAGCAACGTTTTGCAAGAATTATTAAAGTTACAATTTTATCTTATTAACCCTTACCTCATAGTTCTAGAATCAATTTCTTTGCTACTTAAAAACATTCAAAATTCATACTGCTAAGCTGTATAGTCTTCAAGCACTATTTTTACCTATAATTAGTGTTCCATTATACTTGTTCAGACAGTGTCCATATTCCAAACACTCATCCAAACCCCAAAGAAAGTAAAAAAAGGCACATAAACATTAAATATTTGTAGAAGAAACATAATCTGATATAAACAAGCAAACACGCAGCTGCAACTATAAATTACAAAAAGAAACACAGAAACTAAGCAAAAAATGCAAAAAGCAACTCTATTTATACATGTGCAAATCAACTTGCATATATGAAATAAATGAGGTTTTTATTGGCATTTTTAAACAGTGTGTATTTACCAACTTTACCTTTCAAAGGCAAGCCTTTTATGTTAATTTTAATAAATATGTAAATGCTTCTCAAGTTTTCTAATCTCATAGGAACAAGATTTTTGAAAAAAACTAGGTCACATACAAAAATACAAAATTTTAAAACAAAGAATGTCTTGATATGAGAGATATGTTTAAAAGCTTGTAAAGTGTTTTTATATTCAACTTTTTTGACATTTTTTCCCATCAATTGCGGATCAATATATTCAAATGCAAGTCATGCAAAAACCTGATTTCTGAGTAAAGGAAGCTGCAAGCTTTACTGTCAGACTGCAAAACAGTAGCACAGTCTCATCTCTAATAACCTTGTTTAAGTGCGATAATTGGACTACACCTTTATTCTTTAATTAGGAAGGAAAATAGTCATGGAACTTGGACAGAAGGCTGCCCTCTATCCTGACATGTGGATATATATTATACGTTTTAGTAAATCTTTCAAAATTTTAAATAGTCCCACATGGATTTGCCCGAGTGCTTATCTGCGGAAGGATTCACTTATTTATCAATGCACGAACAAACACTGCTGTGTGATGGGGGAGTGCTGTACCGGGTTTAGTGAGTAATGTTTACGAAGTTTATGCACTTACAGTTCTCGTATGATAGTCTCCTTTTACAGAAATTTAGACTGAAGCTGCAGTTCATAAAAGTAATATTTCTTCTGAAAAGAGAGTTTAAAGTTAATAAGAGAGGCCTGTCGAATTATGGGTCTTGGTTCTTTTTTCTTTAAGATTAATGAGCCTTCTTTATAGATTTCAGTGGAAATAGGATCAGACCCAACTGATTCTGAAGCCAATTTAGATGTTCTGTCCCTGGCTGAAATGCGAGCAGCACTGGTATCTGCTGTTTCATTTTTGCCAGTATGCAGTAATTCAGTTCAGTAGACTAGAAAGAAACAGTGCTACAGCATGAAAAAAAACAGAGCTTATATAGACTCTCCCTGCTGTGGTAAAGGCAAACTTAGCGTTGAGCAAAACACTAGACCAGAAAATCTTATAACGACAAATACCAAAAACCTCCCGTCTTTAAAGGTTTAGAGGCAAAACAAAATGCAGTATGCCATGTGGACCATACACTGGGGGAGGGAAACAAGCAAATATGTATTTACAGCAAAGAATTGCGCTACAGCAAAAACTACGTGTTTTGCATTCTTTAAGTGCACCCATACAAATCTTTGTTTCTGATGTAATTCTGTGATATCTCATTCCGAACTAAATTCCTGCCTGAAGAACCTCAGGCTGAATGGGTAAAGGCAAATTCTGCTGTTGCCTTTACTTTCAGCACCAGCTGTAAGTGTGTATGTTTTAATATGCAGAATTTTCCAGTTGCAAAAATATACACAGGTATGCAGGGGAATATTTTATATAAATACAAAATGAATTGTTGCGCCTGCTCAGACCCATTTCCAAACCTCCTCCCCCAGCTTTTCCAGAGTATTAAAACTATTGCAAACTCCATTTGTGCTGACTGAAACAAATGCTGAGCTATGGTAACAGTGAGGATTTTCATCAACAGTTTGTGTTTGTTTTCTTTTCATACAAAAAGTTTGCCTCCCATTATAGGGCCCAGCTGTTCTGTTACTGGAAAATTACTCTGAAATGCAGCACATCATCACAATGCAGTTCCTGGTGACCCTGCTGTTCAACGGCTCCCACATATCCTTTTTGGATACGGAACAATCTCTCAGGATTAAGTTCTGTGTAGTCCACAGCAATGTTACGGAGTGTTACGGGATAACACCATCAGGAGTGCTGAGGCAGTAAACGAACAAACTTGAAAAAACTAATTCAGTGCTTTTAAACTGAAACTTTAAATGTATACTGTTCTGCTCTCTTGCCTCGAGAATTTATCCAAGATTAAATAGCATTTCCCTTGCTTGGTCTTTGGTAAGTCAAGAGACACATCAATATTCACACACAGATAATGAATGCCAGTTACTAGAAAAATCTGAACCAACCGGATATATCCAAGAAAGGAAAATTTAAAATAGCTATGCTTTTCATTATTAACTAGTAAAGTTTGTTAATCTTTATGAAAAAACCCTTCATGTTGATTTGAGGTTTTTTTCCCGTATGGTCAGAGCATGTCCAAAGTGTAAACCTGCACATTACGACTGCTTTCAAAATATACTGCAGTTTTGTTTCTCACTGATCTTAGCGTATCATTTCCTGACTCCAAATGGTGCTGTCAAGCATGCCACCTTCTGCTGAAAATAACAAAACTTACCTCTATAAAAAAAGAAGGCGGTTTAGAAGATTTAACTTGCTGCTCTAAAAAAACATGAGGTTTGATTTGAATACCAAACTCTTGAATTGTTTTAGTCTAAATTTGTAATTAGTGTGCCTGCTAAAAGAAAAAAAGAAACAAACACCACCCCCCAAAACAGAAAACCAAAGAACCCACAAGATTGATCAATGCTTTTCTTAGCAGTTTTTTGTCTCCTCTTACTTGTTCTTCAGAAAAAATTTCTCTTTAAAAACCTAGCTAGTTATGAAGACATTTTACATTTCTACCATACGATAATTATAGTTAGCTTAGTTTAACCTTTCTAAGTCATTCAGCAACACTTTAACTACTGGAAGCCGTAGCAAACTGAGGCTCTAACGATAATATTGCTCCAATGATGCTGAATACTTTTTGCTTCACACAGTATTTCTAGTAGACAGACTACAACAGAAGCATGGGCAAATTCCAAGGATTACTCTCTAAATGGGACCAGTAAACTGTGACAAGTCCATTCCAAAAATGGCAGTATGTTTTTGTAGCTTTCCCACACTGATGAAAATGCCACAATCCTAGTCAGTCATTGAGTCACCAAGATGATGTGTCACATGCTGGCAACTGCCTATTTGCTCGTTCATGATACTCTCTGTTTAGACTGCTCCGATGCAGCAGCCGTGACGCAGACAATACCTTGTTGTATACAAAGATTTTTAAAAAAAAAGAAGAAAAAAGAACTGGGCCCGGATAACCCAATAACAGGGTACAGAGCTATCTTGTGATTCCGAGTTCTTGTGAAGTAAACCACTTTATAGCCATTCAAGCTAAAGCAGTACCCAAAACAGTGCACCTAGAATAAAATGTTAATCCTCCCTCCCCTGCACCCTGCTCCCTCAAGCACACTTTTTTCAATTTTCTACTGGAATGAGGTTGAGATCCTTTAGCTAACCATGATGGGGGTTGTCCTAACTCATTAAAAAAATAGAAAACACTTCACCCAAACAACAGAAAAAGAAGTTTGATGGGTCTGGGAATTTTCTACAAACTATTCTGTGCAGTCGTCTTCAAATCACTGTAGAACATGAAACTCATTTCTCTTCGCAAACAGATGAAAGAATCTGAAGAGTTACACTGCAAATGTTCTTACAGGAAGAAAAGATCAGTTAGCTGTTTGTTATGAATCCCTCCTCTCTTAGTAGATAATTCTGCCCAGCAATGATAGCTCTGCTGCAGCGAAAAACCTGGACAAAAGTGCAGGAAGTAATAAGTAGCTCCTCTCAAAACTACTTACATTTTGTCCTCAACTCAAAAGCAGCTCTGCTGCTGCTATAGGCAGTCTTTACAAAGCGCAACCTGCCCCTTAATATAGTCTCTGCAGGGGCAGATTCTTCTGTGGGTTGGGTGGGAGCCGGCACAGCTGAACAATAAGAGGTCACCTTGGAAAACGCAGTGCTTCCTTCTTCCGTCAAAAGAGGGGACCAGAATATCATTTGCAGACTCCATGGTGAGACATTCAATATTATGCCTAAAAAGCAAAGGACATGATCTAAATCACAGTGGAATTTACAGGAGTTCGGTACAGTTGCCATCCTTCCTTGCTAAAAATAAAATAAAATGCTGTATTACATCCTACATCAGGTACATTCAGAATTGCAGATTTCCAGAACATGACTCTCATTTCTTTTTGCCTGTGCAGACTCTCTCTGCAGAGGGCAGTACAGCTTTTCAGTTTTACTCTGTTTCCTAAAGATTACTGAAAGAAGTTAAAAAGGAAAAAAAAGCTTTTGACTGTTCCCCAAAGCTAATGTTTAAATACACCACGGATTTCTAGTAAGACAAAACCCAGGATCTGAAATCAGGAGATATTCTCATCGATACCAGCAGGGATCTCCCGCAGGCAAGCCACAGCGTGCCGGGCAGCGCTGGGTAGCTCGAGGTGCGGTCAGCCAAACTGCGAGGATAAGGCCATGCTGCTGCGGTACAGCAGGAGCTGCTCAGAGCTGGACCCGCGGCTCCGAGGAACCAGCTAGCTGAAAAAACAAAAATTCGAGTTGCCATCTTCTGACCACAGAGCTTAAGCACGAGGGTAGCAATTCCAGGAGAAGCTTGTTTTTCACTTACTCTGGAAACATTGGTAGCTTTCAGCATTTAACAGGGTTTTTTTCCCACAGAATTATAATCTTGTCTAGACAGCTAGAAAAGAAGCCTGACAAAGTTTTTGTATGAGCTGCTTCTGAACTCCACTGGAAATTACAACTTTTCAAACAAAATACAAAAATGAAAACCTTCTACAATTTAATTTAGCAAGAAGTGGAGATAGGAAACCTAGAAAGCAGATTCTCTAGCAGCCATTTGTCGGAGCCTAGCTTTGAGTGCTTTGTTTTCATTCTGAAAGGAACACAGACGTATTCCCAAAGAGACAGCACCTGAAAGCAACATTAACTTCCTTAATGCATAGCTCGTAAGCTTTATCAGTTGGTACTAATACCTCTAATGTACACGGGTTTACAATTCTTTACCCAGGACAATACCGACAAAAGGTTTGCAGAAACAGGAATTGCTAATTGCCAGTGAATATAGATGTTTCAATACGGATGTTAATCGTGACCAATGAGGGAGCTCAATAAATAAAAGCGACACTTTATAAATGTTATATTTACGATCGTGTGAACAACTGACAGAAATCACACAATGTGTGCAGCTTTCTATTTACTGCAACAAAACGCATTTTGTTTCTGACCCAGCTGGCTGAGCAGAGTTTGGATGAGCATTAAGAGTCCTGAAGGTTCACCACCTCTCAGAAGGACATGGCAAAAGCTATGGAAGAGCGCACCTCTCAGCCAGGGCTGCAAAGGCTCCATCCAAACACAACTGGACCCCCGGCACCTGCGAGCCCTGCTGCACAAGCATCTTCGCACAGTGCAAGCAACCCAACATCGAAGGGGCACACACATGGGAGATGGGGGCCGGGGGAGGAAGAGGTGTAAATTTTTGGCCTCGGTGCTGTATTCCTCGTTGCAGAAACACGTGCTACGTGGAACGGTGCTCTCAGCACAGCAGTAACCTCCACCATCCGCTGCTACGAAGGGCTGAGAGCTAACCTCGCAGCTTGCTGCAGCCAAACAGACAGTACTTCTCTCCCCACCCTCCCTTCTCACAGAATTCGTGCACTAAACTTAATGTGCGGCAAAAGCCAGTGCAATAAAAAGAGACCAAATAATATGTTTGTGCTTCTAAGTACTTACCTAAGCAGAGCTTTGTCCTTGTTAAGATGCTGGAAGAAGGAAGGCTCACAGATGAGCTGGCTTTCCTGACAGACTTGTTTGCAGGATTTTCCGGGTTCAGCAATTTTTACTTGAAGGGCACTTAATGGGGGCCACATCACCTGCCCATGACAGAAATCCTGCAGTGACAGATCATACGTTACTATGATGCATCCAGTCCCTTGACAGCAATTTTCCCCATTAGTAAAATAAGTGGTTATTATCACCCAAAACACTCATTTTGCAGCTCATGTCAGTTGTATTAAAATCAGTAACTTAAGCACATTTTAAAAGAATTTTTTTTTTTAACATGAGGGAATTATCACCTTTGACTGCTACTTAAAATGTGGTAGTATCCTTCTTCCCCAAAAAGCTTCTTCCCTACCTGTACCTTTTTAAACTTATCATAAGCAACTCTAGCTTGTCTCTACTTCCACACACCCAACCCGTTTTGGCTTTCTGAGTGACTCCTGTCTCACTAACTCGGTGCTAGCAGAACTATTTTTGTAACAGCACAAATATCAGAAGGAAGTTCTGGTAGGAGAAGAATTCCAGAGGCCAGTTACCCTGTAGGCAAGAACTGTCTCAAGTGGCCCAAGCAGAGAGCCACGTGGAAAGATCAGGGGACTCGCAGCTCTATGGCGTGAGCTGAACTCATAAAAGACTGAAGATTTCTATAAAGCAACCAGGACTCAAAGAGTTTGTTTGCTCTTCTTGGTTGAACTGCTAGTAAAAGTGCTCTCCCAACACTGGAAAAAATTGCTATAAATAATGCATGCAGTCAACTGTCACCACAGTGGAAAGAGGGATGGAAGAAATTGTATCTAAACACACCTGCTAGCATAAACTATTCAAAGACAAGTTCGTACGGTCTTGACATTTAAAATGAGAAATAGCAAAGAGAAAATTTTAATCACTTGTTTTGTATAACATTCCATGATACTCAGCCATTATTTTAATGTTTGGCAACTCCCACCAAAAGGTGATCAAAGAATTTGGGCCCAGTCCATCACGGTTTGCTTTCTCCTGACAAAACTAATACTTGTATGAACAGGTCCCACGCTGTGACCCAAAGGCTGAACTACGTGAAATTTTAATGAAGCTAAGACCCCAAATCGTTTACCGGTTCTCAATATCAGTTTGTTTGTTTTTGGTTTTGTTTTTGTTTTTTTTCCCCTCTGTTTAGATTTCCTCTAATGAAGGAGGAAGTTTTCATACTGCCAGGTCTAACCATAAATTTAATATTATACAATCATGAATCACAGGATATCCTGAGTTGGAAGGGACCCACTAAGATCATGGAGTCCATCTCCTGACTCCACACAGGGCAACTTAAAAGCTAAACCATAGATCTAAGAGCATTGTCCAAACGCGTCTTAACACTGACGTGCTTGGGGCCATGACCACTTCCCTGGGCAGCTTGTCCCAGTGCTGGATCTCCCTCTCAGTGAAGAGCTTTTTCCCAACATCCATTCTGAACTTCCCCTGATGCAGCTCTAAGCCATTCCCTCGTGTCATATTCGAAAAACCTGAGTAATTTTAGAGCAAATTTATGGCAGAATAATTTTAACAGCATCTAAAAGAACATGTTAACAATAGATGGTTGGAGGTACTTTTTAATAAGGTCGTTTCAAAAAGGTCATTTTGCTATTTGGCTTAAGCGCCTTGCTTATTCTGTCCTTTTATAAATCAATATTTAAACTACTAGATGCAGGAGGAAATGTATATAGGTTCAAAATCCAATCCAATACTGTAACATATACCAATGTAATATAAACAATATAGTACTGTAATATCAGATTGGATTCACAGCTAGTGCAGGCAGGAGACAAAATTTTTCAAAGACAGCAAATCACTTGTGAGGCGTCACTATTTGCTGGGGGCTTCAGCTTTTAACATCTCTTAGTTGAAAATTCTTCCCCAAAACTGGGCACAACCTCCCATTTCCAGTCCATAGCTTGGTGGGAAGATGTCCTCAGCTTAAGCTACCCCGAAGCATGTCTCGGAGAGCATCACTTTCACAGGTACCAGAACACAGGGCTGTGCTTCAGTTTGCTGTCTCTGGCTAGTTTTCCTATCAACCATCAAAAGCAACCTAAATTTGGTCTCTTCACCCCCGTCTATCTTGCCCCACAACCCTACATGCATAAGGGTAAAATAAAGAAAAGATGTTACATAAAACAGAAGGTTGAGCTTCACCGGCGACTGTGTTTGGTTTTGTTTTGCCTATAACCACAATTTGAAGGTGAGACAGGCTTAGCTCTGCCGCCAAAGGAGGTGTCCTCCTCCCTCTAGCTTTTCTTGCTCTTAGATGAATGTCCTCGCTCCACTCCCTTCACCAAGCTCTGGCGCTCAGCTGACCCTCTGCTGAGCCAAGTCAGTTTGCTAACCTAGCAGAGCCCTGCCAAAACCATTTTCTGCCGGGTTACCAAGCATTCCGCTTGACCACATCTTTCAAAGTCAGCACGTCTGTTCCACCAGCCCAGCCTGCCTCGTCCAACAGCTCCCAACTTCGCAACAGGGAATCCCGCAGCTGCTTGGGCTGCGGTTGCCTGGCGGTCCTTTGGTGGCGGTGCCAATCTAAGCAGTCCCTCCCTTTGGTTCCCACCCTAGACTGCCGCTTTGCAGATTGACCCAACTGTTTGTGCAGCCACAGAGCAAGTGGGATCAAGGGATGGGTTCAGCAGATGGCACAGCCATGCTGGGCTGCTGGCAGGGGCAGAGCACTGGCAGGGAGGAGTAGCTTGGAGTGAAAGCTGGTTTAATCCAGCTGAAGGTGGCACTGCTAAACGTGAAACCACAGCTCACAGTAGTTCTCTTACTTCAGACCCTAAAAACCTTCAGCCCAGCTGTTGGATCTGAAGATTCAGGGAATTCACTAAACCTTACTTGTGAACACTGTCCTCCCTCCTGATCCTGAGCCAAGGCCCCAAAAGGGGAACTCCGGACAACTCCTTTTAAGTCCTACAGTTTCACTGTCCCATAGGCTGACTTGTGGGTTAGTGTATCTGGCCCCATCCTCTTCACATTCAAACATCCCCTGAAGACCAGACTCGCGTAGTTAATACACCCCAGAACCTCTGAACCACATCAACTCCGTGCATCTTTGTTCCTGTTCCAAGCTTGTGCTGCTCTCTCTGTTCTGCCTGCCTCCCACCACAAACTCTTCAAAATAAGGTCTCAACCTTTATTTTTGCTTCATCTGACATGTTAATCAGGCACAGTGCTAAGCACATGCAGCTAATAATGATGCTTGAGCATCCTGAGGGCTGTGAAACAATAACGGCTTTTGACAATTAGTCAAAGCAATGAACAAAATTACAAAGCTCTACTTATTTCTGAGAAGCACACAGTACAGGCCAGGGCTTAGCCCTTGGGGGAAGTCCAGGGGCGAGAAACAGCTTTGCCCCACAGATGCTATCTCTAGGTTGTCTCTTTTTCTCCCTTACCCTGAGCTCTCTTTCTTCCTGGACTGACAAAACCTCTCAATTATAGCTAATTCAGGTAGAAGAATCAAAAGAAGCAGAGATATCTTTAAAGGCTATGTCATCAATACAGCTGCAAAAAGCTTGAAGTATTTATTGGCAGGAAACTGGAAATAGCTATGCTATGTTAACTACCTTCCTGACCTGCAGCTGTGTTATTCTTTATTACTGTCTTTAACACCGTCCCCTTTCAGAATACAGGTACAGAAGCATGTCCAGTGCTTTTGAAAGAAATCCTGGCAATTAATTGGCATATCAGAGATATAGGTTATGCCTATCTCTCTTCTGCAGCAGCCAGAACAAAAGGCAGAGCTGGCCACTGCAACAGATCTGGCCTTGGGCAGAAGTCCAAGCAAACATACAGCTTTTAGAAATCAGGATCCTGTGTAAATCTCTGCAGTTTATTACTACAATTCAGTATCTTCTGCTACTCTCAGCTGGCAATAATGCATGGAGGCCAAAAGCCCTTTAAGTAACCGGTTTCTATACCACATAAAGCTTTATCAATTGAAACCAAACACTTCAAAAAATCTGCCCAGAGGCTTTAGCCTAAGTGCAATTCTACCACAAAAGTATCTCTGTATTTACATGATACTTTGTGATCCAAAGATTTTTTGGTGTGTAAACAGTCAAAGAAGTCACATATACACTGAAAAATTACTTTGCCTTTCTGCTTTGATGTAACACCAGGGACTGCACAGCTACTATTTCTACTTGAACAGCAACAACACTGAGAAGCTTTAAAATGGAGAAGGTCCTCCCTTCCCAACATAAAACAAGAGAGTCATCCACAGTAGAAGTTCATACCTGTCTTTCAATAAACGCATTCATCCTCTGAAGCATTCCCTCACATGTAAATTCATAGGGCAAATAAGGGTCAATCTGTGGAAACATAGAATGTTAAGGTTAGTGGGTTTTTTCTTTAAATGAACTTTACAGTGCACTGTGTGGTAGCAATTTGTATTCCAAATACTACATTGTAGCTTAAGTAGCAACAATAAATGCAAATAAACTCATTAACAAATGACAATTTCACAAAAGCATCAGCAGTTTAAGCTGATTTTTGCTACTTTGTAAAGGCAATAAAAGTTACTCAGTGATTATCTCTAAGGAAACTCAGGGTAGACTGCGATGTAATAGATATCAAGCTGGCTTGAGACCCTATGGGATTCCAGTGCTCCTGGTTTAACTGAGTTTCAGTTCTGGAGTTGAAGTGAAAAAGAAAACATTATGACAAAACCAGAATGTGATAGCTTTGAAAATTACTTCAAACTTTTTTTTTCCTTGAAGTGCCCTCATCACAATTCTACACTGTAAGTGCACAAGCACTTCAGTGACAGTTATGTCAAGGCTACAAAATCAGTCAAAAGAGTTGAGTGTGCATTTGGACAGCCTTCAATGCTCTAAGAATCAACAAGGAAACTTCCTCACTGAATGCACAGAAAATATAGATTGCTGTATAATTTACATAAGAAATTCACATTTCTATACAAATCCACTCATGCTCATTTTTTTCAGGTAAAAACCTGACATATCCAGTACTAAAACATGATAATCAGATACCACAGATATGTAAAAACAATTTTTTTCCCCAATATCCTGCCAAAGTGCAGCACTCCGCTTTAATCAGACTAACATTAGGAAGCACTCTACATGCAGTACACAATACACCCTCAAGTGTTGATGACAAATTGAGGATACATTTCCTACCTTTTGATTCAAAATTGCTTTCACAGCCTTCTCAACTTCAGAAAGATCATTGATGTCAACAGTCCAGACATGGGGCTTCCCGATGTAAACTTCAGCATAGGGATGCTGAGATGTCAACTGAAGGGAAGAAATTATACTGGTAAAAATTAAAGTGTCAAGATATCCTTCCCTCTCAGTCTCTTCATCAGACTTTTTGGATGATAGGCACTATGATAACACAAGAATTCAGCTAGAATCTGATAGTCAGCGTCATTCCTTCTGAATTATCTTTCAGATTTTCTGTGTTTAAATTTAGAGAGTGAACTTAGTTGGAAAAGTGAAAATCAGATAATAATGCAGATCACAAGTAACATTTGCGCACCTCTCATTTGTGGCTTTGGTCCTCAAAATGACCCACATCACAGAAGACTTGATGCTTACTGAAATTACTTTTACAATGTGACCCTGCTTCCCCACAGCACATTCACAGAGCAGCCCTCCATTTTCACAACCCGTAATTGCTACGGGTCCTGGTTACACCTGCATGACTGGCTTCAAGAGATGTCATCCTTGTCCTGTCTCTCCTTCAAATTTCAAACATTTCCAGGCTTCTGTGAGTAGTAGTGAATAAAGAATCATTTCTATTACTTAGGATAAATTCTGACTCTCACTGCTGTTAGTACAAGAGTGATTTGACTTCAATAAGAGTGTTAACTGGTATTTTGCTCACCACTTGGTCGGAAAACAAATTCAATAAATACCCAAGTAGATAACTAAGAAAAGTTATATCAGAGATTGCTTTGAGAACTAGCAGGATGGCACTAAAAGTAATTTTTGTGACAGGTTGCACAGCAGTGAGAGGAACATGCAAATGAACACACAGAGAGCAAGCAAAAGCTGCAGAAGAGAAGGGAATGGTTCACACTGCCCTCAGAAGACAACTGATTTTTAAATAAATACAAAAAAATCCCCTACGGGACAGATTATTCATGGACAATTTTTATACAGCTGCCTCTTGATGCATGATACAAAGAAAAATCTAGCTAGTGCAAAAGATCTGAAGCAGGAAACAATGTCTGTTGGAAAGGACCTTCTGCACTGGGCATATAGCGTACTTGGTCTCTTCCTCAAAGGAATTCGAGAAACTACTTTAAAAAAATTTTTGCCTCTTGTATTTTGCTTGTGGACAAGAGAAGCCAGTCTTAGAGTTCCATATGGGATCAGCTAGCGTAAATCTGTGCTCCGAGGCCGATGCTGCGGGGGACTCTGGGCCAGCTCCCAGCCTTGGCTGCAGGGCGGTGTGGTGGGGAGGGCCCACGGACTGGCTGGAAGACCACGGCTGCTGGGCTGCTCGCTCCGGATGCTTCTGCACACAGAGAGCTGCCAGAGCTGCCTGCGTTCACTTGCAGCCCGCTGCACTGTGCTCCCGTCGGCATATGTTAAATTCCTCCGTAAAAAGTCCAGTGCTTCTCGAAGACTGACATATTCTAACCTTTCTTCAAGAGTATTTCTACTGCAACTAAAACTTTATATACTCAAAAGTTTGGTTACAGAGACCGAGTTCCCAGGGCACTTATGTCTGGACTTCAAATGGCAGAAGCTACGTTCCTACTGCTTTCAGTAACAGTGAAAAACCTTCTATTGCACCTTTAAAAATACGAACATAGAACAGTGTTTGAAATTCCACAGAGCTTTAGGAATTATGTCTTAGACCACTCTTTCTCTGCCATCTCAGACAGAGGGCAACATTAAAGCCAGATCTGATCTGGAAGACGAACAACTAAACTTCTCAGACTCGCAGCGGTTTTAAGTATTAAGAGTAACTAGCAACATAATTTTATTGCACCAGTAATTCTACATCTATACTCTCAAAAAATATTAAGACTATTTCCTAATACTGAAATGCTTTAATTGGCCGGGCCTTAATGTTTTAGATATTCAGGAGATACTCCCTCTGTCTATAAATAAAATCCGTAAGAATTCTTATAAATAGATTTAAATTAATTTCTAATTTCAGGTCTTTTTTTTCCCCTTCCTAAAAGCAGAAAATGAAGGAAATCACACCCACCAAGTAGATCTTTCTTTGGAGAAGAAATATTGGTACAAATACTGGTACAAAACAAGCTGCTTGAAGGTGATTTTTTTGGTGGTGGGTATTTTTTTTTTCCCCTGGCTCTTTCCCCCAGCAATGTCCCAGGACAAAACAACTGCTGATCTAAAACGAAAATTGTCATTTCCAATTTTTGTACAGAGTCTTCACTACAGGACCCCATCTTGGGGGTAGAGGGGAAACAGTTAACACCCCTCCCAATAAATTCTCCCTAGAACAAGAAAGAAGTAGTGACTTGCAATGGTTACTTTACAAAAGTACTAAACACAGACTTTATCTTCAAATTGGTCTATGGATAATCAATTTGCTGAACTACACGAGCTTCTTTTGTTCCCCTTTAACACTTGAAAGAACTGAGAGAAGGATTTAAGGACTTTCTTAATCCCAAAGAACCAGCACATGGATTACTGGCAATCGGATCTAAATGCAGTTGTGAAAACCAGTTACAGAAAAGGTTACTCTTAGGATAGGTCAGCAGAGCATGTGTACGCAGCAACGTTCATGACGAACGTTCATTATATTATTTTGTACTAAAGCACTCAATAGGGATTATTTTTCTGCGCAAGTCAGGTGCACAGCATTTCTGTTAGTGCTGACAGATGCCAGCAGGATTTAGCACAGCATTCTAAGCACTAAAATTCCTACTAAAGAGTTAGGTGGGTCCAGATTATTTACTGAGCCTGACCAGCTATAGTGTCTGGGCACAAAACAACTGGAAATGAGACAAACAGTCGAGTGACCCACAGCAGAAAAGCTCTGAGAAGTGCCAAGCACAGGGAAAAAGTTTAAACAGACTTCTTTTCTCGTATCGCTACCTCCTTTGCCAGCAATGCAAGCTGTGAGAAGGGGTGAGTTCGAACTTGTGTCCTGTACAAGCCGAAAGGCAATTACAGTCCTGGATCACAAAATCATGAAGAGTTTATGTTCCTAGTTTAAAACAGGAAACTGTCTTTTGCTTATCAGCTAGCTGGTGCTGCTCAGTACGCAGCTGATACAGCCCAAGCATAACGTGAATTGGGAAATATGGCTGTGCAAAGTTCTCACCATCCAAGTGTTACCAGAGAGCTTTCCATTCAGATAAGTATGTAAGGAAAATACGTATATACACCTATGAACAAGCCATGGTCAAGGCAAAAGTGCTAATGTCAGAAATGGTTGCACGACTGTTAAATGCTTACAAGTGGTATAGGCTGAATCTTACCTACACCGAAGAAGAAAAATATTCCAAAGTCAGTGCTGGGGTAAGGGGCTAGTTTACTTAGCCTCATTTTTCTCTTACTAGAGTTTAAACTCACTGGCTGTTTTGAAAGCTTGAAGTTGTTTTTTTACTGTTCTCTTACAGAGTCAGTTCTCCAAACGTCTTCAGTGTTTAACCACAAACACTGTGGGCTGTGACCTTAGCTCAACAGTGCCTTGAGCAGGTCTTTTCTGGAGGGAAAAAAAAAAAAATCCCCAAACACCCACAACGACCCACAAATGTCATTTTTATAGTTTACTTAAACACCTATTTAATTCCTGCACAGTACACAGTAATGTTTGTTTCTTCAACAAAATAAAACCGCTTTCAAATGACACATCATGTATCAGATGACATGATCTGTTCCTGGGAAGAACATCAGGTTTTCAAGTGAAACTTCAGTTTACGGTCTGTCAATAAGAATTAGCAGAATGTACATAAGCAAATCTAGACATAAAGCTTAACAGTATGTTAACGAAAAATTTTTATTATCCTATAAAAATAAGGACTGATAATCCCATCAATGGCAAAAGAAAACGACAGTTGCACATCTTTTGCAATAAACTGTGAACACTTAGGCAATTTTTCCTATACTGGGTTACTAAAAAGAAATCCACAATCATTTTCAATAAAGAAATTACAAAGATTGATAAATCTTACCTCTCGGAGTGTAGGTTTGCCTTTAAAAAATTCTGTGTTTTTGCTACTTTTTGGTGGGTTAAATCTTAAATTTAGAAAAGCACATCCATTAGCAATAGCCTCTAAAGGAGCTGGCCCTTCATATGGAAATCCGAGACCAACGAACAGCTGAAAAATAAAAAAAAAGGACTATCTTAATTTTAGTTCTTTACAAAACCTGAAAGCTAAGAGCTAGCTTAAAATAAACAATAATGCATTTTAAATTTACCAGCCTAAAAAAATGTAACGTTAAGAAGAAAATGGGAGAAATTCAGCAGCTCACCCCTTCCTACCCAAGCAGTAACGGAATGTCCTGTAATACACATTTGACAATGATCTTCTGTAATCAGCTGAGGTGGTTTTTCATGGAGCTGAGGCAACAACAAACCCTTTCAGCTATTTTTTTTTTTTTGGGGGGGGGGGGGGGGGGGGGGGGGGGG
>JAVJGG010000001.1:45962167-45983965 GCA_035590195.1 Aviceda cuculoides | reverse complement strand
CATTTGGTGGTTTGATTGATGTTGAAACTTAACTGCTGGGGCTCTCTTGCAGGTACAGGTTTTACTGCAGTAACCTCATGGAACAGCCACACCACTGTTTTCCCCCTCTCTCCCACCTCAGCTAACCTGCTGGTTTTGCCAATATGAACATGCTCCTGCCAAACTGATTAAGTCTTCTAATTAAAACGATAGATGGCAGCAAACATCAGCTGAAGATACTGTACCTAGGCAGCAAGAGCTTGCATAGGATTAAGAGTTCAACACCTCCAAGGTAAACTGAAGGAGGAAAAATGCATCACACAGCTATTCTTAAATCAGCTGAGATTACAGGTGCTCTAGAAAAGGCAGTGCTTTTCTCCAATGTAAAGAAATTTAATATTTTTTCAGAGCTGTCTGGCTTTTATTTGGATCTTGACCCCTTTCCTGGCCCAACATAATTAAAACCCCTGAATTAAATATAGGATTCTTCATCTTTATTTGAATGTCTGTGTATAATAAGAGAATCACAAGCTCTCATTTGTAACATCATTTCACAGCACTGCTGCATGACTTAATGTGCATATATATACCTACTGCTTTTTTTTTTCAAGAAAATAAAGAGCAATCTTCATAATTATTAGGATCATGTATTTAGGATGTATGTATTCAAAGAGGTCAAATTATACTATTCTACATTTAGTTTTCTGCAACATGGAAGTGAATCCTAGTGAAAGAAGATTCAAAGCTGAAAGCCCTTTCTAGGAGCTGATCTTAACATGGATGCATAAACCTGGAGTCAGTATTGTCGTGCACAGGCATTGCAGCATCAATCCTCTCTGACCCACGGCAACAGTATAAATTCTGACTTGGCTCATTTTAAAAAGAAAGCTAACACTTCTCAGCATAGTTGAGGACATACAATTTCCACTGCATGGAGCTGAACATTGTTATTTCAGTTTTCAATATTCAGGTTAAAAAAGTCTCCTACTTGCAAAAAGTTTCTCAGCTCTCTTGCAGATTTAAATCTTACAGGAAACTCTCCAGTAGCTGATAAAAAAAAAGACCTGGAAGATTACCTCCACTAAAGCTAGATTATCTAAATTTGGGTTTTATATATGGCATAAGATATATTACCTTTCATTCAGAAAAAATGCATACTAAATTTCATCTCAAAAGAGGCTTAATTTATAGAAAGGTAATCTCTTGAAAATAATTAATTACTGACACAAAACCATTTCATGCAATCTGCACACATGATGTTATTTATTTAAACTACTGCTTAGTTCACGCAGAAAACCAGCTGAGAACCAGCAATTAAAACCATCTGAAGTATTAATTCTCCTATGATCCCCTGTTTGTCTCTTATGTAGAGAATGCTCGTTTGTTTGCTTCGTTTTTCACGTTTTTAATAAACTGCTGCTGTGCACTGCTGAACAGTTCTGTGTCTGACTGGTCCGTTTATTCAGGAGGAAGCTCCATGGGGAAAGAAACATGGGTTTATGTTTTGACAGCACAGAGCACACTGTCAACACTTAATCTATAATAAATAGCTTACCACCTGTTTCGTATCCATTTTTCAACCTTACCGCTAAGCAGCACCATACCTTTGAAGAAAGAAAGAAGGACGTGTCTGATCGCTAGCACGGTGCATGTGTGCGCGCTGCCTGGGGGCCTGAGGCTGCAGCCTGGCCCAGAGCCGCCCGCAGCCCCCCCCAGCTCCTTCTTTCAACCCTCCAAAATCTTCTGTCCCTCTCCATCACGCTGTCATCAGGTCAGCTGAAATTCCCAAACTGAACCTAGAGCCTGCTCCTGAAAATTGCCCTTTATTAACATTCCTTGGTTAGGGAGCTAGTATTTTGGTGTGGTATACAGAGCAAAACTGAGGAATATCTTAATTGCCTCAAGAAAGTCACATCCATTATGATTAAAAAGCAAGCATTAGAGAACACAGGTAATTTCTGTAACTCATTGTTACGATGCTCTAATTTGCTAATCCTTTGAACTACAAGCAGCTTGTTATTTCCAGAAAGGCTAAAACAATCTGTCAAGGATGCTGCAAGTGAAATTGAAAAAGAAGTGAAAATAAAAGAAAAAAGTAGAAATAACAGGCAACAGTTTTCAGGTACCAGTGAAGCAAGCATCCATCCTCAGTATGGTTGAGTCTGTGTGGAAGACAAGGCTCTCCACAAAACGGTAATGATTTAGAACAGACTGCATTTCCACTATTTTGTGATATAAATGTACACTCACCTCACCACGCCAGGTGCTACTATGGCTTTTAGGGTACTCTCTTACCGGACACTGTGTCTGGTAACACAGACCACCGTGGAGAGGCACCTTCACCCTATGGCTGAAGATCTATAATGCAAAACTCCAAATCTGACAATGTTGGTAACGCAACTGTGGGTGCACATCGTTCAGAAATGTTAGCCCTGATCTTCCTTTGTTAGCTGCAGCAGAATTGCCATGCAGAGTAGAATTCCTTTATGCTTTACTGGTTGACTAGTGTTTGAAACCATTTGATTTTCTGCATGTGAGCATTTTTCTCACCTTTCAAATGTTTTTGAAAGCCAGAACCATTATTTCTCACACAGTGCTTTAAGTGGGCACATGCCACAGTAGGCTCTGTATGCTAATGCCCCATATAACGAGATGATTGCCAGGAGGAGTTCACAGTATAAAAGTATATCTAAAGGACATAACAGCAAATAAATACAGATGTAAAATGATCTTGGTAACAGCAGTGTGGTTTTTTTTAAAAAACCATTTCCTCTTTTGCAAGGTCTGCTACCCAGATGTGTCTGTGTCTGTAGGTCTGCATGAATCAAAAAAGCGGATTCTTATCTGCAATCTCACTTGCCCAACTTGAGTAAAGCAGGTGTTGAAATCCTTAAGCAGGAATACTTTGGTTTTCATAAGAAAGGCTCCTCAAGAACCTTTTCTGCCTTTGCAGTGAACTGAAACCCTGGTTTGGAATTTCAGGCTTTTGAGTTGGCCACCCAGCATCAGACTAGCCAAGACACCATTCTGTTCTGATTATAATATAAGAAGTCCTTTCATGGTGTAGTAGCTAAGTGGAGATTTCTCTGACGTGAAAAGTGCTTCATGACCGCTCCCATGAAAAAACAGTGTGGTTTTGGTTTACTTTTTGGAAACTACTGACTTTCAGTTGACACTAAGCAATTTATTTGTGGAGTTTACAGCACCAGATGAGACTATTATTAAAACGAATACTTCAACAAACAGTCTTTCTAAATTATAGCCAAAAGTATAAAATAAGAAATGAATGTTTTACTTCACAGACTGTAATTCTGACTAGCTGAATATTTAAAAGAAAAATTTCAAATTCCAGAGAATAAATGCTATAGTTCCATAAACAGGAGTGTTTATCTTCTCCTCTCCTCTTTCTCACATTACTGCACTTCATCTAACTTATTCAGTCAGGTTGGTAGGTTTATCACCACTTTTGTATGCCTCCTTACTGAACTTATATATTCTCTTCTGAACTACAGGAAGAGAAATGTAGCAAAGGTTAACTATCTTGATATATTTTCTCATGAATACGAAATACTTTCTAGAGAAGTCAATCCTTTTGTGATTGAAACAACTTTAGAATAGAATCACCAGTTAAATGCCTTTTCCAGCTGATTTTGTGAAGCATGGGGAAGTAAAAAATGTATTACTTCAAAAAAGGCAATATGAAAAGTTTGTCTTCCTATTTCTGCTTATTCAACCTTGCAATGGGATTTTTCCCAAACTGCCTAAACAGGGAGTTGCTCCTACTTTTATTAATCACCATTCAGAAATTGTAAATTACACTTAGAATTTGGATTCCCTCAAAAATTCACAGTGACTTGAAGTAAAAAGTTGCATCTGAAACTTTCTTGAAAGGAGGAATATTTCTCAAGAATTCAGTACTGGTTCTTCCAAGAGAGTCTGGTCCAACTCCTCCAGCTGCCCAGTTGGCAAGAAGCCACGTAAGTTGGCAGGAAGGCTGCCAGCTCGCCTACCCTATTTTCCTCTGACGTGATGAATGGCTTTACATCTTCTCATTAGGAACTGTTGACATGTCTCGTTTTTGTCATGCACTACACAGCTGAACTAGCCATGATGAATCTCAAGCAGCCCCCTCCTGCTTGGAAATGCACTTACTCTGAAATGGGTTGCTTTATAATACTGGAATGAAATGGCAGCTGCATGCTTTTGAGAATAACTGTGTCGTATACAAACTACTGCAGAGACCAAACACGTTTTGGGAATGCAAAGCTCCAATCAAGAATCATGACTGAGCCATCACCTATCACTATTTTGCTGTCTAAGGGCAAAATGAAGCAGTGCAACATAAACTGACACTTCTGAGTACACTGAACTGTGTGATTTGTTAAATTATCATCTAGCCCTGACTTTCTGAAAACTAGATCGTTTGTCAGCTGACCCAACAAAAACTTGCTAACAAAATGTTGAAAGCACAAGCGATGAAAGACAATCCTTGCCCTTGGCTCTCAAAACACATGTTTAGAAAAAGAAAAATCTGAAAGTTTCTGGAAGCTTAAAGACAAAGTTTGTTGCTTGGAGACAGCAAGCAGCAGGCCTAGATGGTTCAAGCGGGCATTGTACCCACCGATGTTATCATTCCAGAGTTACGGCTCTGATTACCCACGTACTTTCAGCATGCGGATTGCTTAGTGACAAAACCCCATAACTAAATTCATTATGGGGCTCTGGTCATGTTGCCTAGCAATTAAAGTGATTATGATTAAAAAGTGTCCTTGAACATCACTGGATGCATGTGCACACATACACGAGGCTCCTCAGCACAAAGCTCCCATTCAAGTCAGCTTGATTTTTGTGGAAAACCTGCACTTATTTTAGCAATTCAATCCACAATCCAATTGATACACAATTGACCCACACAGGCAGCAGATGGCCAGCAGAGACAGGTGAGTGGTGTTTTTATGCTAAGCTACGTTATTGTCTCTTGAAGGATATAAAAATCTGAAACTGTGAGTGTACAGGCAACAAGATGACTTAGAGCAAGTATGTCTGTTGATTGACAATGAGAGGCAACCATATGCTAAGCCAGAACAGCCAGCGTACCTATGAGATACTAAGCATCAGCTACCAGAAAAAACCCAACACAAAACCAACCCAAAAATCCACCTCCAACTGAAAAAGTCCAAACAAATTAGATGGTAAATTTCAGTTTCCACTTTCACTTTCAGGATGCTGCTTTTCATTTTTTCTGATAAACTAGATATATTGGAACAGTATTAAACAGGAATAATAACTGAAATTCATGATGCAGTAAGCCATATTTCATTTCATTTCATTGCACTGCAACATCACAACTACATTGCACTCCCATTTGCCTGACAATAGTAAGTATTAGGAGAAGCAGATGGACTCTTAACTGCTTATCATCAGGTCAAGCTTTTGTTAGCCTGGCTGCATCATAAATAAATAATTTCCTTAAGAGGAAAACAGCTTTTGTCATATGCAAATCTGCTAACAAAAGTTCAGAAAAGCCATATGAAAATACTGTTTGAAGACTTAATAAAAAAAAAGTTTATTAAGAAAGATTGTATCAAAGAGATAATGTGATAAAACCACTGGCTTCCTGATACAGGGTTCTGAAACACATTGATGTGTTTCCCAGTGCCACCTACTAAGAAATGCAGCAAATTCTCTAAGGATTTTCCCCAATAGCAGGAAGGAAAAAAAAATATGGCTGCACAACAATAGCATAGAAAATCATTAAAATCTAAAATGCTTGCAGGACTCTACAGTACAGCATAGATCCCCGCTTTTCACAAAAATACAATTTATGAAAAATAAGCAACTTACTGATCTTGGGAGTTCTTCACAACCGCAAAAGAGCTATCTTCTATCTGATAATTGCAATTACTAGTCAAAAACTGAGTGAAACTAGTCTGGCTACTTCCTGTGTTCACAAAACCCATATAACTTCACTGTGCTGAGCTGCATAATATGCATGTATCAACTTGAATTTGTCCTACAGTGAATGTGTCTTTACATTGCATCTTAGAGCACAGCAAACATAACCAATAACAGCTAGATGAGCTATCTACTTAATATTGAAAATCAAGGTTTTTAGTGTAATACATGCAAGATGGCTGATAAAGAATTAGAGGAAGACTTAGTCAAACTTAACTATTATTATGAACTGTACTTTGTAAATTATGAGGACTTCAGCAATTCTATAGGAAGTCCGTTAGCTTATTTTACTATTCCAGTGAATAGAATACATTTTTTTTTTCAGAAGGAAGCCACTGTTTGTGCTTGGGGTTATTTTAATGTCAATATTCTTCCCACGTTAGTACTATGATTAACACAGTGATTTCATACTCCACACAGACAAGCTGTGTAATCTCAGTATTATCTATGACGAAAGTAAATCTTGACTTTTTAATCTGCAACATTATGTGTATCTGTATGCATCAAGTACATACACACAGTGGTTGTCTTTAAAAAGTCATAATTTGCCAACAGCTGTCACACAGAGATGTCAAATTACCATCATATTCCCAAATATTTCAAAAAGGAGATCTCTGCAGTCGTGTGGGAAGACTAGGAGGTGCTTGCTTTTTTCTTTCTTTCTTTCTTTTTTTTTTTAATAGATTCTTCTGTAGAACTGCACAGCAAGAAACTATCAACAATGGGGAGTAAGTAGTGCAGTTCCACACACTTTGCTAATTTTAAACACACAAACCACTTCTTTCACCAACTGAAAGTTAAACATCCTATTTAAACATCCTATTTAAATGTAATCTACTAAAGTGTTTTAATGTTGTAAAGTGCCACAAAGATTATGGGAATGGCACAGAAAACTCCACTATTTATTTCAATATACTGTCCCTTATCTTGCGTTCCCTTAACTATGGGGCCAGAGGCAAAGCACACCACAAAAAGCACACTCTTTTGCTCTCTCTCTCTGCACAACTCAAGTAGAGGAAGGAACTGAATGGCAAATGAAGTGCTTGCTTTTCTTCTTTTCTCCCCCAGAGAGCAGGGTCACTCTAGGTTAAAGTCATCGGTAGGGCAGAGCAAGCATGCCTACTGTACCGCTTTCAGATGTTACCTAACTTTCACATCAGGGATGTAAAACAAAGCACATTCTCAGCTGATAATTTCCTTGAGCTGAATATCACATTTAAGAAAATGAAAAATGCATTTATCCATGTTTCTCAAGCTGATTGTTAAATGTGTCTGTGAATGTAGGTTGTCGTCCCGATTTTCCAATAGCTGTCAATCCACAAAATATGGACACGATGAAAAACATATTCTTAGCACCCAGAAGACAACTTAAGCTCCTTTACATTTGATCATTTAATTTTTCCAATGCTTTTAAATTAGGAGTTCATTCGTAGGAAGTGAAATGCATGCACTTCAGATACTGTCTCCCTGTAGCTATTTTTGCCACTACTCCCTCTTGATAAACTTACTTTCGTTTCTCTCAGTAGAAACTGCAAATCCCGCCCACTGAGTATACCATGGTTTTTTACGTAGCTGGGAATATAAATGGTGCTCGTCCCGTGCACAGTTCCATGAACTTCCATATAGGTGTGGATGATATCCAGATAAGCCTTCTTATCCTGTAAGAGCAACAATACAATATTTTCAGTCTTTACAGATTTCAAGCAAGTGTTCAATCAGAGCTAGTTTTTTCTCTCCTGTACCACAAAAGCCTGAAAGAGAACTTCACTCATTCTTATAGGGTTTCTCTAATATTTGATCTTTCATTACATTATTAGTTTTGTTTTCTACTAGACTGGAAGAAAACTGCATTTTTATTCATAGTATAGGTATAAATAAATCAATACCAAGGTCCCATTAACTTCTAATTGGACAAAAAACAGGTCACCATCAGATAGCTGTAATCTCAGGATGCCTAAACAATACTTGGCCTAAAAATACTAAAAAGCTCATTTTGAAATATCAAATCGTCACTCTCTTTTTGTCAGAGATGTGAAATAATTGGTTATTGTTTATCTTCTTTGTGAAGAAAAGGGTGAATCTCACCTTAGTAAGATGCACTCTTGCCAACTGAATAACTGAATACACATCTTTATCTAAATACCTAGTTTCTGAGTCTCAGGAGATACCTACAAATATTCCACTTACCTGAAGTTTTAAAGGCATTTTGAAAAAAACCCAGAGAAGAGTAATGGCTTTAGTGTTGCATTAAGAAAAAAAAAAATAATAAAAAAAATAGCATACCATCCTAGTTTGCAAACAAGAATTACTTTAATTTTTAATGCCATATGTTTTCTGAGTTTTAAAAACTACTAGCATTCCAAAAGCAATTAGCTGTAGACTGTATTTACAGCCAGTATCCAGTACAGATTAGAGAGACTTTCCCTCAGTATTTGCACATAGTCTTAGTAATAGCTCTAAAATCAGGCAACAAGTTTCTGTACTTCTTGGCAGCAAGAGAGTTTTTAAGAATTCTACTTTCACTCGCTATTTTTGTCATGTAAATTCTGTACGCTGTTCCGCCACAGCCCTGTGTGAAAGCTGGCCAGCAATTTTACTGAAGTTCATTCCAAGGGCAAGTAGATTGGTGAAAATCCTGTCTTTCCAAATCTTGGAGGACCAATATGGTATCAGGCCTAGGTGAACAAACACTAGCACTTCTTAAAACTTCCTTGCTAAATTAATTGTTGGTATACATTCAGATATACAGGATATTTAATGTCACATAACAACTGGCTTCTAGTTTAGCTTACTCTGCTGGTGATACTGTTTGTGATGAAATAGATTGCCCTCCTCATTATTAAATCGCCCTGTTCTGGTGGCTATGCCAAGGCTGCACCAATCAATGTCCTGGGCTACCTATTATATAAAACAGACAACAAACGCAGACAAACATGCTTTCTTGTTTGGTGTGTTGCTGTTATTGTTAATTAAGACAAATTATTCAAGAAACAAAAAGCTTGCTCCATTTTTATTTTTCCTTTTACTTCAAATTTGAATTACTCTGGAAGAGATATTCCTCCAATTATTTGTAAAGTAGCATAATTAGAAACTGTTGAGAAGCTTATATACTTCATTAAGAGAAAATCCATTGCAGAATTTTTTTTGCAAACATGCAGGAGAAATATAAATGGAGTAGCCTGGTCTTGTCTCCAGAATGCAGCAGCGGTCTGTCACTTGAGGCTCACCTTACCCTGCCTACCTGGCTTCCAGTAAAACCAGAGCCTACAAGACAGGCTTTAGTGTTCTGAATGGGGAGAGAAGCAATGAAGCACAGATACTACTGACATGATCTGCCTACAGTAAGAACACTAATGCACTTGACTCGGATTTTATTGGCTTATATCATACAAACTGATGACGTGAATGCACTGTAACTCAAGAAAAACATGAGAAGCAAGCAGCTAGAAAGAAGAGAACCAGGACTACCTAAAATTGCACTTATTTTAACGACTTCAACAAAAATTTTACAAAGCTGTAACAGAATATTTAGCTGCTTTAAAATAAAATATTTGACATTGAAATTATTTAGTTTTTATAATCTTTCTAATGGTTCTTTGAGAACTACATTATTGCCTGTAGGACTGTTGAAGATTTTATACAGGTTCAAAAAGCCATTATGGAAGAAAAATCCATGAATCATTATTGAAGAGAGACACACAACTTTTGGCCCAAGAAGTCCATGAACCACTTGTCTTTGGCGGCTGTGAAACATGCCCAATTTCATATTCTTCCTTACACATCAAGTTTTGGCTAATTTTGGAGTCAGAATACTGGACTAGATAAATCTTTGATCCAAACTGACCTTGCTGCCATCTTATTATCTTTGTCAGCTCATTTTCAAAGATGAATATAAAATGGACCAAAAGAAACATAATATTTTCACATCTCCTGTTTACATGTGATGCCAATAAAAATCTAGTGGGATTCTGAGAAGCATCTGTGAAGTTTGTTGCTTAAATTCTCCTGGAAACACTCTTTGATACATAAAATGGACCTTGAATTTAGCCCAAAAGTATTTCCCAAATCATCCTGTTAATAACAAAGTGAATCTTCCTACTATATCCATGTGCTGTCCTCTGTATAAATACCAGCACCTGATGACTACAAAACAGGGAATACAGGATTAAAAAAAAAAGGAGTATACTAAGACAGGATGAAAAGAACAGGCTTCCATGCTGTATTTACAGTTGTATTTTGCGGGGAGCAGAGGGAGCGTTTTTACTTAAAACCTTAAAATTATAAAAACATGTTATAAATCGTAGTCATAAATTCAAATTATCTGAGCAGACATAAAAATACATTTAAAATTAATATATAACCAATCAATACAATTTAGGAAGACAACGCAAAAGCAGTGATAAAATCAGCAAGTTTCACACTCTGCAAGTGCGAACAAAACATTAGCCATCCATAACCTTAATTGGGAATATTATTTAGCCGTATGACTGACTTCTTCCCTGATTCAGATTCTAAAACCACAGATAAAACATTTAGTATCCCAAACAGCATCAATTCTTCCATCCATAATAGTTAGAAAAATAATGGACTTTTAAATGGTGTCACTGTCTTTCCACGTCCACAAGACAGGATAAGTACTGTAGACTGCGCTATAGTCTATAGAAATTATTTTTCCTCACAAAGGAAACTTTATCGCTAGAAAGGTGTAAGTAAAGGGATCAATATGTAAAAAAATTTATGAATTAGTTTTCAAACCACAAGAGTAAAACCATGAAAAAACAACACACACAAGCTGAGAAAAATCTTTCATCCCCCAAAGGGCAACCCTCTTTCTTTTAATCAAATGAAATTTTTAAAGAACAATCGGAACAGAGAGCACCATCTTCCCTTTGTTCCTTGTATATAAAACAATTTTTTTTTAATTTTTCCAAAAGTCAGTCTTTCTGAAGGAAACAAACAAAGCAAGCCCAACCAAACATTCAGAAAGCACAATCCACAAAACAATCACTCTTTTATTCCCTTATTCACTTTGAGTCAAAAGCAACTGCTTTCATAATAATCTATAAAGTACCATAAAAATACCACTAGCACCTTATACCTTACGCAAATCTCACTAACATGTCTCCTTTTGCATTTAAGTAGTCCTGAATTTTCACGTTCCCTGTAGAAAAGTGTTATTTTGGATCATAAAAGTATATATTGTAATAAGGCACTTCACAAAAATAATCAGGACACATAATTCAATTCTAAACATTAAAAACTTTGAATTAGAAAGTGACAGAGCATAAATATGGCATTTATAAGTAGAAAGCCTACAAGTAAATAAATCAAGAAATCTGATTTGGAAACAAAAAATATCAACACTCCTTCAACTGCTAATCCACTTCCTGAGTTTGCTTGCTTGGCTGCAGATATAAATATTCTTTTATCTTAAATAATTTCACAGTAAACTCCAGATTTTTACTTTTTTCCAAAATGAATTCAAAGAGAAAAGATCATGGGCTGCTGGCTAGTAATGCAAAATCAACATTCTCTGCAGTGTTTGTATTAGACTGCGTTAATTCACCCATGGCTGCTGTCCATACTACAAATCTAGACTTCAAGCATGAAAGATAACAATATCAAGAAACCCCCAAATTATTTCTCAGAATAAAAATGGAAGTGTTAACGATAAGTAGCAGTCATAAAAATCTTTTCTGAAACAATTTTTCAGCAGCTAAAATAAACATGCCATTCAGGGAAGTACTTTTTGTTGATCATTGACTGCAGAACTGTTATTACTATTCATCGATTATTTCCACCTACTTTTAAAAGCATCATGATAAGGCTTTTCTCATCAAAGAAATCAAATCACAACTGCCTGATAAGTCTTTCCCTAGGACAATGTTGACAAGAAGATACAGCCTGAAGGGCTGAAATTTTAAGTTTGGTAAGTGAAAAATGTAAGTATAAAAGCTACAAAAATACATGGTAGAAAAACAATGCACCAAGAACTGACTCTGCTTTTAGTTTTCCTGATGTAGTAGATGGCGGTAATTAACAACTCTGCTTTACTATCAGTTTGGCGGTCCGAGGCAATCACAGTATTTTGCAATTTTAGACCATTCATGTACCCTCACAGAACACCAAAAATTCAGCACCAAATGAAACGAAGCACCACATATGCAGAACTACAGGCCAACTACATTACAGAATAGCTTGATTCAGAGTCCTAAACTGGTTTATGGGCTGAAAGTTCAAACTGTAAAATGTATGTAAAACAGACCATATACCCAGTCTCACTTTCTTATATTGAAAAAGTCAGAAGCCAATGGTTTTGTAATAAAGCTCGACAAATGTAACTCGGAAAAGCAAGTACTGGGACAGATCTTTGTATATATCCTAAATGCATACCATTTAGTCTCGAAGTCCTAACATCTGGGTGCTTATTTGCCAAAGTGTCAAGTCCTAGCTAAGCCAAAATCCAGTGTATACGCAGCGTATGACAAATGAGAATGTTACACAAACATAAGGTTGGAAAACAAGTGTGAATTCCACACTGAACAAATTATCTGAAACTTGAATAAAGTGTTAACTTTAACCATAGAAACCCAACAAAATTACAATAGTCAATTCTTTCTGTACAAGGATATCCCCTCTCACCAAATTGGTAGTGTTCTCTGGAGAAGCCAATCAGCATGTAGAAACTCTTTAAAAGTTCTTAAAGGAACTAACTCTCTTTGGGATAGAAGAGAATCACCCTTGTGAAGGAACAGTCATCATGCAAAAGAGAATAGAGAAGTGACAAAGTATGCAGCCAATACATACTATTCAGAGTAGCAAAACTGAAACTAACTTCAAAATCTTGAAATCCTGAAAAAGCAGAAAAACATAATACTGAACACTTGCGGTTGTAAAGCTTTTGGAAAAGCCCCCTCGGTAATCTAAGGGAAAGAGTGACTAAGAAACAGAATGATAAATTCAATATAAATAAAGTGATGCACATGTTCAAAACCAGTCCTAGCGTCACATATGAATAATGGACCTGAGCTAACCAGTGTCACTCAAGGCTGAAGACTTTGCAATATGATAACATATGATTACGGTCCATGACAAAAAATGAGTCCAATGTTCAGTACCAGTCAGTCCACCCACCAAACAAGTAAATAATAGGAATTATCTGGAAAGGAATAGAGAAATAAACAGAGTATCACTGAACTTTTCTACAAAAACACAGTTCTCTCCCTCCTCAAACACTGTTGTGCTTCTGGTTCTTTTTCTCAAAAAGAAGCCAAGAACACTGGACACAGTTCTGAGAGGGCTAAGAAGGATCCAAGCTACAGAACAGTTTCCATTGTTACATACAGAAATCTATAATGAAATCATTAATGATTCTTCAGCTTGGAAAAGACAACTTGGCAGAATATGAGAGAGGTTTACAAAACCATAATTGGCATGAAGAACATGGATAGTGACTTGACTACTCATAATGTCCTGATACAAAGGAAGCCAAACAAAGCTAGTAGGAGGCAGGTTTAGAAAAATCCAACAGTTAATGAATTCTCCTGCAACAGGTCAGAGATTTGAGGGGACTCCGTGACAGAGAATGTTGTGGGGGCAAAAAAGTTTGCATAGGCTCATGATCAGACAAGTGCTCTGAAATCATCCCTTACTGAGATCTCAAAAGTGTGTCAACAGTCAGTTTATCAAGAGACAAACAGATTCAGAAATACGCTGAGCTGAAAAAAGCTGGAAAGAGAGAGAATATGCAAAGGAAGTATTACATAACTTTGCCATGCATTCGCTCTTCCCTTAATGTCCATTTATGGCTTCTTTGTTAGGCACCTACCACATATATCTGCACAAAATACACATTTGTGCATATATACATATATATATAAAAGTTATTTGCACATATATAACCTTTACACAAAGAATGAATAAAACATCTCAGTAAAGGCTTGGGTTCTTCACGATCTTCCAGAAATCCTGCTTATTCAGTTCCCTATCCTCATCTTTATCTGCTTCATTCATCATTTCTTGCAGTTCTTCATCCATGAAGTTTTCCCCCTTTTTTTTTTCTTAAGCTGGGGTTTTTGAAAGATTTGACAATTTCATTGTCATGTGATGCGCACTAATGCCTAACCAGGAATTTCCTGTCCTTTGAATGGAAATTTCCAGAACTACCAATGAGACATACATGTGCATTGTAAGTGCTGAAGCAGGAAAGTGCAGTGGGACAGAAGAAAATAGGGAGTAAGACCCCAGGAAGAAAAGGTTGTGGTGGTTTTGTGATAATCAAATACTAGTAGATGATTGTGTTCATTGGTATTGCAAGACCTCACTAATTCATTTTGCAGCTGGAGAGTTCTGCAAAAAGAGAAGCTGATCACCAACCTGTCTGAAAGGTAAATATTCATGGAAAACATATTTTTTCTTTCTTCATAATAAATGACATTCTAATTTTCATGATAAATGTTGAAGGATAAGCCTTCAGAAGTATACATATATGTATACTTACTTACTGCACCTATAGCTGCTCATTTTCTTTGATTTACTTGGTTTTTTGATCCATATTTCTTTCAGAAGCAAATGGTGAATTTCAGAAATATTGCTGAAGTGAAGTGTCTGGCTCATTTCAATTTGTTATGTGGCATAAAGCAGGACAGTGCTCCTGGTGCCTGGTGACAGCAACTCGGGTAAGTTTCGATTGATAGATAAGCCCGCAGTGCTGCTGCAAATTTGGACGAAGACAAAATAAAAACACCATGAGGCAAGTTTGCAAGTGCACTGACCATGTGGGAGAGAAAAGGTGGGAAGGATCTTTTCTCCCCTTCCTTATGTTTCTTTTAGCTTAAAAAACGAAATGAAACGTTCCCCCAAAGTTTGCTGCTAAATATGAAGCACAAAAACCAATCAGAAGGAAGGGAAAAGGCAACGCTGCCAGCAGCAAGACACTGATCTCTGCACATAGCAGAACTATTCCTAGAAGTTATTATTTTTCCTCACTGACTTCTCATTTTCTTCCTCCCACTTCATGCAAGAGGGCATACAATGGGGAAATTACATATGTCACATGGAGCTATAAAGGGGAGAAGTCAGTAAGAACAGCCTTGGTTATGTACTTTCCTATTGGGAACAAGGTAAATGTAACCATTTACCATCTCCAAATCTTCAAAACTTGTTATGCAGACAGTATACATTTAAGAAGAACGTCCATCTTGTCAAACAGCATTAATAACAAACTCACACATTATTTTGCCTTTAAATATATAAATATTTTTAAGACAACTCCAATACACTATAATGAAATCTACTAAAGCAATCATCATACAATTGTATGTTATGTATTGATGGCCATTTTCTGAAACAAGCAAAATTCTGACTTCTCTCACAGTACCCCACAAAAAAAAGAAATAGCAAATAGTGCAAAATGAATCTCAACTCTTTTTTCTTCCTAGGATTAATGGTAGAAGTATTGGAATAGTATGATAGGAAGTTGCAGGAAGAAGAACAAAGAAAAGACTTAGACCGAAACAGGAACTAAGATGACATGAAAGGCTTCAATCATTCCCTTTTAACTGAAATGTACTGTAATTAAAGCCAATTTTGATAATGGAGAGCATTATGGGTTTTACTCACATTTTATTCATTCCTTCTTTTTCACTTAGGCAGAGATAGGACTCTCTTTACTCCTTAGTACTGCCAGAAATCCCAGCCAAAAACCCAAATCTTTGATTTCAACAAACACATCCAGAACTTGGCAAATGTTGCCCTTGATGGCTTACTTCTAAGGACAACCTTTAGAAACATAGCAAAATTCTTTACAGCATCCTATTTGTAATCCTCAACCCACTTAAGATTGATTTAGTTATCATAGGGAGGTAAACAAGATGTATCTTAGAGCCTCTGCAGCTTACATCTTTCCTGACCTCCAGCAAGACATACCCAGACTTGCCCACTGTAAAATGGGATGAATGCCACTGGTCTCAGGCCATGGGGTGACATTTTTTTCTCTATCCAGCAGAGCTGACAGAATTCATCACTGTGTTTCTCCCCCTGTTACTCGTCATGTTCATACCAGAGTTTAGCCCCATTGAACAATGTGGGAAGACAGAACATTGTCTGTAAGAAATCCATAATTCTCTAGCTACAATAACCTGGTTAGCGCACACAGTTTAAGCAGGTGCTCTGAGCTAGCCTCACCAACTCTGCCCAGCCATGCAGCTGGGAATATGGGGATTTCTAGCAAAGATGAAATGACAAGTAATTTGGCATCTTCTTTTTTTTTTTCCAGAGGCCTAGCCAAATGCAGAAAAGGACCCATGTCCACAGCTATATAAAACCACGATGGCAGTTAGCTATTCTAGTCCCAACCCCAGGAAAAAACGGTCCTGTGCATACCTCAGTTCCACTTGAACCTGCTTGGTTCAAAATGAAACAATTTATTTGCATCTGCTATTCCCCAATCGCAGTTCTGGGGACTGGGATGCTCTCTCCTCCACACCGTGCTTCTCTAATGACTGATCAGACCCAGCAGTGACACATGTATTCTGTGGAGATTACACTTTTTGTTAATTGGCCATGTTTAATATAAAGAAAAGGAGCAGGATAAATAGATTAATCTGGTTCCATACAAGCCATGGTGGCAGATGAAAAGAGCACCGAGCAGCGAAAATGAAGGAAACATGAAATAAGCAAATTACACAGACACAAGATTAGTTCAGGCTTTCCATGGATCACAAGAATTGGATTTTATCACTCCAGATAAGACATCCCACATTGTCACCAATTCAAAGCCTATCTGCAATGATTGCATTTTATGTACCAGTGCATATGGGCATGACTGCAGTTACAATCTGCAAGTTACAGTTTTAATGCGCTTGACGTTACAAGCATAAAGTGAGCATTTTAATATGGCCAGGTATTAAGTCATACATCTTGGAAGAAACAGGACAGGCAATACCGACAGAAACAGAGCAGTGACTTGAAAAGCAGCAGTTCTAAAAAATGATACAAGAGTCTTGGCTAAGTTGTCTAAACACGAGTTCCTAATGGTGAAAAGGGGATATGCCTAACAATGCATATAGTATTTCTTTTTGATTTGGTGCTGGTATGGCCCATGTGCCCTTTGCTAACCTTCACATTTCAAGAGGAATGTGAATAATCTTGAAAAGGTTCAGAGAAAACAGACATGTGAGAACACTTAAGGATTAGAAAGTACAAAGCTCTTAGTGCTTCAGCACATACAGGCTTTTCAGGAGACGACTATGGGTTACTTTGACCTCAACCTATATATTCCTACAGGGAAAAATAACAGAAACATCATCAGTCCAGTAGACAAAGTCTATAACTGCTACTAAGACTGGAAATTACCATTTGGAAATCTGTACCAGAAATAATGCAAAGTCTTAACGGAGAAGGCAATTATCTGAGGATTTTACCAGAAGAAACAGTGGTGTTTCCATCGTGTGCTATTTAAAAATCAAGATTGGATATTCTTTTCCAAAAGGCCATGTTTTTGTCTTAATCAGCCCATGAATATCTTGTGTGTCATACAGAATCTCAGACTAGGCAATCACAAATCTCCCCTCTGGGCATATAAGCTATTAATACATATTTCTGAATTCATGCAGACTGAATAAACTGAGAAAGATATATATGCCAGTAAAAAATCCCCTGGTGACTAAGCAACTATCTTGTTCCCTCAATCCAGCTAGTATTCAACAGGTTGTTCTGCTGATATGCAGTACAAATCAGGTCAGGAAGTATAGGTGATTATTACACGCAACTGTTCCCGAGAGACTGATAATCAAATCAAGAACTAAAAGTACAAGAGCCTCAGCTAGAAAAGGATCCCAGCTCTGAATGAAAGGATCTCAGCTCTGCTCCAACATTCTGCAGACAGAAGAGGAGACTGCAGATGGGGTCATACTAAATCATTCTATACCATGAGCCAAACAGAGTAACTGCCACAGTATTTACTACAATGCAAAGCAATATTTCCTTTTAAGACACAATTACAATAGCTTAATGCAATAAGCCCAAATATAAACCTGAGAGATCACGACTGAACATGCACAGCTAACATACATATTTTTATCAGCACAGCAGCCAAGCAGTATTCAGCTCTACCTTTTTGCTACCACTGGCAACATTCTTCCATTTTTCTTAAGTTTTTGTTTTGTTTTGTTTTGTGTTGTCTCACAGAGGGACCATTTACTTGTAGCTATCATTTTTCAAGAATTTATTCTGCAAAATACAGTTATCAGACTAAACGTTGCTTCTGTGGTTCAGAAAACTGTGCAAGAGTGATATTCCCATGCCAAGGGAGAGAAAAGCAAAGAAAATGCAAGACATAGGTGCTCTCACGCTGACATACTGTTTGGTCCCATGTATGGCACAGCATGTACCGATCGGTTCATTTTTCAGTTGACAAAAGGCTTCACATAAGGTCTTTCTAGGCAGGAGGGAAGCCATACAGAGTATATAGGCACACAGAGCTAGAGGTAACTTGGAAGAAATCCAGTTATTAGTAAGTTTGAAAACTGAATGACACACGCTCTCCCAGGTGTGGCAGCCTGGATGAAGGAGCTCCAGAAAAGGACAGGGGACAAAAAGCAGAGCTTGACAACACAATATACCTTAACTTGGTGAAGATATGACCAAAGCCTAGTGTTGTTATTCTGCAGCTCTTGTCTGCAGATGGGAGACAATGGAGTAATTGCAATATTTAAGAAACTCTGATATTGTTACAGGGAGATAAAATGAGATTGAACACTACCAGGGTCTTTAGTGAAACACAACTTCCAGTTCAAAATGCAGCACATTTTTGGTTGCAGATATAAGAAAAGAAATGACTGAAAGACTGCTTATGACTGACTGAAGTTCACAAAGCCTCTGACACCTTCGATTTCGCATTAGTTTTAACAGCTTCTGCATCTTCCAAAATTATTGTGATATCAAGACTATAAAATTTTTTTATTCTATCAGAAAGGTGTACATCAATAGCAAAGGATCCACATCAATCTAGACAGAAGTTTCCTCATCAGAGAGACTTCAAAATGTTCAACTTAATTATTTAAATATGTTTATTTTCAGAAAAAGAACTTAATAGATTTAGAGAAGGGATATTTTTATATTTAGAGTTATGCTTTATTATATCGATAAAAATAAATTTGCTCAAGTATACGAGTATAGAAAACTCACCTTCCAGAAATTATCTACTTTGCCATAAACGAGAGATTGATTCTGCCTTTTGATGTCATTAATGTGTTTAATGTCACTGGAATTCAGATGCTGCTCTACCACAAATCCAAGGAAGCTGTTATCCGGAGTGTGAGCTGTAAGAAATGAAGCATATTCAAAACCTTTTCAAGTATCAGTTAATGTTAGAAAAGCATGAATGTTGTCAGAAAAGTAGGTATAAGGAACATATTATTCAACAGATCACTTCCTTCACACTCATACTGAGAGATACATTTGATTACTTTATTATTGAGAATAGTTCTTATTTATTTTAAGTCCTGCTGCATATGTCTACTAAAGTAAGCAGTTATTTTCTGGCTTGTTTCTGACAATTAAAATTTTGTAGCTGGACCAAGGCCAATGATAATGATTTTTTGTGTGCTGAGCTTTATCTTATTATTAGAGAGAAGAGAACTGGAAGAAATCCAGCTTGACAATCTCAGAGATGCAATATCAACAATTTGAAAAAAGACCCCTGGATTTACGCTTGTTAACGAAGCTGTATATTGCCCAATGTCACCAATAAACTTCAGTAAATTTCTTGGGTTCACCTTCTATATTGGAAGAGCTAATGCTAACCATTGAACTCACTGCATATTACATACCCATGCTAATTACGAGCCTACAAAGTCACACTACACAGATCAGAATACAAATTTCACTGCCTAATTCAATCTGATCTATCAAAAAATACTGAAAGGTGACAACTGAAGTTGGCAAAATTGTCGTTAATCGAATACCCAGCCAAAAAAGTGCATGCAAAGGATATGCAATTTACTCTTAGTTTTCTGTTTTATTTTTAGCCTCTGTTTGTCTTTTTCCAGCAGCGATATCCAGCAATACTAGCCAGTGTTTTCCTCCTACAAAGACACAGACCTATAGGCTCATTAAAACGAAGTTTTTTTGCTGTTTTGTTGTGTTGTTTTTTTTATTTTTTGTAGGCAGGGTGTTTAATTCGAGGGATGGACTGCAACATTCAGGGCTTCAGGTAAAAATCCTACTATATAAAAATTACTCCAACATGTGGGATTTTTGCACCTCTCTAAAAAGTGTCATAGCCTCACAAGTTTACTAAGAAATAGGCTGCAATAAACACTACGATCTTCTCTATAAGCCTCCCTTTTAAATTCTGGCACACAAGCTGGTAACTTCTTACTAAGCGCGTTTTGCAAAGTTAAAAAAACCCAAAGACAATGCCCCAGGCAATGCTAAACCTATAGTCAAGAGTTCTAAAAAAAAAATAAAATAAAATAAAATAAAATAAAAAATTCTATTGCAATTATGAAGTTTTTGCTTTTTGATTCCTGAAAATCAGCCAACTGGATAATGCAGTAGGACAGAGAAACCATACACAGTATACACTTCCCTCTGCCATTACATTTAGTCTTTCAAATGACAATTATTCTTTTTCACAAAAAATGCCTCAGCAACAGCTAGGCACTCACTTAGACCCAAGGACTTTTTAGAATTTAGCACAGCAAATGGCACGTTGCAAATATGCCTGAAAAGGGGCATTTTTCCAACCTTTCATATTTTTGGATGAGAGGCTGCATTCAAAGGAGAGGCAAGGCAGTACACACTCAAAAGCGAAATAAACCTTTGTTAAAGTTAGCACTTAGAACTGGTGGAATTCAGTGCCTCAAACATCACTGACAGGAAGCACTCACATGGATTTTTAAGCAAGATCAGGCAGTTTTAAAAGTACCAGTGCTGTTATTTTGCATAAAAGAATTAAAATAAAAAACATAAAAGGGGAAAATCCCCCTCATGCTTCTGGAAAGCTCAGAGAACAGTCAAGCATTTGTATTATGCCACGAGCTTGAATATGGCTTGCTTGTTGTTCAGTAATAATTTTCTGCCCTTATAATCAGAGTTCTCAAAACATAATAGAGTCTGGGGATCTTGGGAAGCTGTCCAGGGTTCCAATCTGTCATTAAATCTTTGCTGATGCATAACATGCACTTTTAACCACAGTGCCATAAAGATGGTGCTATCTCTACAGCAGAAAATAAAAAACAAAAATAAACTTTAAACATCACAAAACATGCTGACTTTTCTGCACCTGGTACAAAAAGACGCAAAATCCTTGAACAATCTATAGCACTGGAATCACTCATGCTTCAGAATGAGTCTGCTTGCAATCTATTTACCACTTTTCCTGCAAAGGAAAACCTGCAGTCACTTCCAGTAGTAAAAATTGGAAATGGTTATTTATTGAAATTCCAATATAGTCATACTCTTCTGAAAATTCATTATGAAGTGATTTGCTCTGAACAAGAGATTGTAACAGTAGTCTATACTGCCACAACAGAGTTCTGCATAGAGATTTACTCTCTTCTGCAATCCCAAGCTCAAATACATGCTGGGCAATGAGTGGACTGAGAGCAGCCCTGCAGAGAAGAACTCGGGGATGTTGGTTGATGAGAAGCTCAATATGACCCAGCAATGTGTGTTTGCAGCCCAGAAAGCCAACCGTATCCTGGGCTGCATCCAAAGAAGCGTGACCAGCAGGATGAGGGAGGTGATTCTCCCCCTCTACTCCTCTCCTGTGAGACCCCAGCTGGAGTACTGCATTCAGCTCTGGGGCCCCCAACATAAGGAGGACATGGACCTGTTGGAGCGAGTCCAGATGAGGAC
>JAVJGG010000001.1:45905708-45962067 GCA_035590195.1 Aviceda cuculoides | reverse complement strand
TATTGGCTATCCGGAGGGGGGGGGGGGCTCTATATTTCCGTACAGCGCAACATCTTCCGACCGCCGAGCCCTAACTACCTACAGATAACACACAAAATTCAAGAGTTACCAATGCTGGGGAAGTTGCTTCTCGGTAGGACATTCCCCACTAAATAAAATTTCATAAGAAAGAAACAGTTAGGACTTGTGAGGGTTTAAGCAAAATTTCTATTTTTACATGATAGTACAGAAATAGAAAATATAGCACTGAATGTACTCCAAAATGCAGTCAGGTGAGCCAGACCTTGAGGGATTTTTGTCTACATTCTGCAAAGCTTACTATTAGCAGTTCAGAGTCAGAGAAGCTAGTTTTATTTAACTATTCTCAAGCTGATTTAACAGACACTTCTCACTCATTTTCCTTTTTATTTTATACATTGATTTTTTTTATAAAGCAATGCTTTATATGTCTGAATGTAACTGCGTAGTAAGACTGCGCTATTTAGAATTATAGGGCTTTGCTCTGCTGCTTTTTAAGTTATGCTGCATAACTGCTTCAGAGCAGGAACTAGACAATAATGTACTACACACCACTACAGTGTCCTCGGATAATTACAATATCCATATTTTGAATTAAAAGCAAAGAATCCCGTCCAACAAGCAGACAATCCTATAGATTCATTTCAGTAGTCTGCTGTGAGTCTTAGACAGAAAGGATGTTTTGTAGTTCTTTGTAAGTATCAAATGTTAAAAACCATTTCCATAAGGCAATCAATATATGACTTGGTTTTATATAATTTATAAAGAGAATAAGCCAAAGACAAATGAGTTTTCTTATCTCACTTTGCTCTGGCAGTGACATTATGGGAGGAGAGCACAGCGACCATTTATGAAAAACACAACCTCCGATAACACATTTTATGGGTTTTGATTTTAGACTCTCATCCACAAGCATGTGTAATGTTTTGAGGTATCATTTTTTTACACCAATAAAAAACCTGATATAGGATTTTATGTATGGTATTTTGTCACATGGATGGTGAAATGTTAAAATAAGATCAGTTGAAACATTTACCACATACTTCATTATCTCCTGTGAAACGAATATCTGGATAATTGGGAAAGCAAAAATCTTTGGTATAAGGATTTATGAATTGAATAAAATTACCTTCTTCAACATGAATTTCTCCGAGATGGGGATTTTCTTTTCTGTTGAAAAACATCAGGAGTTATGAAGTGTATCCTAACATATGTCTTCCAAGAATTATATTTTTTTCCTATTTTGTATTTAATACAGAAACTTTCTTTTCCCATCCTCTCTTGACTTCCAGCTTATTAATGTTTAGTTTAAAATAATCTTAAAATCTCAAATTCAAATTCTCCGTCAGGTCTCAAACCAGCCTCCTTTGTAGATCATTTAATTAGTAACCCTGTTTACCAAAATCTTTGCCCTGTATTAGTAAGCACAAAATATTCAAAGGGGACTGCACCTTCTGATGTCTTTCCCCATAGCTGATACTTGCCCTTTCATACCCTTGGACTGTAAGTCTTTCATTGCCACATTAAAATGGACAGCAAAATTCTGATTAATTTAAGTGGGATTTAAAGCCAGAGTTTTATCATAGGACTCTTTTGGCCTTTTCATTTTCTCTCCACTGAGTCATTATCTTGTTTAGTCAGAACTCAATGAATTGACAGTTTATTTTTTCTAAGGCGTAATAGTTCTTACTGGCAGGTATCTTACTGGCATCTGTGGATGGTATCCTGACTTGGAAATCAAGGTATACATCAGTAACTTTAAGGAATCAACTATACAAAAGAGGTATCTCTGGACTTTTCCCTATATTAAACACTTCTTTTCCATAATTTTCTAGGTAATGTAAATATATATCATTTACTGTAATTGCAGAATATGACAAAACGGGCTAAATTATTCCTTTAACAATATATGGTGCCATGCATTTCTGACTCAGACTGTTTGTTCTCTTAACATATCTTGAATACAACATCCCATGTGCTGCAATTTTAGGCCGCAGGCAGCAGCCATAGTTGTGTGTTTTGCAATATCTTCCATCAAAAGTCATATCAATAGCATAAGAAGTTTTCACTTATGTGTGTTCCTGGTTTAGTTGCCTCTGCAGAAGTTCCTTTCCCAACAGAGAGAAGAGCCTCCCCTTGTAGCAAGTCATACACAGCAGAGGATTAAACAAATAGAAAACAAAACATTTGTGTCCAGTTCAGCATTAACACGTCTTCTGCACCTAGACACTTGAGAGTTTTACTGGACCAGCTTTATAAAATGTTTTACATGATGATGGATGTGAGACCACAAGTTCTCTGGGAAAGACTGCAAGGAGAAGCTGCGCTTTCTTGTAGAGTCTCCTCTAGGTCGGTGCCATTGCTTGCAGGGTCACTCTCAACGTTGTAGCTGAGTGTTTAAGTAAACAGGGCATATTCAGGGCTGTTGCATTTCTGGAAAAAAAAAATGCTTTTGGGCCAGGCCTACATGTTCCTTTCCTAAAGAATGAGCAAGATGCAAAGTCAGTGCTGAATCTTTCCAGTGCCACAAGAGGCATCCGTGTCACTGAAAGCAAAAGATCATTTTAATTTAGTGGAGCTTTTATTTTATATTGTCCCCTTTTATTTTATTATCTAAAACTGTAGATAGCCTGGACTGGAAGTAATTTTGGATTTTAGCTCCCTGCAGACAAACCCAAAGATTACTTTTCTCTCCTTTACTGTCTTTGGATCCCAAAATTTACATTCTTTGTACAGGGTTATTATCTTGCCAGATCCAGAACAGCCACATCTGGGGATAGTGCTCAAGTAAAACAGGCACCAAGTCTAAAAACTTTAAAAAACCACCCTACCAAATAGAACTTGTTCATGTTTACAGCTTCAACACATTTCACAGAAAACTCTTTTGGCTTCATTTCTAGCACTGATCAAAACAGAAAAAGAAAAAAACCCATCAACCTGCAAGTAAATGGATCTGTTGTCATATCTACTAAAATGTTAGTCTAAATTACTTTATGTTCTACCATAAAGCTCTTTCATTATTATTCTCTACATTCTTAAGGTTTGCTCATTTAGGATCAGAACAAAGATGCCTTTTCCCTGTTTATATAGTGCTTGTAAAATACAATAAAATGGGCTCCAGGTATATGTTTATTACGTGAAATCACTATGAAAACACAAATAAATTAATTAGGATCTGTGATTTCCTTATCAGTTTATGGCACAGATCACCTTTGTAATACAGGCAATTTTTTGAAACATTACTATTTTTAAAATACATCTAATAAAATTTCACATTTTTTTGAAAAATGCTTAGATGGAAGGTATAAAAGAGTACTTAAACACCAAAAATAATATTGACCATAAACCATTCTTCATTATTCATTTGTGTATTTCCCCGGGTCATGTTTCATATAAAAATTCTGCACTTCAAAAATGGAAATTAATTATGGCAGCCAAAAAATGTTTTAATTCATTGATGAATAATCACAGATTTTTTTCACATACACCTATAGTTTCCTTGCTGTGATCATATCATACTCTGGATTTTTTTTACAACAAAAATAATACAGTATATAATACGGTAAATAAGGGACTAAGAGTGATAGCCAACATTTGGACAGGCAACATCGGTGTTGATTATGCAGTATGTTTACATATCACTTTTATAGCTAATACATTCTTACACCTTAACCTTTTCCTTGTTGATATAAACCAAGACTAACATACCGCATGGGCAGAACTCACCGGAGTGGAAATTAGTGCCCTGGCAAGCTGATGAGCAGTACGATAACACGGGCATCATACATCACCATCTCTCTGAAACTTCTCCTCCAAAATCTGCCAGGCTTCCTCTTTCAAAGGGAAAGGGATCTTTGGGAGAACTCAGTGCTGACTGTACCAACCCCTTTTGCCCATGCCCAGTGCTGTAATTTCTCCAACAGTGGCTGTGATTGCTATCAGCCATGGGTAAGACCATCAGCTTGTGATCAGCAGGAGTATTCTGAAATGTGGGATTTGTTTCTCATTCAGTCCATAGCATTTGAAAGACACACCTTTAATGACATCACCATTGACTTACAAATTATGAGGAAGCAGTAGTTTAGTTGGAAGTTACTGACTACAAACTGAGCTGATCATTATACAGATGTATAACCTTGCGTAAAAGGCTGATCATTCAGCAAGTGCTCTGGGAGGCTTTGCAGGGCAAAATAAATAAATAGTTGATTCAGCTTGCATTACCGAGTCTTTTTTGACAACATAGACAGTTGTCTTTACTGGACACAACAAAAAAGTGTTATGAATAAATTCAGTTTAAACTCCTTAAAGACAGTAAAATCCAACTGCATTTTGCAATTTTTAACTTTTGTAGGCCAAAACGTCTTGGTTTAAAGAAACTCCCTTTTTCAACACCAGATTACATACATTTCTGCATTTTTAAATACCTAAATTATGTGACACTGTAAATATCTCCAGAACAAGGAACAAAATTTGCTACATATCAAACTAAACTAACAAAAAAAGCATTTGAGCTTGAGGTTAAGAAAACAATCAGAGATGGGGATGACTTCTTGTGCCTTTCTTGCACAATGTATTCTTACCTAGAAAGACCACTACATTTCGTAGGAGGATCCAATACTTTTCCTACGAGCCAACAACAGCAGCAAGGGATCCAAGGGGAAGATGAAGCCTGCACAGATGCAGAGCATCCAGCAAGAAGGGAGCTTTTCCAAGTCTTCAGCAACAACCACCTGGGGACGTCATTACGTTTTGTTTGACAGGCTAGACAACAGCATGGGCTTTCTGAATAATACTAGAAATTTTTTTTAGCCAGATACATTGTATAATCCACTGTAAAACCAGAGTGAAGTGCACAGAAGACAACTGAGGAAGGAGAGGTTTTAAAAGGAAGGAGTTTTAAAGGGTGAGGAAAAGTATAAAAATTAAGCTTGCTCTGGAGAAATTGGGGGAAATTAGCATGGATAGTTCAGAGAAAATATGCATGTGGGCAGGCATTTCAAAAAAGGATAAAGGCCATTTAAACTACTCTGATTGTACTTTAGTACGCAGTAATGACAAGAAATTAAGGGTAGGTGCATTGCAACTACGGTGCACATGATTAAAGGTTTCCAATGGTGTATCCAGGTTAGTTAGGAATGCAATAATTTGCCATGAGATGTCGTTACAGAACCAATGCTGGAGTGTTCAGAAGTGGTATAAAGAAGACATTTAGAAGATTAAAGCAATTCCTGCACTAACCACATAGGAGGTGAATTAGGGGGGAAAGGAGGAGGGTCCTTCCACTCACATCAGCTCTGGCTGTACAGATAAACAGCACAAGAGAGCTCAACTGCTTTGTAGAATACAAACACTTCTATGTGAGATTTATAAATAAAAGAAAAGAAGCAGCTGATAAAACCAAAAGCTGCTAATTCAGAATCCTATTCAAAACTCTGTGATACTGTTGGAAAAATTCACAGTGCTTTAAGGAAGTATTAGTCTTGGTCCAGAGTATTTATGCAAGGATGACAAGTATTCAGCACTTAGTTCATTACGTCCCACTCTCAAGCAGACCAATTCACTGCACAAAGAGTTTTAAAGCAATTCTGGAAGGTGGTGTCTCAAGAAAATTTGCTTTGCCATTGATATAGTCCTGTAGTGATGAACTGTAAGCCTTCCCAAAGCAATTTTGGATAAGCTGCGGCTCTGGACTGGAGACAACCTTTTCACCAGCGTTTGGTGCACCAGCAGGGAATTGGCAGTTTCCAATGTGAGTGCCAGATCTGCAACTAGTGCACCGGTGATCTTGTAATAATTCCTCTGCTTTTCACCTTAGTTTTCTCATCAGCAAAATGCAGGTAATGTAAGTAAAATTTTATTTTACTCGGGCTAATGCTCTGTCCAAGAGGAAATCTTATTCTAGTAATAGGGGCACCAGAGATGCCCCGTCAAAGACTTGGGTCTGCTTCCTCACTCTGCCACAGTCTTCCCATGGGACCTCAGGTGAGCCACTTTTTATCACTTTATTTTCAGCTGTAAAATGAAAATAATCTTTCTCTTGACATTTATTGGCAAGCTTAGTACTAGGCCTTCATCAGTTGGAAGAGATGTAAAGGTTGTAAATCCTGCTGGAATTCACGAACAAAACTGAGTTGGGTCTCCTCAGTGAAGAGGCAAGGCTGCAGCCGAAGCACTGCGGAGGAGCATGGCAAGCCTGGCATACCTGCTGGGGGGGACGGGAAGAGCTTCCCCGCTGCCCAGCAAAACCATCGCAAAATCCTTGTGCTGGTGTTAGTGGCCTTTGGGGCAGGACCACAGATGGAGCCATTTAGATCAGGGGGGTTCAAACGGGACCTAGAAGCTTCTCAGAATGATCACTGGCAGTCTATGGGTTATGAATGTTGAATACAAAGTTTTACACATGAGCTAATCATCTGACATTTTTGGTCTAAACCTTCAGGTAGGATGTTTTAGCTCTGGCCACTACAAATACACAGCTTTCAATAACAGAAAAACACTAGGAAAGTTGCCAAATATTTTAGGTGTGTAACTGTCGCTCTACTGCTGCTTCCGCTTTTCCCGTGGTTTCCGATCTGTGATGATAAAGGACCCGATAGTCGGATCTTATGGCCATGTCTATGCAGAGCGCTTTGTTCTGAGGACCAGCCAACGGTATAGACTAACCGCCCGGCTGTGAGTGGTAATGAACTCCGTTGCTTCTTTCTTATCCTAAGGACAAGTCAGCTGTTACACTACCCAAGATTACACTTACTCTACAGCTGGTCCTTAGAGGCATTTTTCTCTGAACGTCACAGGGCAAGTGACATGGTTGCATTTTTTTCACCGTGTTTACACAAATACCTTTGTTTCACACTGTAGCATGAGCAAGATTTCCTTCAGCTTAGCATAAATTAAATTTAGATACAGGACACAACAGCCGCACTGTAGAAATAGAAGCTTCATAGAGAGAAAGGAAACCTATTATTTACTCCCTGCAAGTTTTTCCTAACATGATACATATTTCTGAAACCCAGAGGTCATTTATTGTGAATGTAATGAATACATTCATATCCACCAAGGGTAATAAATATTGCAAATTAAGTTGAATCATGACTATACTGTCTATTTAATTTCTACATGAGACACACACATGGGACTTCATGTAAGTCAGTATTTATAATGCAATATATGTTATGAGTCTCATTCAAAGTTAGAATTGCAGGAGTGTCACAAACACATTAACTTACTGTTACTGCCTAAGGAACAAGCAAAAAAAAAAAAATCATTGCAAACAACCTATGTGTATGGAATTTATAATTAATATCTTAATCATGAACCTACTTTATTTCAAGTTATGACTTTTTTTCTTGTAAGAAGATCTTGGGATTTAAAAGGCTAAAGGAGAAAGGTAATGTAGTACAGCAGTTACTGGGAAAATGCTACTTCCCATGTTTTTAACTGGATTGATTGTTTCAAATGTACTCTAGGTTACACAAATCCTCAAAATATTTCTATAAGCAACAACCAGGACGTCAAAAATGGAATCACAATTTTTGGTGAAGAAAGGATGACAGGAGGGAAAAAAAGGCAGCCATTGCCATAAATAAGCATAAATAACTATAATCTAAAATGAGTTCCGGGATGCTGACATGTATACAATGTATAGAAGTGAGTTTCTAAGATTTTTGGTGATATAAATGGAGCACATAAAAATTATATATCTGCTGTTCCAACCAGCTACTTAAGTTAAGTAGATCTGTGACAGGCTGGTTGACTTTAGCTTCTTGTGGGAGCTATAGGGAAGTGAAGGAGCATGAACACGCAACTGCCGTGGTTGGTATAATAGTGAATGAAATTAATTCTTGAGATAAGAATATAAAGATAAGATATTAATAAAAAATAGAGGAAGTCAGATACTTACCAAAGATATAGTGATCTTATTTGTCACATCAGACAAAGCTGGGAATCATTGCATTTCCTTCTAGTGTGAATTTTTGTAGGCTACTAACTCCACAAATGTATACGATAATTTTTTGATTCCCCCAAAATTATGCCCGGATAGTGAACAGGGACCAAGGTTGCTTAATTGGGTAATTCTTGGTTTACAAAATTAAAAGACATATTTTCTGCTCACCTGATTTCCACACCCAGAACTTTAGCAGTTCTTTGAAGACCACAGATGTCCGGCATCAGTGGTGAATATCTCTTGCTGGCGCCCAGCACTCTTCCAAGAACAGAGCTATCCATGTTTGGATAGCAGCACCAAGGCAGTAGGAAACTGAAAACATCCTGCCGTTTGAATTCTTTGATAATATATACCCTTTACTAAATTTTTGTTCTGATTATCTGCTTCAGGAAATAAAGACATCCCCAGGTTCATGACAACAGATTACTTACACTGTTAGAAACATGGTAATTAATCCAGATTCTGAAGTCGGCATTAGCGTTCTCGTTCCTAAATCCTGAATTATTTTTATGGCTGGCCCAAGGTATCTTGTTCCGTAATTTCAGGGGAAACAAGGTGTGTGTCTAGAAAATACATTTCACTGTATACACTATGTGAAAAGCCTTGCATCTGTTACGGAAAAAGGAATTATATTGGAACAGTTAGTAATAAGGAACCTGATAAAGACTTTCCTATTGATAAAAGACTTTGCTATGTTAACATTACGAGCAGAGGTCATCCTTAAGTCTGGTACATAAGAAAAGACCAAGCAATCCACTTCATTGTAATAGATGCCTGGCAGTGTTCAGCACAGCTTAGGAAGACACAGTGACAAATGTCACCTTAGAGTCACCATTACTGCTCTTCATTACGGACAAATCTACTCAAGCCATTATGCTCACCCCAGTGTAAAACATCTCCAGGATTTTTTTTTTTTAAGCAGTCGCTGGTAACAAAACAATATAGCAAGTAGGAAATGTTACCAGATCAGAGTAATTTATGCATATCCTCCAATTAGATCTCTTACACAGGTTAAAGAGTTAAAGGTGTAAGAATTTCCTCATTAGAATGACAGTAAAGCAGAAGCACCTAGATATTGTTGCTCCATGATGGAATCAGTGTGGTGGGTCTGTTCCTCTGGCAAGTTATAAAAGGCTTCCCTTTCAGGGGAAACTTTGAATGTCTAGGCAATTTTTTAATGTATATAGATATATGAATGTGTATATATAAAAAAATATCTAGAGAGTGATATATATCTCTCCACATACATATACATATATTTATTTTATATATATACATATTTATAGCTTGGGGTAATAGCCTTTACTTGAAGAAATCTGGGCCATACAGAAAAGTAAACCAGCATTTACTAAAGACATTCTCTGGAGCAACTTTGGTTATCAAGGCTTGTCAGGATTTCAGTGCTTTCCCAACCATAAAGGCATGTACAGTCAATCTTCCTGGAACCCAGGATGTGAGCATTAATGAAATTTGACAACTGATTGATGCCAGATGCAGCTTTGAATTTGGAAACCCAATTACCTCTTTCCCTTTCAAAGCAGAGGTCATTCCAGTCAACAAAACTGTACTGCCATACTTTGCAATTCAATCTGAGAGGCTGCAGGAGATTCTGCTCTTCAGAACAGCCTAACGCACAGGGAGCAAAATTTGCAGATGAAGAAGACATACATGGACTAATGACTGGTCACATAAGCCAGGTGGAAATACGAACATACCCTTTCTCCATGTGGACAAAGGTTATTTCTATTAGTAAGCTGGTTGCCTGTGGTTGAAGGTGCAACCACAATACTCTATTGCAATATCTCTGTTTCTTAACTCCTTGCCTTTTTCCCAATGGTAAATCTTTTTGTCCAGAATTTCCATGGTTCATACAGATTTTTGTGCTAAAGGTTCAGGGGAATTACAGCTCTATACTTCATTTGGTGCATTGAAGACGATATAAATTAGATAGAGCTGGGACAAATTACACCAGCAGAAAAAACTAGCCAATCACTTATAAGCTTTAACGACCAGCTTTCCAATCTCACACTCAGCTCATTAGGCTCTGCTTGTCTAAAAATGGAATTTGTTATGCAGATAGCTGAGAGCAGAAATCAGTGTGTTGCAATCAGACAGGCAGAAATGAAGATACGGTGATTTCTGTCCTTTCTCCATTCCTTAACCTGTTAGAGTGGAATAAATGGACATTAAGCAGTTAGGTGGATGTACACCTGTGTGGCATGTGCCCTGGACTTAGTTTTTAGTAATTACGCATCATTTAAAGATGCTATAATGTTAACATTTACAAAGGCAGTTTTGTTAGAAAATGTATAATAGTTCCCAAAGCCCCTTGAGGGGAAATAAGAAGACAGAGACCAACCAGGCCTGTGGCACAGAGGGACCACAACCATTACATTTGACATCCCAGGTTTCTCCAGGATGCTTGATGTAGTAAGTCAGAGCACTGATCTGTGAAAAGGAAGCTGGCTTTTTATTATAAGCACTTTGAAGCACTCTCTGGATGAAAGGAGTGAAAGCAATGCGGCTCAGCAACCCAGTCTCAGGCCTGATTCTCCTTGCTCGCCCACCAATATAAATCAGAATGACTCTGGCGAAGGATTTATGCTGCAATTTTGTGCATGTAGCAAAAACTGGGCATGCAAGGTAATGAGGATGCCAGTTTTTTAGAGATCTTCCTATCTTAGTTTTATTTCAGTTTTGAACAGGTAGAAATCTCATCAGCCCTTAAAGAAATGGGACTGTCCCTAAAAAACATGTCACCTCTCTGGTCATCTATAAAGATGTTACAAAACACTTGTTTATTTAATCCCATGCATTTTAGGATTAACCTGGCAGTTTCCAAGGTTCCTCTTTGAGAGCATTTACCATAATATTTGCTTATCTACACTGCGAAGCTCTGCATATCAGGAATCATGAATACCTTCATAAACGCGATCCTCGCTTTGCCCATGCCAAATTCTGCCCTGTGCAGCACAGCCCTGCAGAAGCATCACCCCACTGTCTGTAGAGGGACTGTGAAGGGGAAAGGAGTCTGCAGGCTCCTGTACCACTCTGCTGGGATGTATGGACCAGTTGCAGATTTAAAAAGACTCACTGGCTGTTATGTCTTACAGAATAGCAATATCTTTATCACCATGACATTGTGGTAGCTGCCAGTGGTGAGTCAGGCTAAATCCTGTTGCACCAAGTGCTGTTCATAATAAATACAGCTCTTACCCTGAAAGGCTGTTTTTTAAAGAGGAAGGATGTAACAGCAGGTGGATAATAATGGTATAGAGAATAACGAAATCACAGGCATCAATCACCCTTTCCAAGGACTAACTGAGACAGATCCCATGGGTCCTCATGAGTTTGTTGTACCCAGAGCACAGCTGATGCGCTTCAGCATTGGGGCAGAGGAACGCGGAGGAGCTCTGCCTCTCTGCTGTAGCCTGGGGTGAACAAATTCCCATCTCCAGCCCTTCAGAAACACTTCAGCAGTGCAGCTAGTCGGCTTGGTACCAGGGTCAGGCTGTGATCCTCTGTGCTGCAGAAAACCAGGTGAGAGCCCGTTTCTTCCCCTACCATCAAATAGCAAAACGTTCCTCTCTGCAGTTCAGTGCTTAAATGCATAATTGTCTCCAAAATCTACATCAAATACATCATAACCCAAATAATTACTACAGTACCTGGTAACAGCTGCTTCATCTAGAACACTTAATGGGAAAAAACATTCAAGGAAAGAATAGAGAAAACTTAAACAGTTGTTAAGGTTTTGATCCAATATTAACTTGCACACCTGCACCAAATTTAGTGAAATGAGGAGACATGCACAGTAAAAGATGATGAGAAGATTGATTTTTTTTCTTTCCTTTTCTATTTTTCAGTGAGTTTAAAAACACAGTACACCAGCCTTTCTGGTGGCCCTGCAGCAATGCTGCCTGCTGTACGACTTGAGAATGACCCTTCAGAAAACAGCCAGGTTTCACATTTGGGCATTTACATGCTTTGAGGCGCAGGTTTCTCATTTCAATCTCCCTTTGGCATGTGGCTGCAAATATTTGGGTCTTCCACCGTGTGGCAAGACAGAATCTCGGCAGTTTTTACCTGTAGTAACTTTGCTGAAGGGGACCAAATAAATAGCGGTCACTCCTTGGAAAGTGAAGAGCCGGTCCCAGGCTCCCTTCTGCTGGGGGGACACCAGATCAGCAGCAGCTCTGGGGACAACTGGTCTGATGGTTTCCCTCCTCTTACAGAGCAGACACTGCCCTTGTAAAAACTGCATGGAAACAGCATTCAGAAAATGCATCTAGTAGCAAACACTAGCAGAATTTCACATGAATGAAATTGGATAAACCTTCAGTTCCTTGTGAGTGTACCCAAATTTGGGGTAAATGCTGATGAGTCTCCAGTCCTTCCCCACAACTCTTCATCACCCCCAGGCAAGACAGGCCCATGACTAAACAAGCTACAAAAGGTTTCCCCAGCTAAAAAATTTTGGAAATACGCGTGTCAGCACAGATGTCAGGAGCGGCTGGGAGCTCTGTTCACAAAAAGAGCAGGCTGGACCAGTGCTTGGGCCACAGGCGCTGGCTGCTCACCTCTTGCTGCAGCACGGAGCCGTGGGAAACCCCGCTCCGCCGGGATGGGAGGACAAAGAGGGACAGGGGCTGGGGGCCTTCCCGCTGGAGGATACCTGCTAAGTGCCAGGCATCTCAGTTTGGGGAAAAAAGTACTTGGTGTAAGCTCAGGCAACTGAAAAATTCTTTGTGCATGTGTGTGTTTGCGTGTGTTGATAGCTGATATCCTTTTGTGTAAAGGAGTGGGGTTTGGAAGGACACACATGAAGAGCAGTATTCATCTGCATCAGTTGTCTGCCCCTTAACTTAAACAATTTTTTCTCAGTTTTTCCAGTTGAATCAGTTATTTTGGGCACAAAGTGGAAGACAACACAAACCTAACACATGTGACACTAGATGTGGATTGTGACTGCCACTTCCAGTTGTGTTCAGGAGGAGGAGGGAGAGCATGTGGTTTTCCAACCCAGGTGAGGTCAGAGGTAACCCAATGCTGCAAATCCTCCTCCCGGAGCGGGACATGGGTAAGCCACCTCCCATCACATTCCTGCAGGTCTCACTGGGGCAGCGAGCGCCTCACAGCAACACAGATTTTGATTTTTTTTTTTTTCCTTTCATTTTATGTATAGCACAAAAAAATCCAGCCAATAAATGAAACTGAGCAGAGGGACAGTCTCCTTCAGTGCTAGCCAAAATTCCTGCTTACCTGCTTCATGGACGATGGGAAAGCTTCCCTTCAGCCAGCATGTGAATCAAGACATAAATGTCTCTTCAGAGCACATGGGACTACTTAGTTTTATGTTTCTTATGTATGGGAGACGTGATTATGCGGTGTGCACCCTCTTTTGAATTTGCATTTCTATAATAATTATTAAGAAAGAACAATAATGTGGAAGAAAGTGATATAGCCCTATTATCTCATAATTTGTTAATGGTGTTAAATTATTGGCAAAGGGTATCTACCTGCTCTTTGACAAATATGTACTATAGCTAATTAACTCAGGTAAAACAGAGAGTATCTCTCAGGTACCTGGCCTTCAACCTCACATGTCTGATGAAATAATCCTTTTGCTCATTTAAAAACATATAAAAAAAATCCTAAGGTCCAGATCATCTGTCTGGATTCAGGAGAAGCTCCAGTCTGAGTAAGCGCTGAGATAGATCTATGCACCATTTCAGGGGAGTTTGTTTTGAACTAGTCAAGTTATTTAATAAAATATAATTTCAGCAATTTCCTCTAATCCTTTACACTAGTATTAAAAGTTTAGGATTAACAAGGTCTGTCCTTTGGAAAAAAATGAAATGAAGGGAACCATCAATGCCTTTTGTCTAGGCTTTTGGCAATATCGGTAGGCTTTTCAGGGCAAAACCCAAATTTAAGAACTCAGAATCTTCCTTTTGCCAGGATTTTAAAATTTCACCCCATTCCAAAATGTCACTTTTTCATTTAAATCACTACCTTGAGGGTTTACAAACCTGCAGATACAAATTTATATTCCTTTTTAAGCAGAGTGTAGAATTTGAATATACTGCTTCACATTAGAATATATAAAGGCTTAACTAGATGGCATAATCTACCCTTCTCTTGTATGGGAAAAAAAAAAATTAAAAAAAAATTGAACAGAATTACATTACTCCAAGCCTCTTTTGTGCTCTACCTATATTACTGATACAATTTTCTGCCAGAGATATTAATCATTTTGAGAAATTTATCTCTTGGAAAGCGCCAGTTACAGCAGACCAAATTGCATTTTCCAAGAGTAAATGAAGGAGTAGCTTTTTCCTTGTTTAGGCTGCATAATTTGCATGTCAATTGAGATTATCCTCATGATTTTAAAGTTACTCCGCTCATCTCAAGGAAGATAGTTTCCTGCAGCTGGTGGTAAAGTTTTGCTTTTTCACACTACGAAGCATTTGAAGGAAGACAGTAAACGCTAACTTTAAAAGCCCATCCCATATAACTGTGATAAGCCTTCTGGCTGCTTGTTTAGCATGGCTTAGTCTTATAAAAGACTAACCTTGCATGGGATGAATTTTCATAACAAGTAAACATTCCTAGAAATAATCTTCATTAATGTTGCAGAAGTTGCTTTGTTGTAAATTGGAACCACGCCATACAGATCAGTTCACAATTTCCTCCTTTATTTACACCAGCTAGGGATGTATTACCCTGCAATGATACATAGCTGTGAAAACGGTCTCGACGGGGTTTCTTTCACCTTTGTTAGATTTTTCTCTGCTAGCAAAAAAATAAATAACAAAGATAACTTTGTCGTTTTTCTTTCTCTCCCGTAGCCTGCTCAGACAAAGGCCTGCAAGAGGGATCAGAGATTTAAAACAAAATCTAAAGGACTGTCGTATCTATAGCCGAGTGGAGATTTTACGGTGAAGTATTTTCTGAGCAGCAAATGTCAGTTCATAAACAGAAACACTCTGCAGCAATTTGCCAGATTCAGTGAAGTTTCGTTTAGGGAAAAAGTAGCTCTTGCAGGGCTTCACCGAGGAAGAACCCACAGACAGAGCTGTGCTGCTGTGAGCTGAGCAAGACAGACGTGAGAGGAGAAAAGGACAAAATCAGATAGCTCAAAGAGGGGGAAAAAAAAAAGAAGATAGATTTGTCTTTTGGAAAGTGACGAAGAGGGGAGAATTGCTAAAAGCCTGCAAGAATCAGGCAAGGCGACATCTCTGAGGGAAGCCAAGCGTCGGGACACGCTGGGGTGTAGCTGTGTTCTTCTGAGCCCCGCTCCCAAACGCGAAACGATCAAGCAAGAGGGGTAGGGTTAGACGGCCGTAGAGGAGCAGTGCTTGGTCCGAGAGCAGCAGGCTTGTGGCAGGGGAGCACGGGGATATCACGGGGATATTCCTGAGGTACCTGCCCCAGCCACCGAGGCGGCCGTGGGGGCTCCTCTGTTCCCGCCGCTCCCCGCGTGGCTCACGCAGCACCAGGGGAGAAGGTCTGTTTGTATGGAAAATCAAACAAATGGTGCTATCTTCCTGGCTTCTTGTGCTTTGATTTTTCCTGCCTGTGTACTCGCAATGGAAAAAAAAGCATAATAAAATGTATGGGGAGGTGGGTGATGGGAGATCTGTTTCCTCTAATGCAGTCTATTACTTTGAGCAGTCTTGTTCCATATGACTCAAGTAATGCAATTACACCCATTTCCTTACGAACACAGCCCTAATAACATTATTTTGGTATCTTTGCAGCTGAGGCTTTCTCAGGATCAAAAAGAATTTAAGCACAATTAGGTTAAATAGGATTTGGAGCAGTGAAACACAGCAAAACCCAGCGAAAAAGCAAACAAATACAGGGCAAATGATGCAGTAGGCCAGAGCTAGATGTGCTGCTTTGCACTGAATCCAAAATTTGTATAACAAGATGTTGCTTAGTATCACTGAACATTAGTGCCTCAGACCCTGTTGGGCCTTGAAGAAGAGAAGACTTGTTCAGCCTAATTTAGGTGGGATTTTTTTAAACATTTTATTTCTCCATCAGCCACTTCCAGGAGTAAAATTTGCTTCTCAGCCTTCCCACTCTAACAATAAATGAGAAGCCGTCTTGCAATTAGTCCTAATTACACTGAAAATGTACCCTATCATAAATGTTAGCTGAGAAAAAATACAGTTCTGTAGCATTTTTTTTTAACCTTGAATTAAAATTATTATTACTTTAAAATATCGTTAGGCTCTAACCATAATTACAAAAGCTCACAGTATTTCTTTTTATTACCTTTTACTTGTAGTTTGCCAGCAATATGGAAACCCATGACTATCAGCCTTTGAATGTTTCTGTGTGTTTATAGCTGTCTTGATTAATGTGCTGGTACACTACAAGCCCAGGGAGATTCTAGAGTTAATCATAAATAGCTTATTTCTAGGGAAGGTATTTTGAAATCCTGATTTTTTTTTTTTTCTTAAAGAACAGAAGCTTTTTTGACGTCTACATTACTTCCTGTAATAGATGCAGTATAATCCCATACTTACAGGCTTCTAATATACTACAAGATATTTCAGAAGTCACTTAGTATTTGAGTCCACTTCATAAAGAATTTGCATATCTTTTAAGTATCTGAGTTTCTTCTGGCCTAAACACAAAAGAATCTCTAGGGGCACAAATCTCAGAAAGTGTATAATGAATAAATGGAAAGCACTTTGCATACTAATACAATCCTATTCTTACATTTTGTCTTATGAGACGGCAACTATTTATTGCAACCAGTTTTGGCACATGTTGGTAACTGCGGCAAATAGCTGCATTGTCAGTGCTGCACAAAAGAAAGCTTATCAAGTCCTGTTTTTTTCTGAATTACTTACATAATGCAAAACCTGAAAAGCTTTCAGAAAACTGCCAAAGAACTACAATTTACCTAAGTGGAAATCCGTCTTCCTTTTTTTCCCTGTTGCTCCTGTTCTATAATTACATCCTAAACACTGTAATACCCATTTAAGGGAACAGAAAAGAAATGATAGGACAATCTATTACTTGTGAAAAATACTGCCTGGGGAATATAAGCAACAAGCAACCTGGGAAGTGATGTTCTGAACATATGAGTGTCTTTAATAATAATGTGTACATATTTCGGTCACTGCCTTATTCTTTAAGTGCTCTCACTCTGAAGCTCTTGGTGTCAGTAGGAAGTTCCTGAGTAAACACAACGTAAACTGTATTAGGGCAAAAATCTCTCCATATTCTTTCCACATCACTGAGGTAAAGAGACTAAAAGATCAGCTGAAACTCTCCATTAAAATAACATTTCTAGGAAACATTTTTCACTAAGCAGGAACACCACTGAAAATCTACAATCTCAAAATTTCCATATAAATGAAACCAAAACATCAGCTGCCCTGTTCTCAAGAAGCTGTTGCTAGTCATAAATATATGTTTTGAGAAAATGCTTAATAAAGGAAAAGAACAGCAAACTTTCCCAAAACATCTTTAAAAAACGAATGTACAAAAGATGAAAACTACACTGAAAATCCAAAGCAAAAATAGAAAAGCACCGATCATGGGGTGAAAGGGATTTCTAGAGGTGAAAGGTGTCACCCCTTAAGAGAGGTTGTGCTACACCTAAACTACTAAGGACAGAGGTTTGTCTAAACTGGCATCTCCAGTGATGGAGAGCCCAGAGGGTTGGGGTTTTTTTACTGCTACCTATGCTCAGTATTACAAAGTTCTTTTAAAGCCCAAGCTAAATCTCACTTGATGAAGATTAATCCTGTTATTTCTTATACTGTTCTAAGTGGACATGGAGAATAATTTATTACCTTCTCTTTGCAATAACTCTAGAATATCTCTAATTATACCACATATGATTTTTGATGGTTATAATTTTAACTAAATCAGGTAATTGGAAGGTTAACTACTGACTGAAAATTATCACAGCTTAAATAAAATATAGATAATGAGTCCCACTCCTAAAAATTATACTTATAAAATATGAAGCCATGTTAAGAAATTCTTTAGTTTAATTATCAAGAAGGATAATCACAGTGAATTTACTTTGCAATTGCAGTATTATTCCCACATATTTATAGTTGGGTGATTCAAAAATAGTGGGATACGAGGCAACAACTGAGTCAAAATAAAATAAACATGATTATGAGAGAAGGCTGCAATAACAATTTGTGAACTTATAACTAGTCCATGAAAATGGAAGTAATGCTTAGTTTGCATACATAGATGGCTATTACGATTTTGAGAAAGCAAGCTTCTTAAGCACATTGATTAAAACGAGGCTAGCGCTTAATTACTTCTCTGGGCTGCGCATATCTGTCAAAATTGCTTTCCCCCATTTCCGAGCGGAAAGCAGTAATAGGTTCATAAAGCCTGAATATTGGGGGTCTGTGGGCTGGAAGGTGATGAAATACCCGCCTCCAACTCACCCCCTGGCTTCAGGCTGACTTCCCAGCCTCGCCACTTGGCAGCTTAGTCCCCAGCTTGGTGACAGGGGCTCAGACCTCCTTCTGCAGCTACGGGGCCAGCAACCGGAGCCGCACACTCCCATGGCCATGCCTTCACCCTCCCCGGCACATCCAGGACTGGCACCGACTCCAGGACACACGAAGCTACGTCTGCTCCTCCCAACCTGCCCAGCTAGAAAAACCCCAGGCACCCGCTCGCCCACCGCCCTGGCACCTCCATACCCACCCCAGGCAACCCCCAGGCTCAGGAGGGTTTCAGCAGCCCAGGAGTCAGGAAAAGCTCCCTGTATTGCTAAATCAGCAGCACCGCCACGGCCTGGGACGTTTCTGCCAAGGCAGGTCGCGCTACGGCAGGTTGGTGGTGAGGTGCGGAGTCTGGTCCAGCGGGCGCTTGCTCAGCCGCTGGTTGTGCGTACGGCCATAACACCAAAATATAGTCACGTGTCTGAAAGGGCACAGATAGCTGTAAGCAACTACAGAGACATTTAGCCACCTCGTTTAGCAATCAAGTATCTCTGTCTTTCCTCCTGTCCCTGGGAAAGGAGGAATTATTCCTCCCTGAAGCCTACCTCCGGCTGGGCACCGCGCTCCCAGCCTCTGCGTAGGAGAGATTGCTGGGCGCCGTAGCTGCTGCAGGGCTGAAACCCTGCATAAGGATCAAGTCTTGTCCTTTCTCCTTCAGCCCCTCCTTGCCCACAGATCCCTGGGGAAAAAGTAGTCTTTGGAGTGTTTATTATTCTCCCATTAGTGCATCGGGAAAACAAACTGAGTTGATTTTTCAATTACCTTAGATTTTTTAAGTAGGATGAACTAAAATGGATGATGTCAAAGGGTGATTTTCCATCTGAGCATCAAAAATGGAAAGGGACTATGCTCGAATTCCTCACAACCCGAAAGCAAGAAGTGGCATGGCTTTTGGGGTTGGTAGAAGAGAAAGCTGTAATGAGGAATTAAAGAATCTGGGCTAGACTCAAGTGATGAGCTCTGACTCCCACAGACACAATACACATTTTGTGCACTTCCATCAAAATCAAGGACATATCAACAAAGAAAAATTTTTCAGATTGCTGTTCTCAAGATAAAGGTCTGTAATTGGCCTTTTTATCCTTATCCATTTCTATTGTTATAGCACATTAGGCAAATACCCAGAGAGGGTTTTTAGTATGAGATGTTACTTTAGAGGATTAAGAATTTTTCATATAAATATAAATAGATATAATATGTACACACATGTATGTATGCACACATATGTATAGCTGAATAAAGATTGTTTCAAGGCAAGTTAAGATCACATTATTTTCCAATCAGAGACTGGACTGGGAATATGAAAAGGATCCAAGAATGCGAGAAGAAATGTATCAGCTCTTTAAGAGTATATGTATTGCTGAGGAGGAAAAAAAAAAGGTGGGGGCAGAGTTTTCATCTAAAGCCTTAATCTTTCTTTCTTTGAAATTAAAATGCATTGATTTCAGCAGTGTGGGGTAATGGGCATTAAAGGAGGTGAATCAACAACACTCAAATGGGATGGCTGCATTTGGAGAAATAGTGAATTTCCATGCATCTCTAAACTGCAAGGCAAATAATTACACAAGCAAAATGCCTGGCTTCATCCTATGCCCTGAAGAACTGAAGCTCACCATTGATTTGCCACCCAGACTGCATTCCTTCTTGACCTATTGACCTATCTTCTGCGTATATCACCATATGCTTTATGTAAAAAGTCAATATTTAGCTTAAGGGTTTGCACAGACCAACTCAAAGAGACATAATAAAGGCTGACAGATTCTAATGTATAAAGTACTTTCTATAGAAACACCAGGTGACAGATTTGATTTTCTCTCTTACATACAAGAAAAATATTTATTCTGCTTAAGGCGTGTGCAACATCTTTGATACCAACTTCATTTGTGTTATGCCTGCTGACGTGGGAGAGAACCTGACCTTATGGGAAGACCGAATTGTCTCCTAGACCCAAAACACAATAGGAATATTTCTTTTGACCTCTTTGACCATAGATTGGGCTCAGAGGTTTCTTTATTGCAGTACAATAAAAGGTGACTCTCTCTAGGTTTTCTTTATGATTAAGGTTTGGTGGTATTAGGCCGGCTAGTACCAGTTTTTTCATATTTAGTGTTGCAATAGAGCTGTATTGGGCAGAGGAAAAGTTACTGATTGCCTCATGGGCATGGTAAAAATCCCAAACCCTGAATCTCTTAAGCAGCTATGGAGGGTGTACATCCAAAAAATGAGAGGAAAATGAGGGTGGAAGCTGGAAATTTCTGCATTCCCTTCTGCTTGTCTCTCTCCTCTCTTTAGACCTGAGCACAGCCTAATCTCAGTTACAGTGGTTTAATTGCTTACCAGGCAGAATGAGGGCTGCACTCCTCAGGGATATTTGAAGTGGTACCCCCTCCTTCTTTTCAAGATCTGTGCTCACTCTGATGCCTGTTACTGATACATAGTGCTAAGTCTTAAATACACGGCTAGTTTTCAGTTTTGTTTGGGGCGGGGGGGGGCGGGGGTGTTGCACAGCCTCAGATATATTCAGCTTTGTTTTGTGTTTGCTTTCACTGGAAGAAATCCTGGCACAGGACCTTCGGGGCAGAAACTCTACCACAAGAAGACTGTGCTGGCAGAAGTAAGGGGCTGCTTCTGCCAAGGGAGTAATGAGGGGGCAGAGCTTCTCACAAATATATCTATGGTATTTAAGGTCTGATATGACAATAAAATCACCAGTCATGACCTTCTGTGTATGACTAACCATTACGTACCAGCTGTGCATTGAGCACAATAACTTGCTTTTGATCCAAGTATAACCCGTTCTTGGTTAACGTACACCTTCAGGGCGTTATCCAGTTGTCATCTGAGGAGATGGAGGGCTCTGCTACCCACCATTGCCTATAATAGCTTGTTCTGATGGTTAATTCCCTCCACACACATAAAATTATTTGCCTCTTCTTTCCCTCCATGTCTGCAAACGCCGTCCCAAAAAAACCCTTATGTCTAATTTAGGGTTTACATTTTTGCCTAATGTCTAATTTATGTTTATCCTATAAATGTAGGGGTTTTCTGCCTCTCACTACCAAGTAGTAGTATAGTCAGTACAACAGATTGGCTTCTTTTTGTCTCTGGCTGCCAGACGTCGCAAATAATGTCTTTGTGGCTCTTCTGTGCCACCTCTCCATTTTTCAGCAGTGTTTAACAAATGTGTGCTGTATGCAGAAGCGTGTGCAGTTTATACTAAAAATTGAACCGCTTTAGACAGAAAGGCCATGACCAGGCCAGCTGTCAGATGCTGTGATTCACTGCTGTCTCCCAGCTGCCTCTAAAAATGTGAGTACTCATCTTCCCCCATGTAAAGCAGCAGGGCTCTGCAGGAACAGGAGGACGGCTTGGACACACACTCTTATATGGCATGGCATTGCACAGACATAAAAAAGTATTACTTTTATCCCCCTGCAGTTCTGGAAATCAAGCCGCAAAACCTGGAAATGCTACTTCTTTTCTCTGTCACTCTCTCACTCTTTTTTTTTTTTAATTGGTACAATTTAGCTCGTGGTTGAGAAGTCCAAGATACCAAAATCTGGAATTTCTCTTTCTATTTTCCCTAAGGAGCTGATCTGTCAGACCCGCCCTCTGCATGCCTAGCATGAATGACCCTGACACAGAACACATCTCTGACCACAACATTCAGAAAAGCCATTACTTTGGGAGAAGATGAATGATTTGAACACTCATCCAGGACATGGGAGACTGAGTTTCATCATTCATAAGACACATAAGGCCAGGAGAAAGGACCTTCTCTCATCCTGCATGTTTCATTATGGCTAGTTCAACCTGATGGCTCTGGATCCCACACTGAAGAGTTTAGTTCCTCTCATGCACTATCCAGAGCGTACAGCTACTTAAAGCTGGTTTCTGTGTTCAACTCTGAGAGATAAAGACCTAAAAAATGGATGTTGCAACAGTCACTCCATCAGCAAGTAAATGTGTTGGGAACATAGACCTAAATGCAATGATAAAAAGTCATTTAACGTTTAGCAAGAGCAGAAAACAAAATTTAAATGCTTATATGTATTAAATATTCTGCACATAAAATCAGTCATCTTAATCAATGAATATTGATTGGCTCATCAAATGGTAAAAGCGCAGAGGAAAGCATATCATCTTCTAAAACTAAAAAGTGTGCTGGGACAAGTGCAGCCTCTTTTCTAGATAATTTCTGAGGCAGAATAGGCTCAGCACTATCACTAACACAGTCTGTGAAGTATTTGTTTTCATTCAGTGCATCAAAACACATATTTAAAGATGGAGATGAGTCTCTGCACACCACAGTCAATGAAGGACTTAACTCTGTCATTGAACATCTGACTCCAAAAGTGACATGAGTGGTTGTTGCTTAATTGTTGGACTTGATTTCATCAGGATGGTTTTGGCCAGCATTGCTTGACTCATGACTACCTGCACATTGCCAATCATCTCGTATACAGCTCAGGACCCAATCTAAACCAGTCATCATTAGCGCACTCACCTAATACCAACTGTCTTTACTCTGGGTTTAAGCAACAGGCAGAAGACAGACTGGCGTTTTTGCATTGTGAAGGGATTGTACTATCAATTCCCCTCAGATTTTTTCATCTGCCTGAGCTCCATTTTTAGTGCATCAAAAGTTCTTTCAGTTACAGATTTAGAAGATGATGTGCTGCATTTTAATGATAATCTTCTGGAGTTTGAGGGCTAGGAACAAGAGGCTTTCTTGACTTCAGTTGTACCTTAAGGGAATGAAGTGCTGTCAGCTAAAAAGGAAAAAAATATTATTTCAGTTTTATTAAAATTGTTCCTAAAGGGATATATTCTGCTCTCAGAATAACTGAATTGATCTACAAAGAGGTGCTCTGCATTCACAGCGGTAGTAGCTAAAGAAGGGCTTAGCCCATGAACTGTACTGTGGGATATTTTAATTCCAGAAATACCATAAGGAGCAAGGGAGCCAAAAGTTCTGCTATGATGGTATTTTGTCCCCAGACAAACAATTGACATTTTTCTGGTTTAGTTCTGCTTCCATCTTTGTTTGCCTGAACAAATGAAAATGTCTCCACTTCCCATATCTTCAGTTGTTTCCAGAAAGGAGGTAGCAGAGAATAACATAAAAGATATCCCAAAATCATGGTCTAAGAGAGGTATAATGGTAAGGAAAGAGCAGCTGGTTGTTTTCTCAAGAAATCACTTTTGTTCCCACAAAAAGAGACATAACCCTTGAAAAACTGGATTTCCTTCCTTCTTGCATCTTTCTTAAATGTAGACTACAGTATCATAGTCTTAGATATGTCTTAATTCTTTCATTGTTCAGATGAATCAGTCTGTTTAAATTTAGGATTAAACACTATGAGAAGAGCTTAAGTTATCATTTCCTCTCTTGACTAACAATACAGAAGCTTTTCTCCATATCAGTCCAATGAAGGCTTTTGCCTCAGAAACAGTTAATGTTATAATCCAGCTTTTGAACACTTTTATGCTGGGATGTCATTTTGAATTCTGGAAGTCAGGCTGATGTAGAAGTCACGGCAGTGCTTTTATTCATAATGAATCGCACCTCACTTCGCAAGCAGTGCCCTGGGGACCACGAGGCTCTTCCCGACTCACGGGGGAAGGGAATGTCACTGCATCTTCCTCTTACTGAGCACCTACCACCTCCTGCTGCCATTCATAAATCCACCATGACCTACTTGGGGTTACAACTGGGTTTTTTTTACAGACAAAGATGTCTTTCCCTGTCTTAATTTGGTGCTCCACGACATTAGGCAACTTATCACATCCCTTGTCACACAGGGTGTTTCCCAATGCCGATATCAAACATTGTCCAGGCAATGCTGCTGATAAATTTAGATGAGTATGTATGGCTTTCTATAGTTAGCAAATTCAGTTACTCTCCAAAAGTCTCTCAGGATCTGAACAAGGAAATAACACAAATTAGAAAGACAGATTCTAAATTATTATCCCTCATGCTTTAAAAGAATTGAATTTACTTTGGGGGGGGGGATTTCTCTAACTCTGGCTGTAGAACAGAATTTCTGTCTTGGAGATGTCTATTTCCCCATGCCTGCCATGCCCTTTCCAATCTCTGCCAAGTCTTTTTCCTGTTGACATATTAAGAAAAGAAGAAGAAAAACAAAAAGAAAGTTTACACATAATAAAATTTCTCTGCAGAGGCAAAAGCACCAAATGTCTGTAAAAAAATGCAGGTAAATAAAGATAAACAGTGGCTTGGGACCTCTCCAACTGGATGATTCATCATCTAGTTGTTTCTCTGAGATATGTTTGATGCTAACAACATTTATGCAACATACCCAGGCTCAGGCATGACACGGCCTGCCACAAAAGAATAAATAACCTCCTGCTCTACTTGAGAACTCTATCTAAGCTGCGTTACTATCTGCTATTACTACATTAAATTGGCAGAAAATGAGTCTTTTCCAATATGATTATACATCAGCCTCAGTAACTTATTTTTGCCTATGTAAAATGCTAGTACTTCCTAATCTTTTAACTGTACCTGTCCTAGGATTTTTTTATTATTATTATTCATTCAATGCCTCACATAAAAAATATGATGACAGGTCTTTCTTTAGGGAAGGAACCACGAGAAAGAATGAGGACACTATCAAGCACTGGCAGTACAATCTGAATTAGCATTTCCTCAGTTATGACACTGATGAGTCAGGTGTAAACTTCAGCTGACAAAAAAAAATATCAAAAAAGTATACTAAAAGGTTTTGATCCAACATATTCCACCAGCTACAAACACAGGTTTTAGTGTCTTTCTTGAGTGACATAAGATTATGTGCAAGAACGGTTCAAACAATTCATGCCATCTTGATCAGACTAGAGACCTAAATGGGATTTTCATGAATGTAGGTTCAGGACTGGGCATCTGCATCCCTTTTCATGTCGATGATACATAGGAATGGTCCTCCTGGCCAAGACCAGAAAGCCATATAGTTCAGTATCCTGTTGCTGAGAATTACTGTTTCATACGTATTCTTTTAGTACACATGAAAAATTAAAATTAAGTTTATCACCTATCTAAGGCTGCTTGAGATTCACTTTGTGCTTAAGTATTGTTATGAAAAATGCCAAACCCAACTATTATTGCTGTATAACTGCAGTAATGAGGAAACTGAGAGACAGAAAAGCAGTTTAAACACTAAAGAACAAGATATTATAGTCCACCATAACGTTAATGAAGGTCTATAGATGCAGAGGTGGTATTGAATGGAGGAGGATGCACAGATTAGGAAGCATGCAAACGCAGCGTAATAGGCTGAGTTGGGGTTGTTCAGCCTGGAGAAGAGAAGGCTCCAGGGAGACCTTATAGCAGCCTTCCAGTATCTAAAGGGGCCTACAGGAAAGCTGGGGAGGGATTTTTCCAAGGGCATGTAGTGATAGGACAAGGGATAATGTTTTTAAACTAAAGGAGGGTAGATTTAGATTAGATGTAAGGAAGAAGTTCTCCACTGTGAGGGCGGTGAGACACTGAAGGAACAGGTTGCCCAGCGAGGCTGTGGCTGCCCCATCCCTGGCAGTGTTCCAGGCCAGGTTGGATGGGGCTTGGAGCAACCTGGTCCAGTGGAAGGTGTCCCTGCTCATGGCAGGGGGGTTGGAACTAGATGATCTTTAAGGTCCCTTCCAACAGAAACCATTCTAGGATTCTATGATGATTCTGTATTTCATGGAGTGGGACTGAGGAGTGCACACACAGAGTACACAGCTGTACCACAAATATTCATGTAACTATTTTCCTCAAGTGCATCATCACTCTTGGTGCTACCTTAAACAGGACCTCACACACAAATTTCCCAACAGCTGGACTACTGAAATACAGCACAACTGAGCTTTTATCTCCTTTTCCATTTAGGACATAAACCAATAAACATTAGCAAATCATGTGGATATGGAACAAGCTCTACTTACTAATGTCCAGACAGAAAATCTGCAACCACTTCCAAGTCACATTTCCCCACCACGCATTTTGTTACTTGCTTTGAAACAACTGTGAATGAAGTCTTTTATCTTTTGAACAACCTTCACTTATATTTCTCTGGAAACACTTGCACAGCAAATGTTGACAGACAAAATATGCCTCTCAAGAATTTTACAGGGCAACTGAAATCAAAAGCATGTTGACCAGACAGCAGCATGTATAATTCTGCTATGAAAAGCAGGAAAGTTTGAAAGACTTGACTATGAAGTCTGATGAGAGTGAACAGTGCACGCCCTGGCCTTAGTATCAGACAGGGACCACCACCAAACGTTGGAGGTCAGGCTGGTCACTACCAAATGTTTCTTTACAGACTTGGGCTTAGAAGTTGCTGCACACAACAGCATGCATTTTTCTCTTTCCTAAGCCTCACTTACCCTCAAGCTAGCTTGCAGTAGTCAATCTTTCTGCACCTTTCAAAGGTAACAAACTTGAACTACTACTACAACATGCAAGAGAAAGATCCTTTGATTCTAGAACCTAGTGCCATAAAGTCAAAGACAAGGGCTAGAGCAGGTCACAGTAATCATTTAATCTGACCTAATTTATACAGAATTTATATTTTTTGTGTTCTGTTTCTTTTTTAGATTTTGGGGGTTTTTTGGTTCTTTTTTTTTTTAAGATATTTAACAATGCTTCAAAGATCTACAGCAATGCTGAAATCTACTACTTGTTTTTCAATATCTTTGTACTGGCCAATAGATGTGAATCAGTTCAGGATGAATGCTTACAACATGAAAACAAGCTAGGTGAAAATTTTGAGAAATCCACAAAAAAGTAGAGACAAAAAATTACTTTTGCTGAGTGTTAGCTTATTATTCTTGAATGCAATGAAATAGCGAAGGAATTGTGTTGCTCAGTTGTTGAGGGGAAAAAGCAGAAATACAACATAGTTAACATAGTTACAAACTTCAGTTTAACATGATGAAATGCAAGAGTGCAGTTTGTAAAAATGCAATCTAGCAAGTTCCTCAAAAACCTATCATTCCATAGCAGGATTTGAGAAGGTAAAATTAACAAAAGTAAACTCACTGACACTTGAAGGAAAAGCCAAGCACCACCTTCCACGGGTACCCTGAGACTAAAGTCATTATTTATATTAAGTTGTTATTATTATTTTCTGATTACTGGATGGAAGCAAGACAGAGCTTTTGCGTAGCCTACACTTATCGAGACTTACCATTCTGCCTGTTTAGCAGTTGCATTTTATTAAACCATGAACTTGTCTTTCGTAATACAAAAATTCTTGTCAATGACAGCATTCCTTTTTAAAGCTCCAAATTCTTCAAAAACACAGGGATACTTACGGAACATTGTATAGAACTGCTGTGGATTAAGGTTCCACTTTCCCCATGGTGTCTTGTGGCCTTTAGACTGGGCATAATGGGCATGGTTAAACTCTGGTTCAGTTCCAAAGGAATCCAGAACTCTTAGCATACACCTAAAAGAAAAAAAAAAAAAAATTACTGTAGGTACATATGCATATGTATATATAAGCATGTGTGTGTATATATACAAAGTTACGATAATGAGGAAGGCATGTTTTGTTTTTGTTTGCAACTGTGGATGATTTATAAACTGAAAGTACATTTTAATTTCAAACATTTCTGTTCATATTACATTCACAAAGACATTCTGATCAGCAAATTCAAGGATATATCAGACATTCAAATAGCAACCCTGGAGCTTATTTTGGGTTTCTTTTTTCTTACAGAATGAAGTTATGCTTTAACATCCAAGTAGAGCTTATGGGAATGCTACTGTGGTCACCTACATTCCTGGGGCTCTAAAGTAGAATTTAGGCAGAAGAAAGGATTCTTCATCTATTTTCTAATGTTCTCACCCATTACCACAAAATCAAATGCAACAGCCGAGGGCCACGTGCCAAGAAGATCAAAGCAGAACAGTACTTTGTCTTTAGACAATTGTATTTATTCTCCAGGTTCTGACATTTGGGTCAATTAGACCTACTGAAGACAGTTTAATTTGCTGAACACTTGCAGTCAGACAGATCATTTATTTGTTTATGAAACATTTTGTCACAGACTTTTGAAAAAACAATATAAAAGTCAGATGTCTGTAACAACCAGTCTACAACTGATAGAAACCTTGGCATTGTATCACAAAGGGTCTGGGATGAGAGAATCACACTCAGTCCTTTATTTAAGCTCCTATTAATTCCTTGAAAAAATATTACTTCATTTACGAGTGGCTCCTTACAAAAAAGGGCCCATAGTACATGAAAGGCAGAAAAAGTCTCAGTACGAAGAAGACAGCACACATTCTAGCATACAGATTCTAGAAGTTACGTTTCCAAAATGCAGCCTGCCAAACCTTTGATATGGCTTGGACATGAATTTTATGGCCATCATACCGACTATTGGCTCCACTGCAAATGAATTGGATTACATGGCTCCAATCAACAAAATTTTCAGGAAGAAGTTATATAGGATGTGTTCCTACATCATGTGCCACTATATTATAAAGACATGAACTCTTATCACTGCACATTGTATCACTGGGCTTGTACATGCCAAGGTAGAGACACAACTTCATGGGTGGCACAGAAGGGAGGTAGCTGCAAAAGTTACTATTAAAAACGGTTATATTTCCCAGTCTTCAACATTTCCCATGTTCCAAGCCCATACACATTCTGTTCAGTAAAACACCAGGATTTGGCTTTAAAATGGGAAAGAATTTAGCCCCCAAAAGGTGAAAGAACTTAGCTCCAAGCATTTTTCAGCTTTAAAAGATGAAAGAATTTAGTCCCAAAAATACATTTACATATTTCTTATATGTTGCTCCTTTCTCTAAAGTATCCATTAAATTGGCAAATAGAAAAAAAACCCAGCAACTTTTAAACTCTCCTATGAAATGCCACTTTTGTATTTGAAAGTACAAATAGAGCAAATTTCCTTTTTTTTTTAATCTTCACAGAGATCTTCCAAACAAAAAGAAAGTCAAAATATACAATGCATTATGATTCACCAAACAACAGACCTGACAGATCAGTTTCTGTGCAGTGTTTTATGTCAACTGTTCTCAATGAAAATATTTTACAACAGTGGCAATTATCTCTGCATCATACAAAATACTCCAGCAGGACCAAAACAACTTCTGCACTGATGAATCATCCAGTAATAAAAGCCCTCTTATTTCTTGGCAGGCCTTAAAACAAAATTCTTAACAAATATACAGCTTTTGGCCAGGTACTTGAGTACAGGGAGATGAAAAATGGGTGAATGCTACTGAAAAACTGCAACACAACTGGAGTTTGTCAAAGTATATATGCAAGGAGCACTACATCGCATGTGATCATCTCAAAGTGCTTTGTTTCCTTTCTTTTTCCTATATTCAGATGTAAGGTATGTAGCACTAATTGATCACAGGGATATGTGTAACTATGTCCAATACACACAGGGTCTCTGAAGCAGGACAGGAAATGCGATGCAACAGAAACTAAGCTAAACCAGAAAGAAGGGAAAACAAAAAAATATTTATATCATTCGGGCATAAAATAAGTTGGAAAAGAGAAAAAGATCACAGCAGAAAGTGCAAGTGTGTGCAGAAATGGTATGAGAGGTTGAAGGTTCAGGTGGTGAATCTAATCCCTAAAATGCAGCAGAAAGAACTGGTAAAGATTTAAAATTTAGAAATGAATGTAATTAATGCCAGTTATGCTGAACTGGTATTTTAACATATGTAGGAATGCCTCAGTTGTCTCCCAAGTACTATATTCTCCATTTGTTTCACTTAGTTCAATTGAAAGATTTAAACCACTATTTCAAAATGAAAAGTTTGATTTTTGCATACAATATTTTAGCATTCCTAAAGTGAAATAATTCATTTCAAAAATGCAAAACAGTATTTTTTTTTAAATCAGGGATATATTTTAAATAAAAATCTTAATTTAGTGTGACTTTAAATTCAATTTTTCATCCGTTCCCCCTTCCTTCCTAAAACGTCACCTAGCTTTAGCCCTGAAGTTGCAGAGAATTACAGCATGCCTTGGAATTGGTGTCAGACTGATTAGTCTATTCACTGACTAATTAAAAAGAGGACTGGTGGGTGGCAAACTGCTTATAAAAACATCCTTATTAAAGTCTTCTTTCTTCTAACATATTAGAAGTGACAATTTTGGGTCTTATAAAAACCAAACAGACAAAAGTAACCCAGGATTATCACCATTTTTAAAGTGAGCATTTATCCATAAATACTGGGCACAAGCACAATCTTAACTGGGCTGTCCTAGTGGAAGTATTTATACACATTTATTCATATCCTTCTCCCTCCTGAGGGTATAATTTTTCTCCACTTACACATACTTCGTCTTTGTTTAAACAAGCAACGCTGTCCAGCAGCCCCCATCGCTGTCAGTACCTAGTGTTTATGCCAGCATAAACTGTTAAAGAAAGGGTACATATATGACAGTGGGTGCAGACATCTTCCTGGGAGCAAGCTGGTCAAAACCCAACCCGTTCTGGTTTGGAAGCTCTGGAGGTGCACTGAGCTCAGGCACAGCAACCTGCCAGCACAGATACATGGACTCCAGACTCTTTTGGCTTATGTCCAGCCAGCTCGGGTCATGAGCAGCTCCTATCTGCCTATGGAAATCCTTGAAGACACACACATTAACTTTCAGGCCACTAAATACTTGCATTTAAAATGCAAAAACTTCGTCAGAAAATAACCCTCCTAAAACAGATGTATTCTAGAGAACATGTAAGAAGCAGGAATGTTGCTCATTTTTCAGGATAGCTGTCATGTTAATTTATTTCAAGAATAAAGCCAGTTGGATTTTTGGCATATGGGAATGAGTCATTGCTAGAGAGACTGTAGAAAAATGAAAAAAGATACCAGATTCTTATGAGCCATATGGATGATGCGGGTCCTAAGAAATGCAGTGAGCTGCACTCATCAAACTGTATTAAGCTACTAATTTTTATGTTGCTTTATTGCACGTAAACTGCATTCAAATATCCAGACTTCAGAACTGAAAAATACAGCATGCCCAGGCATTCTGCTTGAAAATAAGGTGCACTCAAAAATGAGATCTGTTTTGCTATACTCATGCTATTTACAGCACCAATTATACTGCAGATAAAGCATATACTACCAAGAGTCATTGGTGCTACAGATCTCAGATGTACAGAACAGTATTTTTCAGTTGTTCAGAAATACTCATCCCTCAGAGCAGCAGGGTCATTCTTTTGAGCTAGCAGTTCTAGAAACCTGATTTGCAATTACTAAAAATTTCCTCAGGGCTCAAGTTCACCCACAAAGATCATATACAGCACTCTTACCAAAAGTCTGTTCTTGAAGGCAGAGGTTTATTCTACCACTCTATTCCAATCTGAAGTGAATAAACAAGTTTTAATTCATTTGCATTTGAGTCTGGTCTGCATAAACCAGACTGAGCTGACTCGCACATGTCTGCTGAAAAACTGTATGGCACAAAGCAAAACACCTCTTTCAAGACAAAGAATTATTCCTACTGACATTAAATACAACTGAGAAAGCAAAGAACATAAAGAACAAGGGCTATAAAGCAGCTTTATTTGTGATAATGTTTATTTCACTGGGATGAATTAAATAAAAAGATATAATTATGCTTCATACTGGATTTAGTAGTTTTAACTTAAAAATATTTTGATGACAGAATTTACAAGGTAACTTATGATGTTGAGGGAAAAAAAAAAAAAGTTTGCAAGAGGATCCTCAAATAGGAGATAGCATGCCTGAAGCTATGAATTAATTCTTCTGTTCTAACCAATTCTGGTAGTCTCTGCTAGACTCTGGACCCTGTTTTGTACAGTGAACTTGAGACATATTATCAAGTAATTAGAGAGATGCTCAACAAATGCAACAAGTTTGATGAAAGGTCTACAAAACCTGAATTATAAGTAATGATCCAAACCCCTAAATTTATTTTAAAGAAAAGCAAATTGAAGGAAAAGCAGTATATAAGATATTCTAGAGGCTAGCAGAGAGGGGAAGGAAGTGATTTATTCCCCAGAACCATATCAGAATAAGCAGTTATGGGCAGTTTGCAAGAAATCAGGCCAAGAAAAACACTTTAAAGAAAAGCTTAACAATACAAAACAATGGCTGGGGCATCTTCACAGTCTTCAATTAAAGATCAGGCAAAAATCTCTCAAGAAGGACAAATACATCTGATCTACTTTTCAGCAAGGCTATGGACTAGATGAGGTCCCCTTCCATCCCATGAAATCCAGTATTGTACAAGAGAGGCATTAAGTAATTTTTTTCTTCTTCAAAAGCCTAACAAAACCTCCTATACTACCTAAGGTACTTATTTAGAGTTGAATTAGAATTAAATTCTACTTTCCTAAACCAGAAAAAGTCCATCATTACTACAAATTAGGAATCAATGAAAAACAGATTGACAACTTAAGATTTAATGATTCATGAAATAACCAAGGAAAATTGAAGAGCTCATCTAATAATCTCAATGTCATGATGTATTTCCATATTGTCGTTACAGAATATACCAAATAGGAAATAGAAAGCAAAAAGGGAAAAAACATTTTAAATTTATAGGTATGTTTTTATATCCTGAGCACAATACTGTATGTGATTGCCTAGTGACAATTACATCTGGCAGACAGACAACCAACTATAGCTCAGTGGAAAATGGGATTATCTTTATTAGCAGGCTCCAAAACCCGGAATATCCAATATCTCCTCTGCTTCAAAAAAGAGATTAAGAGTAATCTAATCTGCAATGTTGATCATAGTGCTCTTATTTAAAATTATGCTGAAAAGACCCAATGCTCTAGAAAATCCTGAGGTTGTGAGAAAACAGTTTTTCTGCCGGCAGTGAACACCTTTCAATACCTTCCTTCAAGTAGGATTTACTGGACTTTACGGAGTATGAAACACAGCTAATTTGATTAGGTATAGAAAAATCAAAGTCAGTAATTTATATTTGGGTTTATTTCATGCTGATATGTATTTGTACAACACATGGGAGGCTTGCTAATTTGAAGTTATTGACAAAAAGAAATGTGGTTCTAAAGCTGCAGACATTAAGAAGGCTGTACGAAGTAATTTGTTCTGACCGCCACCTTCCATTTCTAATGGAAAGATGTTTATAGATTACAGAAGCAAGAATAACTGCAGTTTATTCTTTAGACTCACCCCTGAAGACAAGTCTCTGCCCAGCATCTTAAGGAATGGAACAGAAAAAATTGCATTGCAGTTGTTGGGCAATACAATTAGAATACATGAATCTCCACAATCATTAAACCGGTACAGCTACAAACACTGACAAGCAAAACATGCTTTTGGTATTCCAACTAAATAACAAAATCCAATAATCTCCCATTTTATCTACTAATTTACAGAACAAAAGCTGGGGGAAGTTGTGTAAAGCAGGGAGGGAAAGAAAGGTAAAGACGATGACTTAACAAGATAATATAATTCATTAAGATTAAAAATGCTTGAATCCAAGAATCCAAAACTTGCTGGGGTTGGGATAAAGATGGTATGCAACAAACAGGTAATAGCCCCTTTACGCCTAAGAGTGGAAGAGAACAGAAAAACACATTTTCACTTTTAAACAAATTCAAATTCATGTACGCACCGCAGTATTTTGACATGTGTTATTCAACAAAAGCTCCTTCACAAAGCAGTTAAGAGGTCAAATAAGTGTTACACTTACTGGTAATGTACCCATGACGGACCAAGGGTTTTCTTAAACTGAGTGAGTCCCACAATATCAATGTAAATGAGTTCTACAACTTTATCCCCCTGGGTAGGGCAGCCAGATCTGTTACCTACAACCTTCTTCATAATCCTAGACACAGAAAGAAGGAATATGGAAAAGTATTACTTTCCAAATACCTTAAATAGATACTGTAATAATATTTATACCAATAATTCCCCTTTCCAAAAAAGCTTTACTCTTTATCTTTTCCAAATCAGGAACCATGTAAGAACATTCAAATGCTAAAGATGCTCAGCATTTATTAAAGTAATGTTTATACATCAGTAAAGTGCTAATTTTCACTAAAAAACTCATCTAGTTTAAATGAAAGTAATATGTTTGGAATGTTTAAAAATAGTGTGCTTTGAAATTATTTGAAATAATTTCTGACTTCTATTTTATAGTATAGTATAGCTTTATACTCTAGTAGAAGAGCTCTCTATAAAATGATGCTGTCATGTTTGTTATAAAAAATGAAAGCTACAGAAAAAGTGTACATGCTCAAGCTTAAAACAGATGTTTTATGCCTAATGCTGAACTACTATGCAAAGCAAGACAAAAATGAGTGAGGTAGCAATTTGACCTAACATAAGCAATTGACTACATCAAAAATAATGTGTTTAAAGGATTTAAACTTTTATTTTAAAATGAGATACTGAGTGAAGAATAGCAGAAACTGAAGAAGAGGACACACAATTATGCTAGTCTGTAGCACTTCCTATTGCAGCTGGTTAAAGCACCTGGAATGTTAAAGAATAAGCTGCTTAGTTTGAATTTTACAGCATTCATTTATGAAGTCTCAGGAGCCTGAAGCTACAATGAAAACACATTACCCTTTTCATAGCACATACACTTAGTTCATGAAAATAATCTTATCATCTGTTTAGTGAATTATCACTTTCATTTTATGCTTCAAGAAATTATATACTGTTAATAGAAGCTTCAAGAGTTTACAATTCTTTTTTTTTTTTTTTTATTCCAGTTTCAAAAGTGAAAGTAATCTCCTCACTCCTTGAGCTCTGCCAGTGAAGCTGAAATCCTGATGTCATGGCCCAGTAAGTAGAGAGATGTAATTAAATCACTCCACTGGACTAATTCACCAAGTGGGCCACCGCTAAACGCATTTTCTGCAATCTTGAATCCAGATTCTTTTGTCAAAAGCCCCAGATGAACAAGAATCTAGAAAGGAAAGCCACATGTTAGAGTTATTGACATTAAACATGCAGCTATTATACCTCACAGCATTTTTTCTTTCTATTAAATTCCAACTATGGCCAAAGAATCAAACAAAAAAATCCAATACTCCCACTGTAATAATTTAACTTTGTAACATCTCTAGAACAGTAATTGTAAGAATGTTACTGCATTGTTTTGCACTATTATCTGTCACCAGATCAGTAATTAAACAACCCCCCCCAAATCGGTGTTATACACAAAATAATCTGTAATTCTGCACAGCAAGTTGTGGCTCACATTAATTTATTTTCATTGAATAACCACTTATATTCTCAAGTAGGATATAATTGCTTATGCAAGACACTATAGTTAAGGATGCTGTTGTGAACAAGCCATTAAGAACTTAAAAGACTGCATAAGGGTAACAGGATGCTTTCCAAACCTCTCCTCTCCATGGCCACCAGAGGAGAGTTTTTTCTGTAGTCCCTTGAAATCTGTGCTTGCCTTTCTAAAAAAAGCACAGAAGTTGAGTTCCAAACATTTTGCTACATACTGGGACTGTTATTTGAGTGTGCGTACATACAATGCCAAGCATAAAAACTCCCAAACACCAAAAACCTTCTTCCTCACTCTTTATAAAGAAGCAACATTCATAACCCCATTTTGTTCTAAACTCTTGCAGCTCCCAGAACTGAACTGCACATATGAAAATGAAATCATCATATGTTTTAGAAGAGCAACTTCGAAGGACTTTTAAAAGCAAAGAATAAGCACTGGAGCATCCCACCAAAACTGCCTATGCAGTACAGTACCACTTCTGTTTATTCTTGAGTTTACGTATTCTCAGATGTTATATTTCTTCAATGAAACAGGCTGGAGGGCTGCTTGAAATAGAAGGGCTGCTCCCCGACAGAGGGTGAGCCTGCTCAAGGACTGTGGTTTGTGACAAATGTTAGAGCTGCAACATGGAGCTTGGACCTCATGCAAGGACTGAGAATCTCAAGCAAGGAGCTGAGCTGCAGCCAGCCACACTTAAGCAAGGGTCGAAACATGACTGCGTGGCCTGCTATCACTCAGGACTGCCTCGAGTAAGAGCAAGGCAGGAAGGGAAGCCCATTGTTGTGTTTACAACTATTGCCTTCATCTTAACTAGTCGAGGTAATTAAAAAAAAAAAATTAATTAAATAAAATAGAACTTTTCACTTCAGGAATCTCATGGGTTTTAAATTGAACTCATTACAGGAGGTCTAAACTGATCCAATCCAAAGTTGTGGTTAACTTTCAGTCTAGTCAAATCCAAAACAGAAATACACCATTTAAAATCTCAATTTTGGACAAGAAACATGTACAATTGTTGTTTTTATGACTATGTGAAACACTCTACTGCCATCAGCTTGCAGTAAGTACACAGTTTCTCCCTTTAGAAACTTCTACATAGTCTCTAGCCAAAATTAAAGAGGTTAGAAAACTTACTCAAAGATTGACTCATGGAAAGTATGTAAAACTATTTGTAAAGCAAATACCCAATGTAACAGTAATTTCAAACAGTGAAATACTTCTTGAAAAGATGCACAAGTATAAATACGATACCTTTTAGACATATTTGGTATTTCCACTCTGAAGTAACTTCTGGAACAAGAAGCTTAAAAGAGCCTATATGACTACAAGTGGCAGGACTGAAAAACGTTTTCATCTACCTTTTTTCGTTTTCTCTTCTCCAAATTTTGTTTTTCTGCAAGTGATTTAATTGCTTCAATCCAGGTATCAGCCATTCGTCTGATGCGTAACATCATCCACCTGAATTCCTCATGTCTTGACATCATTTTGTAGAGATTATCGAAGTTGATACGGATTTCAGCCTTCAATTAAAGCATTGAAAAAAATTAATTATTCTTCAAATAGTGTACTTTCCAGAAGTGAAAAATCTTCTCAAATGTGAACTCTGTGCTTTACATTCCTCATTTAAGAGGGGAAAAGAAAAAGGGGAAAAGAAAGAGGGGAAAAGGGGGAAAAAAGACAAAGACAAAAAGAAAAAAAAAACAAAAAAAAACCCATTCCTAATGCTAAAGTTGAGGTTTTGGTTCAAATATTTAAGATATCTTTAAACAGACATTTCTAAGCCACATAAATTACTGTTATTTTTATTAGCAATATTGGTAGCCCTAGAATATGTTTGCAATATTTCACAATGTATTTTTTTCTGCAGTATAAGATACGGTTTTGTTCATGTGCTTCAAAATGAGGTTAAAGTATCTCTAACACACAATATAAAATCAGAACAGTATGCTGAAGATTCATGTATATTATGAATCTTCCAAATACAAAGAAGTCTCCTACTATACCATGAAGGAAGAAACATTACTAGAGTATAAATTTTAAAGGAAATACTCGTTTTAAAGCTAGACTGATCTAAGAACAACTGGTCTTACAAAATGAGACAGCCTATGTCTAAATTATGTAAGCAATGTTCATATACAGCCCAGAAACTATCTTAAAATACCTAAGTGCTATATAATTAGGCTACAACAGTTCGGAAACAACTCTGCATGCTGTAGAGTTTTTAAAAGAAAAAAATTAGGAGTAATCAAAATGTTACCACAAAACCTGAAATGTATGTAAGTCTCTTCCATTAAGGCATTTTTATATATAAGGCCCAGATTTATGGGACAATAAAAACAGACAGTTTCACATATGGTCACTTAACACTGGTGAACAGCCTATGGCTTTTCAATTCTTCTCAGTATCTGTGTACAATATTTCATAAATTTAAACAGAAAAATGTTTTTAATGGCAGTCTACCACCAAGACTGCAGCACGATACAATGACTGGAGAAAATACACGATGAGCTACATATATGCAACCAAGGATGTTTCCCTTCAGTTTTGAGGAACTGAGGAATAAAAATGGTAAATTCTAGTCTTATTAGCCCTTACGTGGCCCAGGATTCCAGGATCTTTTGCGTGAATCACAATTACTGAATTATTTCTCATGTTTTAATATTGTTCTTACCACTGTTTTTTGATCAGTTTCTTCATTGGGATTTTTTGCTCTCCAAGGTAAACGAGGACACCAATTTTCAACCTGTAAAACAATCACATGAAAATATATCATTCTATTCTACTTTCAGCTGATCTACCAAAGTCTCTCACTGCCTTTATATTACACCTTTCTATGGCTTAAATAAGGCATCAGCTGATTAGCAAGTCACCACAAGGTAAAACTGCTTTTTGGAAGAAAAGCTTAAGATGACTTTTTGCAATCCAATACTATTTTAACCTTGCAAATTTGCAACCAAAAGTCATATTTAGATACTCATTCATGATAATTAATACAGGAGATAAAACCCTTTCAAGACAGCGCACAGCTGTTAAATGCTCTAAATACAGTTTCTCTGAGCAGTTCCTAAATGTTTTCAAAAAGTACTAAGTTTTTTATACTTCTAGACCTTAAAAAAATACGTATTTTGGAGCATTTCCCATCTCCCTAGAATGTCTTTATAAAGCAAAGCCTGAAAAAAACCCAAGGATCAAAGTTCTACTTTGTAGCAACCTAGACAAAAAGTTGAAAGAAAAATAAAACCAAACCCACCCTATTTGAAGGGTATAAGTAACATAATTATAACATAAATAACAATATCCACAAGCACTAATAGCTGTAATTCTTAGAGAAACATAATCAGTGCAAATGCAATACCTCCACTATTGTCTAGTAGAAAAAAGAAGTACAACAGCTAGTAGTTAGGGAGGAAACAGCAAATGCAAGTCACTGAAACCTCCTGTGCTCTCCCTAGGGATCTTGCTTGTAGTGTAGAATCTTTATTATTCATGTGCCTTAAGAAATTAGACCATTTGCATTTCAGAAGAAGGAATCTCACTGTTGGAGGCAAACCCATGAAAACAGAAACATAACTGTACTGTGAAAAGGGAGAAACGCAAAGATTTATAGGCCAGCTAAGATACCCCATGGCTACTGATAAAATTCACAAGACCCAGAGAATTAGAAGTCAGAGTTGCTCTTATGGTTCCTCCCATCATAGACCCATCAAAACACACAGCCTCATCATGCTGCAGTTAGCCTGAAGCATTAGAGACTAAAAGCTTAAGGTCACACCAAATGATTGCCTAGAAGACCAATCACATGAAAATAAGTTAACAGACATCATAACCTCATTAAAGAGAAGAAATGTATCAAGCTTAGGTTCCTCAGACAAATTATATAAAAAGCATTCAAATTAAATGCTCTGACCTAATCTACTCAATGTATGTAATACAACATTTGAAAGCAGTGACTTGATCAACTTTGTTTGAAAACATCTGATTCTTCAGTGGTCTCCCACTCTGGAAACATACTAGAAACTGTAGAAATTAAGAATCCTGACTTTTACTAACCTAAGTTGTGGAATCACAGGTAGAAAAGAATTGCAAGCTCCATATTACAAATCATGCACAGTCCCAATCTCTCTCTCTCTCTCTTATTTTTTTTAATAATACAAATAATTTTGAATTATTCCTAGCATTATAACTGATCTAAATTAAGATATGACATTTCAAGGACTACTGTACGTGCCCCTTCTCTGGCTTCATGTATTTTACATCGTACCATCAGGCTTTCTAAAGGAATGGAAGATTTTTTCAGAGCTGCCAAGGACAGTTAGCTGCATGCCTCACTGACTGAAAACCAAATATAGTTCTTTTGTGCTTTTGGAAGTAATCCCTCTAGTCTAAACTAAATTACAGAAATTCTAATCACAAATAAACACTTACGGAGTAGACTCAAAGTAATATCAGTGTACACAGTTGGCCTAGCACTCATTTTTCTTTATTGATACTTAAGTCAATTCCTCTTTTCATTGGAAAGACCAACTTAACTCACCAGAGGATTTTTAAACGCGTATTCTTCAGGGTATGCCAGTTGTTTTGTTATTTTCAGGACTGATAAATGCACCAGGAAGAATGCATAGGCATTCTGTTACAGAAAAAGGAAAGAATTCTGCTCATTTTTATGAGCCAATGGCTCACAAAGAGCTGCTAGATTGGGGGATAATAATTAACAAGGACACCAAGAAAGCAAAGATGGAGCAAACCTGATGTACCATGGGAAGGGGAAAGAAGAAAAAGCCTTATTAATTTAATGTATTGACACATGGAAAGTGGGGATGGAGAGGCAAAATACTGACTGTCAAACCAGCCAAACTAGGGATTACTTTAATAGTGAATTTCTTGGGCAAAAAAGATCAGGGGTATATATGACCCTAAGCTGGAAACATTACAATAGCAAAACCAGCCAAAATGCTAATACAGATTCTGTTGTTCAGAACATGACTTAAATTTGCAGATAATTAAAGAATCAACTGGAATTAATAACTCACAGTTCCAAGAGAAACTGAGAGGAAAATCAGAATATGATTAGAATGATGGCAGAGGGCAGAACATGAAAACACTCAACACTGAAGCTCATGCACCAGAAGACACTTAAATCATGGCAGATATTACCAGGTAGATACAGAGCAAAGAAAGCAGAAGTGAAAAACTGCAGCAGGGAAGTTACACAAGTCGTAACATCCATATTTAGAGATACCTAGTACTCAAGAGATGTCACTCCAACCAAAGGTTTTCAGAGGAACAGAGATATTTCTCTCCATCTCTGGTTCTTGCTTCCCTGTTTAGTGAGAGCAGCAGATGATCAAGAGTCTATATATGCTTCGGTGAAAGGGAGAGGGGTTTCAACCTATGCAACGACACAAGGTATCAAAGACTTCAGAGACAGCTTTTGTAGAACTATTGGAAAAGGAAACGATAGCATTGACAGGCTTATGCTACAGAATTAAAAAGTGTGCTAATTTGATGTTACTTATAGAAGATATCTAGCAGGCTGCTAAGATTTAATGCTGCTCTCCTCAAAAACCACAGCAATTGCATTTCTGTATGAATTTAAAGTAAAAAAAGCTTCCAGTTAACTGTGTTTTTGCATTGCACTATGTAAAATTAAGGTCTACAGCAGTACAAAGCCTCAGTAAAGACTGCTTAAAAATCTTGTAAAGAAATAGTACTGAATATTTGTGTCAGAATTAAAAGCAACAGTTTGCACTAACCTAGATGAGTAACAAAATTAACTTTGTGTTCCCTCTCTATTTAGCCCCATGTAATGATACACAGCAGTGCAGAATACACACTATTTCTGTTGCAAATGATTTAAATAATCATACTGTTGGCCTTTTTCAAGACAACCACTTTCTGCTCTTTCCTTTACCCTTTCATTACTTGGCCTTCCTCTCTTGCCCAGTGTACCAATATTCTATTCAATCTGAGCACTTAACCACCTCCTGTCCAGAACATGCAATCTCTCACCTTTAAGCCTAGGAACTACCTCTAATTGCAGCTCTTGGCAGGACCTACAGTTTCATGAGAACTTCAGATGATCTAGAAAGTGGGTGGGTGGTTGGGCTTTTTTTGGTTTGTTTTTTAAAGAACCAAGTATTGCCACTTCAGCTAATCACTTCAGGGTTTCTCATACAGAACACCACAAGGACGCCTACAACTAAATATGAAACCTAAGCGGTTAAGTAATTTTCTTGGTTGCCTTGCATGACCCAAATATGGCCCACAACAGCAACTCTAGTTGTACTCATCATCTCTGAACAAGTCCTGCAGCTGCTCTTCTCAGATTCAGACTATTAACCACAGCCATGGGAACCTCTCTGAAAACAAAGATAGGTGCTATAGTTAATGAAAAATGCAGGAGGATGCCTAGGAAATGATCTTTTTCCCAGCAAATACCAGTGAAACCTTAATCCATTTTTCTCAGACTTACTGATGTAAGATAAGTCAGGTTTTATTTCAGTGAGTACTAACTTCCAACTATAGATGTGGGAGAAAGGCAGGTAAGGAATGTCTAAAACTGCTCAGATTGACTTGAGTGGAGGCCTTGAATCTCCTTCCTCTTGTGTGACAAGTAAGCACCAACAGTGATGCAAGCTCTGAAAAAACCTGGTGCCTGGAACTTGCTTTTCTCGCCTTGCTCCCAAATTGCCTAAAGAAAGCTTATCAGCTTTCATTGAAACTACCAGGGATTAGGCAGAGACAGGGCAGGGAACGTGAGGGGACGAACTGGGGACTTTGTTTTGCAACACATTTTCTGGAAGTTCCTGATACAGAATGGGGTGACAGGGGAGGGGAACGTGCTTTGGTTGATAACTCATAACAAAAAAGTTTGCAGAAAATGCAACAGCATTAAGGCATAACATGTCCTGCACCAGGAATATCTGTGATTAAATAACATGTAGAATGGGAAAAAATGTGTGTGTGCGTGTATACATACAAATGTGTGTATAGATGTGTATGTATATGGTTATAAAGGGCAATATGTTATAGCATGTGCTAAGGCTGCAGTTACAAATCTGGTATTTTGCCATTCATATGCAACTTTTCTCTGTCATTGGCAATGATGACAGAAAGGATTATGATATCACTAAAGTGGGCCTAGATGAAATCTCCATCAGAAATATACAAATACTTCAGCTTTGTATTTGTCTAGGCACAGAACAGCCACATGCAACAAGCCCCAAGTCTGAGCAAGGGGAAGGGGGGGCGGTGGTGTTCGTTTGGATCCTGCTCTTCAACTTGTTTATGAGTTTCATTTGATCATTTAAGACAAAACACAGAAGTTGCCTCCGAAGAAGGAACCAGGACTCTTCTTCCCTCTCTCCAGGACAACGACAACCTTCCTCTCACTGTGTTAGCATCAGTTCTTTCTCTAGCTTATTCTCTCCATAGCAACCATTACACTGTCACGCACATGATTTAATAGGAAGGATGTGATATCAGACTGCAGATTAGCAGTTAGAGAAGATTGTTGGGAAGCAGCAACTGCAGATTTGAAGACTAACCATTTTCTTGGATGAGTGATATAAACACTAAGCTATTATTCAGAACACATTATATTTATCTTAGCACTATCACATTTTAGAGTAAGACCAGCTGTACCTCCTGTACCTAGTGTTGAATTCAATGCCAATCAAATGCAGCAGGTAGTCTTTGATCATGCTCAAGAAACTAGGTCCACCTGAGAAGTCAAGTGTTCCCTACTTGGGTTTGAATAGCAGTAGACACAGCACTGTCTAGAGTCTATGTAGCTAGCTCCAAAAGGTTAGGTTGCATGGTAGTTTAGAAGTTCAAAATTTAAGTGCTACATGATTCCAGACATTAGTGGAAAGTCAGTGTTCTGAACCAGGGTCTGAATGTCTAGATTCTACTTAAACTGAACTCAAGAGTTTCCCTAGTCCGTTATCATAGACAATTCACTCTCACAGCAACTTTATCTTTTCATAGCTTACTGGTAAGTGAGTCAACACTCACCAAAACACCCCAACAAACCAACCTAAGAAATTCAAAGAATATGTTTTATAGAAGCCTTGCAGGTATCTGTTTCAGTAACTCTTCCTCAGAAACACACTGAAACTGAAGGGAAGTCAATATTGCAGCACTCCACTATATTACAGAGCAAGTACTTCAAGCACAGTTGTAAGAACCTGGCAAACATCTGTAGCACTGGGGTAGTCTGACCATCTTCCAAACCGAATGAAAGTATACTCTGCCAGCAGCTCTCCACATCCAAAACTTCAGGAAGTCCTTTATGCTTTTAAAGAGCCATAGTAGGAGTTTAATAAAGCAGAAGCTGAAGGGTACTCTCTCTAAACACCTGGGATAATCTTCATTTTGGACTCTTCCGAAGGGCAGGTGCAGCCCATCTACAGGGAAACTAAAGCAACTTTCTTTGCACATCAGGTGAACAACATTATTGCTCAGTGTACTGCTATCCATGGTGAAGTGGTGCTATATTAAGTATCTTGTATCAGTCCCAGAGTAGCAAATAAAAAAAAAAACAGTGCTGCAATAGCTGGTGAAAGAAGGTGCATCTTTAAATTTATTAGGCAGTATGAAGGCAGGTAGAGAAGAGGACTCATAATGTTCACTTGGAAAACCCATTTGAGAATTTGATGCAGAAGAACTTCCCCTTGGGAAGGTGACTTTCTCAACTGCTCTAGAAGCTGTAATACCTATATATTGTTTAGCATTTTCTCAGTGATAGGTAGTCATTTTGAAGGTGCTACAAAATCTGTGGTGTGCAAGATGACTGCCCGCCTCTTCAGTGAAATGGAGGCGTGTACAGGTAACTTTGGCTTTGCCTTTGGAAACAACCAATCTCAAACACTGGGCGTTAGGTACCTGCAGTCCCAGTGACACTGCAACACGAAATTTTATACGTAACCATCAATCAACAAATGGTCTTTTATCTAACTTCAGTTATGCACACTAAATTTGATTCCTCTCTTACAATGGCATCTACGGTTTTTCCAACAAGACAGAAAAAGACTAGTCCCAGTTTTTAAAGTGACAAAAGTAGAAAAGATAACTGGGCCCAAATCATCCAAATCCAGGCCAATATGCTAACGAGTGATTTGGGGACAAAGTGCTATCATTAGCATTTCACTGTCTTAGGGACACACGTTAAGATGACTGAAGAAGTTTGAGCTTTTGCTGCTTTACATTTCAGACAACAATACTATTTTTGTCCATTTTCCGAGTATTTCCACAGAATTCAAAGAAGCTGGTTTGATGTTTCATTACACTGAAGAAATGCAAATCATTAACTCACCTCAATGTCAGAAATAAGCTTACTCACACAGCAGAAGTTGTGGAAAGGAGACTTCCACCCAGACATGAGCAAACTGCAGTAAACTAGCAAAACCACAAGGATTTGAGGAACTTGTATAATTATGATTCCCAGATGTTTTGACTAAAATGTGCCTCAGACTACAGCTTGCATTCCGGAAACAAACCCACATTCAAAATCACCTTCAGTTTGTATTTATCTGCTTTATCCCTCAAAGCAAACTAACAGTGTAAAGAAAAATACTCCTCCAACCAAACCATGCATTCTGTTTCCATCAAGTTTGAAGGACTGAAAACAAGAATTCTTTCTAGTGGTATACGCACAAAAGCTACAGGAGTCTTGAAGGCTAGTCTTTGAAATAGTTTTAGTCTTTTGAAGCATTGGATCCACTTCCAAGATGGGTACCTAAAATTACTCTTGCACCTGAAAGGCGAGCTGGAGATCCAAAACCTGGTATTTTAATGAGATCTGCCCAGCTCCAGCAGGTAAGCGGCAACATAATGAATGATTATGGTGGTAGTAGCTTGTATCACAGCTACTGGCTGACTAGCAGGCACCGCAGCAGTCCCACTCCTGTGTGGCAGGCAGTCCTCTCAGAGAAAGCACGTATCTAGATAAAGAAAAGGAGTCATAAGACCCCTCCACTTTTTTCTTTTTTTAAGTTAAGCTGGGAAGCTGCGTGAAAAATTCATTTTCTAGAAGGTATTTTTAAAAGCTTTATTCTTCAGCTCCAAACTGACATTTTGCAGTGAAATATATTTCTGTACTATCTAGAAATTAATTTTTTCGCATTTTGTTCCAGAGGCAATGCCATCCGTGAAAATTATAACTGTGCCAGTGACATTACAGTGTTAAACGACTGGCTTTTTCATAACTAAATGCTAAGTTTAAGAAGGAAGTAACTCTTCTCAATTGGCAAGTTTGTATCACGGTTAAAATGAAACAAGTCCCAACTATCCAGAAACCTTAGAGTTAGCTTAACTTGCTTTTCAATTTTTACTACTTCTAATCCCTGTCTTGCTCTGTTATTCAAGAAAATGTAGGTCTGGTTTTGCTATTCAGGCCATTTATGTGTCCTCCACTCTTCAAAGGCTCCAGCACAATTAGTGTTATGAAGACTGCATAGTTGCATATCATCCACCAGGAGTGAGCCAGTGCCTGCAGCAAAACAGCAAGACAGAAGTGCAAAAATTCTTGCAGCTTTTTCTGCAAGTCTGTACAGGGGACACCTTTAAATAAAAAACATAAGGCTGAACGTGCTGGATTGCTTCTTGCTTTTTCTTCTGCTGCCACGCTCGCCTCCCATTCTGCTCAAGCAGCCAAGACACAAGAAGAGAAGTGGAGAAGAGCTGTTCAGCTAGCTGTTCTTATGGTTCCTGTAGGAGTGACATCCAAAGCAAATCAGAGGAGGCGGAACTGCTAAGACTTGAACTTGCACAGGCTCTTCAGAAGAGAAGACTTGGGACAGCCTGGATTTTGACTGCACTGTTTCTGTTTTGCAGACACACATGGTGGAAACATAACAAGGGCACGTGACAGATACACAATGACTGGGTTTTATTCCAAGCTTTGCTTCTAAACCTTTGCATAAACTGTGGGCAAGTTCCTTTGTGTCTCTGGTTCTGACCCATATTACACACCAAAATGTAGTATTTCAGGCTCCTTTGTTTAGAAGTTTAAAATTGTATTACAAAGAGTGCTAGACGAGTGTAATGTAATACCCTAACTGAACTGCTTCAGAAGAAAAAAGTAGATCCCAAAAGAGTATAAAAGAGCACAGGTGTTTTGTCACTAGACTGTACAGGCGATTTTAAGAGCAAAAGTACACATATGCACAATTTGATGCATATTCTGTCTTTTCAAACTGAGGTTGTGCATCATTTGATGTATGTATTGCCTTTTCAAACACAGCATGTGTACAGAACCATCTTACTCCCATACTGTAACCTTAAAGTAAAACAGAAAAATCTTAACAGTAATATCCTTCCAGTACCCTCATGCATTTTAATATTTTAAATCAGCAGTTCTGACTTGAGAGCTCTGTAGACACATTTATCATTCAGCTGTGCAACCATACTATAAACTGTCAACTCTTCATCACTGTCCACTTGACGAATTACTCTCGCAACAGCATTTCCAAATTATCCTTCACAGACAACACACCTCATAAATCCACATCATTGTACTGTTATTAGAATTTCACTTCTTGCTTGCATTTGCAAACATTTAAGCTTTCAACCTCTGCTGCTGGGCATTAATCATGGAATTAATCATAGGATTAAGAATACCAAATTTAAACTCAAGGTTAATAACATGTTCACCCAATATTAGTTTTACATTCTGTCATGGGAAAACACTTTAAAGAAGAAAGTACAAGACCTTTGTCTGAAGTTACCAACTATACACATAGACTAATTGTACTGTTGTTCCATCATGAAATGAGATGTTGCCCAAATTCAATAATGCTGCTTAAAGAAAAATTTCAAATCCCTAGACCCTTGAAAAAACAAACATTTGGTCTCTATAAATGCCTGCATTTCGCCATGAGGATGAGCTTAAAGATCAGTTATAAAAAACCAGCATCAACTGAGTTTTCAAAACTGATGATCAGAGAATATTGTCACAGAAAATACTGTGATTTAACGGAAATACAAAATAATAGATGTCATTTAAGAATATTAGATTCTCACATTCAGTTGACATGTATCTCCATTTTTACGATAACATCTGCACTAAAAACATGAAGAACCTGCTTGTTGACAGAATACTAATGCGCAAAAGTAATTCCGCTGATGCTAAAACTTAAACTTTCAGTAGAAACTTAAATAACATCAGATGATTATGAAACCATATATCTCTAGCTTCTATGATAAACAACAAGATAAATAATATAGTCATCCTGTATCTTTTCCTTCCCCAGCTTTATAGCCCATAAATAAATCAACACTTGGTACTAGCAATGGAATGAGTCAAATCTGTGATTCAACCCAGCCTTTTCGATTTCTTCAGATATCTGTTTTGGATATGCACTTAGCTACTACTGCTGCTTCAAGCAATGCCCTCAAAAGTTCAATGTCAGTCAACTGAGTAAATTAACAGAAACTGCTTTCATTACAACCGAGTTACTTATATAATAGACTTACTGTTTTAATCTCAGATACGTAATTTAAAAACCCAGTGCCCGCCCGCCCGTCCCCCCCCCAATCCTGCAGAAACTACAAAATTAGTATTAGTTTGTAATTCTGCAGCCACGCTGGCTCTTGCAGTTCTTTACAAGCAGTAAGCCACTAGATTATCAATACTGCTTCCAAGATCAGTTGCCATAAGTTATAAAAATCTTACTAATGAGAAAGAAGAGGTCAAGTGATCAAATACACCTTACTGTTTCTGGCATACAGGCTACAAGCCAGTAATAGAGCTCATAATAATTGATTGACAAAATTCATTCTTGGAAAACAAGTGTTACCCAGGAAACAGGAAGTCTGTACAAAAAACACCAGGGCATGTACTTTCCTCATCTGTGTACAAAACTGGACCTTTGGTTCTGATAGGTACCAAAAGCTTTAGCCAATGTATCTGCAACTTCACTCAAAAATGTGACTTTCAGGTTTTTTTGTTTTCTGTTAACAGACTCCACAATTCATGAACAGTCTCCAAGCAAGAAGTGGCCATGCTGCTCTGGAGGATGTACCATCTAGCTCCACTTTCCAAATTTTACATTCCAAGTGCCTCCCCTAAAATGCCTCCCTATTACTACCTCAGGAGCTACATTGAAAGCAACAGAAAAAATGTTCAGAGGCAAGATCTACGCCTGAGCTTCATACTTCAGTTTAACAGGACACCTAGCATGGACTCCCTGGAGAGTTGCTGCTTACATCATTTCAGTTATAAACATTAGAATTCTCCAGGCTAGAAACCCCTGGAAGACTTATGAATAATAGCAACACACTTCATAATCATTCTGTTTTAATAGGTTTTTCCTCTTTGTAGAATTTTTCTGAAGAAAGTTATGGTTTATTTTGAGAAAAGTTTGGAAACAGTTACCAAAAATATGGAGGCACTATGATATTCCCCTTCCGCAGATTAAGATTACTGACCTCACTGAGGTAAATAAAAAAGGAGCACGTGGACCCATCTACACCATAACTTGCGTAACAGGGATCCGATCGCCACATATCTTTCATCCACTGTAACAGAACAAAACCACAGTCTGTTAGGTTTAAGTGCTACGTAATAACTCTATATTATTTCACACTAAACTCAGGAATAACAGGGGAAAGCTGCAAGTGACTATATCCAACCAGATAAAAATCACAATTAACAAGAAAGTAATTTTATTAATATTTTGCAGCACACTGCATCTTTGCATTCAGCTATGTTGGGGAAGTAACTACATACCAGACATGAGCACAGTTTATACAAACTGGTAACCCGGCAAGTAGAGACAAATATCAAAAGGAGAATATAATCAGGATCCAAACATACAGGTGTGGCTGGAGTTGACTTTATTGCACCCCCACCCTCTGGTGTTACACTTGCTCTGGAATTCAGCAGACCATTTCAGTTACCAAGACTGAAATCTGTCTGATTCTGACAAGAATCTGCCATTTCTGCAGAAGCAAGTAATTAATTTAAATTTGTATTTTAATATTCAAATAATGTATTATGTAGTCACTATGGAGTCAGTTAGTGAAAAAGGATCAAAATACTGACCAGAGATTTAAAACTTACAGATTTTTTTTTTTTTAACACTATTGTCTAAGAATTTTATTTAGAGAAAAAGGCAATATTATTTGACACATACTTTGGTAGTGATTTGTTTTCACTGTCAGAAATAAATTGTAATACTTGATAATGATATTTAAGTGTCCAGATATTTACTTTTGTCCCCCACTAGTAAAACAGTATCGTTACATTTGAAACGTATCTTGGGGAAAAAAAAAACCCAAACCATCCATCTCTACAAGTTTGTCGGGCATTTTTTTCGTTTCGGTTTTGGGTTGTGGTGGGTTTTGGTTTTTATTTTCCAGCCACAGTCTGATGGCTTTCAATACTTGGCCTTCCCAACTGCATTATTAGTAAAATACTAGATTTTTGTAGAATCAGCTGCGAACCCCACAGTTCTGGTTGCACACTTATTGTGAAGAGGCAGAATGCTTTTAAGAGAAAAGGGGAAGGAAGGAACTGGACAGAGCTGTTGGTGAAGAGAGGAAAGAAGTGTCAACAAATGTCCTGCTGAAACAGAGGAAGGGCTGGAGTGAGGTACACACAGAAGCTCAGTCCTGGGTTAGGGGAACGCCAAATGACTCATACTGGGGAAGAAAACAGGGCTTTTCAAAAAGGAGAAGAAAGTTTCTGCATAACAAGACAGAATTCAAGTCATAAGACATTTTATTAAATAATATATTTAATATTTTAATATTAAAATTTTAATATAATATGGCATTTTATTCTTGTCTTAATAGCATGCCACTTTATTTCTCTGCAGCATTAGTATTAAAGGCTTGAGGTGAGCAATGCTGTGACACACACTCCTAAATATCCTCTTTTTTGACACAGTTGTTCTTGTTTTACGCCACTGTCCGAGTAGCGACCTCTTGCAACATACATTCAGTTTTTAAAAGTACACACATAATAAGATTAAAAACAGTTCACTTACCTTTATTTTCCCTTCACAGTGAGGAAAACCATCCATAGGAGGCAATTCACACTGTTCTTGGGCTCCATTTATGAGATCTAAAGAGAAACATGGACCATAACTGAATTTCTTTTTACAGTTCTGACAGATAGCCTAATGAATCCTTCCTTTTATTTTCATGAATCCACAGTCCAGACTGACTGAAGAGTCCTACTGTGTAATATTTGTTATAACATTAAAACTCAGTGTGCTCTTTTTTGACTATAGAAGAAAATGGTTGCATAGATTTCAACTCTGACTTGCAGCAGAAGTGCTGAATTACAAAACCTGCTCTATGAAGGCTTAAAAATTAAGCTAACCCATACTGAGAATAATAAAAAGCAAAATATCTTCCTAATCAAAGTGTGCTTAAAACTACTAAATCATATCAATTTGTTTCCAATTGTCGAACACTTGTAAGATGTATATTGCTCTTAAACATGAAAACTAGTTTTTCATGTTCTGTTATCACTTTATCAAATAGCCATAATCTGAAACTTGGCATCAGATATATGACCCAATTAATTATTGTTGCAATATGATCTAATTTTACAACCAAGTAGCACTACATTGCATCTCATGAGAAATATTTCCTACGTCTCCCAAGATTTTTTTCTTTTTTGCCTATTTTAATATTTTAACATCCTAGATTTTTGCAACACATTAAAGAGTGTAATACAGAGCAACACTGCTAGCCCATGAACCAAGGAAAGAGGAGCAGTTTTAAAGGACATTACCACATCAGCTCCAGGATGGGACTTTCTTCTAAGGACTTAGAAGAACCTTTTAATGCAGGCCTTTAAGGCAAGAAAAATGAGTAACTGTGGTGGAGAGATTCTTGCCAGAGGCAGCAGAGGATAAGGTTTTCAATTTAGGTAGTTCATCCCAGAGTTATCTAAATTATACCTGCATCATTTCTGGCTTTTTCCACAGGCAAGAATCAAGATCATTAAAGCCAGCCATCCATCAACCTACGAACACCTCATGCTATGGCAGTTACAGTGCATGAGTTCACCCAGAATATGCTAATTAGAGACCTCAAAGAGAAAAAAAATAAAAAGGCTGCAGCATTAGAATGGAGTAGCAACAAGATCAGTGGATAAAAGTTAGAATGGTATATTATATACAAAAAACACCTCATTTATCCAAATATTTTCCTCTTTTTTTGCAAATAGTTTCTTTTAAAGATAAAACTTGAAATGTGAGTAAAGCATTGCAAAATGGAGTGATGGGCAAAGAAGAATCATGTCAGGAAGAAGATACTTATTTGTCAGTCTCTGCAGCAGCAGTAATTTGACACACTGAGCTGTACTGCCAATGACAATAACAGTGAAGCAAAGTAGCTTTTAAGATGACTTTGTAATTTCAACTCAATAAACACTTTCAAAATATTCTCCCTATCTTCTAATCCTTATAGGATTCTCGCAGACTAGATCACTAACATCTAGGGCTCTGATTTCTGCTCCAAGTAAGAACATACAGAGCACACATACAGATATCAACAATTTAAATTATGCTCTAAATTCAGTCAGCACAGCTGGATAACAATAGGACTTTTTGCTTTACTACAGTTCAGGAATCAGACCTTCCACTTGAATCACACTGAAATCAGTGCTTGAGATCAGACAGTAACAAACCTACCTTAAACTGAAAAGTGCCATGGTTAAAAGGACGGCAATTTTTAGTAATCAAGTTTTTGGGGGTTTTTGTTTTTGGTTTGGGTTTTTTGTTTGTTTTGTGTCTATCCCCGTGCCCCCCCCCCCCCCCAACTCAAAAGCCTGAATACAAAATAAGTACAGAGCTTTTCATAAGGCATGTCAAATTCGACGTTCCTAAAACATAAAAGACATCTGAAATCTATGATATAACATCAGAGATGCAGTTCAATCACAGGGAAAGTTCAACTTTCAGCATCATACTGAACATAGGGTTGAAAATTCTGAATGTCTGGGCAATTCTATTCAATCAAACAAGTCTTCCTATCAATTTCAGTTGCATTTGGACAAGTTATACTTGTCATGCTGAAAGGTTTTTTGCTTCCCCACACAGCTACTATATATAGCACCAACCAACTGTAATTAGCAATTTTCAGAAAGGTAGGAGACAATTATTAAACCCTTAAAGAGAAGGTATTATTAATTGTATTCAACATGCATTTCCACATACCTTTTCCTCTGCAACAGTGCTTTCTTAAGGGGTAACCTTCCTCAGTCACTACCCATCGATCACCGTGTCAGCACTACCATTCACAGAATCACGGAATCACTTAGGTTGGAAAAGACCTTTAAGTTCATTGAGTCCAACCTTAAATCTAACACTGCCAAGTCCACCACTAAACCATGTCGCTAAGTGCCACATCTAGAATAGAACAGAATCATTAAATTTGGAAAAGACCTCTAAGATCATCAAGTCCAACCGTCAACCCAACACCACCATGCCCACTAAACCATGTCCTGAAGTGCCAGGTCTACACGTTTTTTGAACACTCCCAGGGATGGTGACACCACCACTTCCCTGGGCAGCCTGTTCCAATGCCCGACAACTCTTTCAGTAAAGAATTTTTTCCTAATATCCAATCTAAAGCTCCCCTGGCACAACTTGAAGCCATTTCCTCTCGTCCTATCACTAGTTACTTGACAGAAGAGACCAGCACCCACCTCGCTACAACCTCCTTTCAGGTAGTTGCAGAGAACAATAAGGTCTCCCCCCTCAGCCTCCTTTTCTCCAGACTAAACAACCCCAGTTCCCTCAGCCGCTCCTCATAAGACTTGTGCTCCAGGCTCTCCACCAGCTTTGTTGCCCTTTTCTGGACAAGCTCCAGCACTTGACTCTTGGCTGGATCACTGATACAGAATCAGTTAAAAATAGCTCTTGCCCCAAAGTATTACTTGAAACCAGAAACCATTTTATCATTGGCACTACTGAGGAAACAAAGCAGAGATGGTAATGACAGTCTCCCAGGGGCTGCGGCTGCAGGAGGTGCCGCTGGCACAGCCTAGCAAAGCCACTTAAGAAAGAGTAGCACACTGCCTTTGCACTGCTTGCTCTGGGCTAAATGATCTTCCTCTGCGAGATGGTCATTCCTCCTTAGACATGATGTTACTCCTTCAGTTTCTATTTGTCAAAAGTAGGAAAGTGCTGATAAGCTGCAATTCTGCTCTTTCTGTTGATTGGAAGGTAGATCTTGCCAACATGAAGGATCCATGAACTTTGTCATTTGAAATAAAAAATATCTTCTATCTCAAGTCAACAATGCTGTCATATGATTGCTTTCCACATCAGAAGGTTAGTCAAGCAAACCCTCTCTTCTTCTGAAGTCCTTTTATGTACAGGGTAATAAATGAGCACAAGCTATAATTCTTTATTTTACATCATAAATACCTAGTGTGCCAAGTCTATCACACCATATTGCATTTTAACGGCTATCTCTTGACCTGTCAAAGAAAGGAAGGGTGCAGAAAAAAACCACAAAATACAATGGCCTCTTTTTGGTAGATACGCAGCTGTCATCTAGACATCCGTTTGCTTTTGTCATGTGTAAATACATTTTCTGCACACAAGTGTGTTTTTGTAGATGGGCAGTGATCTTTGGTAGTGTTCATTGTTCACAAGGTTTTACAGGATCCCTGTCTTTTCAAGATCTACTTGCAAGAATAAAAATTCCCTTCTTCCAACAGTCACATGTTGCACCAGCCATACAGTTCGACAACTCAGATCAGCTGTGGCAGTACTCCATACAGATACCTGCCAAGCAGAAAGCCAGCCCTCCCAGCTCCCCTGTTCCTGCCCACTCCAAGAAGTAAAAAGCAAGAGCCAGACATTTACATCAGCACAAGCTACAGATTTTCTCAGGCTTCTGGTCTCCCCTATGGCCAGCTGCACTAGGGGTTTTCCAGAGCAGTCACATTCTTGCTTTTCCACTGGGATGATTTACATACAAACTGTATACTGACCTCACCAGGATAATCTGTATGCATAGGGAACACGGAACACTAACACCTACCTTTATCACCTCTAACCACGCTGAAATGTTTAGTGAAGTATTAATGTCTCTAGTAGTATTTCCAGGAGTACCTGACATCTTTCCCCTCCTTGCCAGCAACAGTAAGCACTCCTAGGATTCACCTTCCTCAAAAACATTAACATCTTTTTTCCACCTTTACAAACTCTGAAGATGCTTCCATGCTCACCAGCTCCCCACTCCATCTTCCCACTCAGCCTTACCATGGATCTATCCCAAACACCTATATCAACTTTCACCTGCTTCATTCACAGCTACTAATCAGGTAATAGCATAGTGAAGGCAATTCTATAAAGCTTAAGTATAATTTAGATGAATTACAATGAAACAATTTACACAAAGTATTATCCAGAGCAAAACAAAATGTAGCAATATATGCACACAAGACCAAATGAATGTGAAAGAATAGGAGAAGTAATAGAAAAAAGCAACTCTGTTCCATCCAAGTACTTGCTAAACAAGCAATCTTTCCTTCCTGCCTGCAAATAGGAAGCTAGCTGATGTAATCAGACTGGAAACACATCTACATTAAGGAGGGTTGTCCAAAGCAACACACTGCTTGGAGAAATAGGCAAGCCAGTATGGGACCATACTGGTTTCCACACATAAGCCTAAGAATTAAATACAAAAGTCTGAATTCACTTGTGAATAATTTTGATGGTTCCAGGCAACTACTGCTTGCACTGAAGCCACACACCTTCTTCTCAGCCATAGTCAGTGAGTTCTAGGTTGAGAAACATCCTTCCCAACTTTTTTCTTCCTTAAAGATCAGAACCTGTATGAAGAATTACATTTCTGCTCCTCTAGCTGCTTACTACTAACTAGGCATGAAGGGTATGCCGGAGCCTGTTGGTAACAGCTGGTAGCCTGTGGGCAACAAAAAGGCTCCCTTCCCCATCCTTACTAAACTAGCTGTTCTGAACTATAGATATAAACATAGGAAACATCCTTGTCAAATACCTAAAGTCAAGAAAGTTGTGACAAGCTTCTTTAAATACAAATTCATAGCTCCAGATTAACAGTCCAGCTTGCCCTCATCAAACCATGCTGCACAGCTGACCAGCGTATTCCCTAGTGTGTCTCCAGCTCATTGTGGGCCCATACTGCCAAACCAGCTCACTCTCCCTTTTTTGTGCAGAGGCTTCGATCATCCACACTAACTAGGAGCTGGATCCTCTTAAACAGGAAGCCAGACGTGAACAAATCTTGTGTATCCAACTTTAACCAGACACCACCAATTTACACTTTTGAGTGGATCACAAAGACAAGGGAGATGAAGCAAGTGGAACCCTGGGGATGATGACTGTGTTGGTTTTGGCTGGGACAGAGTGAATTTTCTTCATAGTAGCTAGTATGGGGCTGTGTTTTGGATTTGTGCTGGAAACAGTGGTGATAACACAGGGATGTTTTCATTCCTGCTAAGCAGTGCTTACCCAGAGCCAAGGGCTTTTCTGCTCCTCACCCCACCAGCGAGGAGGCTGGGGGGAGCACAAGAATTTGGGAGGGGACACAGCTGTGACAGCTGACCCCAATTGACCAAAGGGATATTCCAGATCATAGGATGTCATGCTCAGTATATAAAGCTGGGGGACGAAGAAGGCAGG
>JAVJGG010000001.1:45869732-45905608 GCA_035590195.1 Aviceda cuculoides | reverse complement strand
GGGGGAAGAAGAAGGAAGGGGGGACATTCGGAGTGATGGTGTTTGTCTTCCCAAGTAACCATTATGTATGATGGAGCCCTGCTGTCCTGGAGATGGCTGAACTCCTGCCTGCCCATGGGACGTGCTGAACGAATTCCTTGGTTTGCTTTGCTTGTGTGCGTGGCTTTTGCTTTCCCTATTAAACTGTCTTTATCTCAACCCACGAGTTTCCTCACTTTTCTGTTTCTCTCCCCTGTCCCATGGGCAGGGGAGTAAGCGAGCAGCTGTGTGGTGCTCAGTTGCCAGCTGAGGTTAAACCACAACACTGATCTACACATCTGGATCTTCCAAAACATGAAAAGCAAGTATTAAAATACAAGTCAAGAATTTAGAGTTTTTCATCATTTGGAGATGATGAAAAAACCCAAACCCTAATAATCTTATGAAGATTCTTGTTAAAAAGGTCTGGATATAAGTATTATGCTGTTACCAAATTCACGTCAGAGAGTTTTTTCCTGAACGTGAAAAATACATTATTAAGCCGGACATTAAACTTACTTTTGTTAGAAAATAGAATTTGAGAAACCACAAGGATTTTTATCCTTAATTAGAATTTATGTAATTTAAAATGCAAGTTCTGAGATCTCTTTTCCCAGCCAAACTTAGAACTTACAGCCAAAAAAGTTAGAAATACAGCAACTGTCAAGTCAGTACAAAGCAACTGTAGTTGAAATACATACTTATTTCTCTTAAGCTTTGTGTGAGCTGTAATATTAATTTCTAGTCTACAGACACCTAAGTGTTTTTGAAGTCATGTGCGGCTTATCTCCTCTTGACTGCTGTTATGCAACGACACAATTATTAAACATTTATCTCATATGATGTTACATTAAAAGTCAATGCACTGACAAATTCAAAATATGACTGTGAGCATACTAGAAACCTAAGAGCACACAGTTGTACAGATTATCCTGGAAAAAATGGAAAATATTGATAAAACACCAAGCAACTCTAGATTTAAAAGAACTCTTTAAATACAGTGCTCTGTTTGTGAAGTCCTGGGTTATTCAATACATAACTAACTCCATCCCCATGTTTAGAAAGGAGCCATATGTTCATTTTGCAAATGTCTGTGGCTGTTTAAAAATATACAGCTCTGCATCAGAGATCGTTAGTGCACAGCAGGTGAACCTGAACTTGTGAACAATCATCAGATATTTCAGTGCAAAGTCTGGCACATTAGTGTGAATGACTTGGAAGATTTAAGCTAAGCCACCTTAACCTTGCACTGGAAAAGATACTTCTCCCTTGTTGCTCTATATGAGCAACTATACTGGCTGAAGTCCTGTGCCTTCGACACCACTCTCTTTAAACACCAGTTCACAGGTACAGGTCTTCATCATCTCTTGCAATTAAACTTCATGTCCACAGGTTTTGTTTGTTTTAGTGAAGGTCTACAATACCCAAGAGAGAATTATGTGGTTAAAAGCACAATCTGTGATAGGGAATTGATTTTTTGTTTGCTTCCTAGTTACTCTTTAACTAAATACAAAATAAGCAATAGTGAACACTACATATGTATTTTGTCCCTTTCCTATATTGCGCATCCTTCAAATAATGTGCTCTGTAACAGCACATTCTGCTTCAATTTTTCTCCACCAGACAGGAAGTCTAGAAATAATCCACTAAGACAGTAAGCTGAGTAACAGTTATAACTGGTTACTCAGCAGTGATTGTTGTTTGATAGGTATTCTATTTGTCATAAAAGTTTTAAAATAGCAATACTGGTTAAAGCAAATGAAAAAGCCACAATACTGCTGAAATTACAAACTGAAACCAACAGATAAGGACCACCTCTTCATTCTTCAGAGAATGGAAATATCTTAAGAATTTAACATGACACAAAAGTTTATATACTTTGGAACCTTGAGGCTAAACCCCACACTTTTAGACTAGTGCAAAAAAGCATATCAGAATATCTTTTGATGACATGTAGCACAGATAATAGCTCAACCCAAAGTGTCTCATAAAATCAGGAAGCTCCTTGGTATTAAAAGGACAGAGTAATCATATCCAATCAAGTCTATTCACCATTTTTATCTCTATCTGTTCCCCTTCTGGTTTTGATAATTAAATAAAAGTACTATTCTTACTTTAATTCATGGAACCCTTCTCTTGTTTCTATTTCAGTTCTGAAGTCTGGTATCTACGGTTAGATGCAACACTGTAGTTAATGCTGGTTTAGTTTGTGTAAGGTCTCCTTTCCTTTCTCCCACTAATTAACACATTCTCAATTTAATTCACATTTTTCATCTCCAGCTGGTGAGATTTCTTTAAAGAGAGAATTTGCAGTGTGAGCTGAAAGCACTATCAACATATTCAATGAAACGAGCTAAAGGTTTCAAGATTTTAAATGCAGAGTGCAAAATGCTTTCTACTAACATTTTAGAAACTTCAGTAGCAAAGCATTGGTATGATTTAAAGAAAATTAACTTTTCTACTGCTAGTCCATCCTCACACCAGCTGTGCTGCTATGTTCCATTAGTGCTACTGAAATCAATGCAGTGTTAGGAGAATTCAAGTAGTAGTCAAGTGGTTAATCAAAATGCAGCCCAGGGGACCACTAACAGCCCCTTCGGCATTACTAATACAGCCTAGCACTGCAGTGGAAAATATTCACGTGTGGTGTTCTGCACAGTCATTACACTGCACTGCAACAGCGAGGCTTGAAAACACACAATTCTCCCTAGCTTCACACTACTGCCTTTGTGGGAGGCAAATGGACAGCAAAATGGGAAAAACTGCTTGATATTATATACAGTGTGGAGAAAGAATACAATGAACAAAGCAGAATAAATACAAGTCAAAGCAAAGCATCACCCTGAGAAAGCTGTAATCTTGGCTATTAGAACCGGTGCAGCAGCCCACACCCTATTGCAGCCGGTACATGCTGACATTCTGTAGGGACAGCTAGTTTATTTTTTAATGCATGACCATACAGAACATTGTACGTACTACGTTAACTGAAGAAAAGCCTACTGTAGTCCTCTTAAGACAGAAAGACAGCTTAGGAAATTCAAAATAATATGCAGTATCTTGGCTTTTTTTAATCTAGTTTGTCTCTGCAAGTACAGAACTATGGGGTGAACTATGGTTGCAGACTGCTAAAACTAATGAGGCTGTTATATGTGTAACAAAGTTCATCGGAAAGAGAGCCATGGAAAGAAATCAACTGATCATGGAGTTACCCGAGTCTTCCTCCTCACCTAAAAGGCTTCAGTGTGTCAGCCCCAAGTCTTTAGGAAGAAGGACAAGGAAATAACACAACAAAGGTCCTTCTCACCATAGTAACATTTTGAAAAAAAGAAAGCCTGCTTGCAGCATTGCCAAAGCTGACTTGTCAGCCTGCCTTGCTACATATTCAAGAAGGATGCCAGATATCTGACAGGCATCCAAGCCATCATGTCTTAAATGACAAGTAAATACTGAAGTCTGCATCCTAATGAGTGACTTCAAAGATGTTAACACTAAAGTTGTTAGAAGAGAATTCAACAGCCAAATACGGCAGAACAAGTTAATGCATAAGGCAAAAAAGCTACGGAAACTTTGAACAGATACACCAAAAATACTCTCCCTCACTGAGCAGTGCTACATACAGCAACCTGATACTTCAAACTGTTCTTAGTCTTAGAAAGAGTTCTCCAAGTACCACCTATGTAGAAGCAGGGTGTGGAGGAGGATTTGACGCAAACCTTTACTTGATCATTTTTATGGGATCAAAGACACATGGTTAAAATCTTCTAAAGTGACACTTTTCAAGGCAAAAGAACATTTTGTAAACAACCAGTCTGACACAGTTTGTGGTGCAATTATACTATCTGAGGAGTTAGATGGTTGCACTCATCAAAAATTTATCTTTTCACTGAACAAGCACGGTAAAGTGATGACAATGGCCTCGGAACACCTTGGCCCTTGCTTTAAATCAACATATTTATTTTTTTAAAAATTGTTTTGCAACATGCATATTCAGAATTAATACCACTATTATCTAGGAGTGTTTTAAAGCCTGAGCAATTGAAACAGTTTCTTTTAGTTTGCTCGAATCAAGTTTTCCCACAGCTACCAGAAGAAAACAGCAAGAGTTCACTATTTACTAAAAAAAAACCCAACAAAAAACCAAACACTGCAAAACAAAGACCAAACCAAACCAAACCCAACCCACAACACACAAACCCCACACCCCTGCTTGCAAAAAAAAAAAATCACATGAAGAAAACAGAGGACTGATTCTTTGATCATGTTTGTGCAAGCAGATTGCCCTATCTGATGAAATATGCTTAGTGCAACACTGTCCCACAAAAATCAAGGATTTCTTTCACAGTTAACTTAGAAAAGCACAGCTATTAAAAGCCGAGTTGCCTAAACCAAACTGATCTTGTGCCTGTCACATGGAACCAAGCTACAACAGAAGCAGCCATGTAGACAAGCTCTGACTCAAAGTGCTATGGTTTTGTATTTCCCCATTTCCGTTTAATCATCTCCAAAACAACTTTAAATTTACCTAGGGTGTTATTTGCAGCAGTGGCTCAAAGCGTCCTGTTGTAAAGGCTGATGAAAACTCTTATCTGCTAGGCACCCAAGGTTTAGATTAATACATTCTTGTGTCTATGGGTATACATTACTTCCCACAAATGCAGAAAGGATAGCTACCAAAATATCTTAAAAGCTTTCAGATACAACTTGGATAAATAAAGAAGGGGGGGGGGGGGAGAGAGGAAAGAGGACTTTATTGCTTCTGAAACCAACCAGCTGAAGCCCTATAAGCATCTTTATTAACAGTTCAGTCATTCATAAATGAAATAGAGGTTTGGAAAAAGCAGTTGAAATTTGTCACTATCAAAACAACCAGATTGTCTGATGTTTTTGAGGAGGGAAGAAGAAAAAGGAGACTGTGCTTATGATTTTACACATGGATCTAAAGAGGAAGAAAAAACCAACAAGTAACACCTAACCTCCAACTCAAGCTACCCAAGGTGCTTTTTAACATAATCTATGCAGCCTCACCCTCTAGTAGAGGTCTCATCCTCGGCTCCTTTGGGATTAGTATTAAAGATATTTGTGATAATAAGAGCTCACGCTCTATTATCCTTTCACACAACTCAAAAGAGAAAAGGAGCTCTTTTGGTCTTGGGCCTCCCTCAATGAAAGATTCTGCAAAACTAACTTCAGGGGAAGAAACACCAGGTGTAGTACCACACTACAAACATTAAACCTAAACACACTAAGGATATGAATACAGTACACTCTACATATAAAATAACAATGCTAGTTGTCTGAGAGTCTGAAAAGGAAGAGAGATTTCTGGTCTCTAAATGGGAACTCAGAAATGACTTAAATAAAAGTTTGAGTTCACCTACTTCAGAAACAGCTGAGTTACAGTCCTTGCTAAATCCTCAACATTTCTTCCTACCGTTATCACATTCTAATTATGAATGAGCATAATCCAGATGGATTTTCTTCAGATCCTTTCATCTGCCAAAAACTCTACACACCAACACAGAGCAGTATTTTCCATTGCAGATTTCACCACTACCACCTCAGTTCTACACCAGGCTTCACAAACAGAGGTGGAACAATTAAAAAAAACAAAACAAAACAAAACAAAACAAAAACCCAACCACTTTTCTCCATGTCTTGCCAAATAAAGAGCATAACTGATGAAGAGATCTTTGTAAAGTGATGAATAACTTTATTTCCAAACAGCCCCTAAATTTTAAACACTAAGTCATATTCTTAAGACATGTTTGCATGTCTGCCCAAAGTACAATTACAAATCTCGGTCAAAGAATATGTTTAACGTATGCTAGGTAATCTCCAAATACGAGCATGTCTCAGGTTTCAGTGTGGTAATGAAGAGGCTACTCTACTGAAAGAAAAAGTCATGGGCTCTACACCAAGTAATACTTATCACATAAATTGCCTGTTCAGGCTACAGTGGTAAAAGCACAGGCTCAAAACTGACCAAAACTGGTTTTAGGAAGCCACAAACATTTCTATTAGGCTGTTACAAGGCATAAATAGCCATGATGGCTACTGTTTGGCCAGAGATTATTCAACTTCTGGCTGTGCTAATAACCCTAAACCAAAGATAGGTATTTTTTCCAAACTGCTAAACAGTCTAATTATTTCCTATGCCAGTGCCTCCTTTTTCCTTTGCTGACAGGCTCTTTCGGAGAAGGTATTGCTCATTCCTTCATGAAGTAATTTATAATGGATTATTTTAGCATAATACTCCAGGTTAAAACACCTCCCAGTCCAACACTTATCTGGACCTCCCCAGACTTTGTGGCTCATATTGCCTAACACTTTCCTTAGTCAAGACTACATTCTGTTTTGTTGAACACTTGTTTTTTAACAAAAATCTTTTGACAGCCAGGTACTTCCCTAATGTTTTTTCTTTTCCCCAAGAAAATGACCTACTTCATTTTTCTGCTACTGGTGCTATCATTTATTCACCAGGAAAACCGACAGAAGTTGCTGATAGAAGTTTTAGAAGACATTCAGTAGCCCTTCAAATGACATCTTGACTAGAAACAGTAGTTACAGTTGTTTTAAAAGGAGCTACAAAACTCATCATTATCAGGTCTTTTCTCATCCATACGGTTCAGAAGAAATTTTTCATCTGCTTTTACACCTGTAAGGCTGCAAAGGCTCTGTAGTCCTTTATTAACACTGTCATCGAGTTACAGGCAACTGCTGTGCACTAGCACAGAGCAGATCTGTTCCTTAGGAGAACATGAACTACTCAAATTTATTTGCCCAGGAAGCTGCAGTGACCACTCTCAAACTCTGGATATCTACATCCCCCAAAGAATATTAAAAATATCACTAAGCATACCATTTTTTTTTCTTCATTAGAAAGATAATAGATTCCATGTTGCAATATCAAGACACTGTGGTAATTGCAGGTGGTTTTAGCTCAAATGTAGTGCATTAGAAGAAGTAACCTTGCAACTTCATTAATAATAAGAAAGAACTTTCCTGGACTGACAGACATCTTGCCATCAAGATGTATACTGGGCAAAAATTAAATACCATCTGACCTCGGTTAACTGAGAAATGTCAGCACTTTAAACAAATTGATTATTCAACTGACAACCATTTCTCAACATACATTCTCTTCATTGTTACCTGGATTACTTACATAGTCACATCCAAACTCCTATCTGATCTAAGCTAAAAACAAGGCATATATGAACTGAAGAAAACATCCATACATTCTAATACTATAAATATTCTCTTTTTATGCTATTATTCTAGTTGTCTATACAGAAAAGGTGGACAGGAGTGGAATGTTTTTAAAAAAATCTATATCTGGTCCAATTGCCAGTGTCCTTAATCTCTCGGAAAAGAATTTTGCAGTACATAAATCTGAGTCATGGTCACATACCAGTAGTTTATTAAAGTCAGATAAAACCATAACCTGGACTGATTTCAGTAACTTGACCCTGGAACTAAACCAGGATTCTTGCATTATCACAATCCTCTACCTGTACGATAGGGATACTGTTCTTAGGACTGCTTTCTGAATACAGCAACATTCCTAATAGAAGAAAATTCTATTTGCAGAGAGGCTTTGGGAGGAGAAATATTGACTAATCATCATAATCTCTGTTCTTCCTAGTTTGCAGATAAAAGAGTACCAACTTTTTTTCCATTAAAGCATTAGTAATACTTAAAATACACAATGAAGAAAAGCTCATACCACATTCAGACTGACAAGTCAACAAGTCTAGCCTGCCACAGTAGTCTGTTTTAAACTGTAAGAAAAATATTATGTTTTGCTCTTGAGTTTGTGTCCAGTCATAATCAGCAATGAGAACAAATATTTACAGTATAATCACCTCCTGTCATTCTATTATGTCTTATTTTATCACTTGTATCTACTCGGGTAGTATGTAACACACAGTAAACTTTACACAAGGTCAGTGAAGACAAAATGCAAATTTCAGGATGATTAGTGACTACACTGTTTACTACCAAGGTTTACAAGCAGTGTCAATAGATGCTAAGGTGCATGTTAAGCCTGCATGAAGCTTCATTTATTTCAGAAAGGCTTTCCATAGGTAAAAGGATATGGTCATACAGATTATAGAATTAGGTTTCAGTGTACTGTAACAGCTCAATACAAAAATAATAAATGCATAAAGTAGCTCCACTGGAAGTAGGACTCTTCTAGGAAAGTCTGCTAATGACAGCGCACTGTTGCACTGATCAATGAGGCTATAAAATGCTTAATTTATTTCAGAGTTTTAAGCAGTGACTCCACAGCAAAAAATATTTGCAAAAAAATAAACTCAAGAAGTCTTTAAAAAAAATTACTGAAAATATTAAACATGATGTTGTTAGTATGCTCCATAAATACTACCCTTGTCCAGACAGAAAAACTTAAATTACTAACAATAGCTAACATGAATTTGTCTAACGTCAGCATTAAAATATTACAGAGAAACGGTAATCCTAACATGTTTGCTTTCTGTGATCACTTCATAGCATAACAGCTGAATAAACTGTTATAAAGAAAACAATGGAAGTATCATGTGTATTTGTAGACATACATGTTTCAGCTCCAGTAAAATGACAATCTGTTGGGTAACAAAATGCCTGCTCTACAACAATTTTCAGATTATCTCAATTGCTCTAGCACAACAAGAAAGGACACTGTTGAAATACTACAGACAAAACCAACACTGTAGCTGGTATTGTAATAACAATGTTTACTCACCTAGCTTATTTTCTGAACAATTCCTTCCTAACAGAGAAGATATTTATATTATGATATTACTCGAATCACATGGCTTCCAGAATTTGCTACTATCAGGAAACTGCTATGAATACAGAAGTAGAAACAAGTTCTTTACTTCCATTTGGCTGCCTCTGATCAGATGAATTTCCACTGATTGCTTCAAATGGGTGAATAGTAGGCACAAGGATTATCTTCAAGCTCTATTCTACCCATTGGTACCATCCAGCCTGGAGATACCCAAACAGTAACATGATCCAAACAAGCACGAGAAAAATACATTAACCAAACCTTAATAAACTGTTTCTTAAGGTTTGAGTAAAGGTTTCTCTGTTGTTGCTGTTTAATATAGTTGCCTCAGATATTCTAAACTTAGTGTACCAAGAGTCAAAGGTAAAAAACCGAAGCTCTAATAAGACAAATAGTGTTCTTTGCCACAGAGCAAGCCTCAGGCAGCAAAAAGCTATGTAAATACTGTGAACTGAAAACTCCTATGAAGCTCTTTAAACATTGCTCCTGAGTACTAAAATTGTGAATCTAGCAAACTCCAAGAATAACAAACAAAATTCAATTCACCATAAGAACTGATGAGAGATGTTTCCTAGTCAGAGAACAACGACCTTTTGCCTATAAATGTATAGGCAACAATATATGTATGCTTCTTCCAATTATCTGCAAATCTATTGAAATAACAGCATCAAGTCTCTCTCTTGTCCATCTACAAAAAGAAAATACACAGGGATGTTTTTCATTTTATATATAGCCCAGAAACTATAACAATACTGTACTAGCTCACTTTCCATCGAAGTGCAAGATCTTCCAAAAAAAAATCTTGCATTGTATGCCTTGTGGTAGCAACATGGCTTACTGTTAGTAGTTTGCAGGTGCTATTAAAAGGTACCACAAGGCAAGCAGTAGTAAACCACACATGCAAAGGGCTGTTGTAAATGCCTATAAGCATATTTTTACTATGTGGCAAGAGAGACACAAAGATCTCTCTCACCAAGAGATAATATGCCTTTAACATCCTGATACAGACAAATGCAGCTACGACAGAGCAGCTGACACAGCAACTCTGCTGGTATACTGTAATCAGGTAATGACTTGTACATCCACGCTCCCAGACTTCCTTTCAGTAGTATTACCCTACCAAAGGCAGCACCTGCTTCTCTGTTTTGACAAATTTAAGAGGGTAACACCCTCTAAACAGAAGTATTTATTTTTACAGGAAACCCAAGCACAGGCAAGACTTAGGAGCACATCTATCAACTTATTTACCAAGTTGCCCTAACTCTTCTGCTCTGCTCCCTTTTTGGGACTGCAAATATCATTAGCAGGGCAAACTCGCACCTTCCTATGGGTCAGGACAGCCAGTATCCATTTAGACTTGGGTGGCACAGCAAAATGCAGGGCAATAGATGAGGCAGTATAAACAACGAGATTTGTTTAGTGTACCAACCACATTCACAGCTGGGAACACCAAGGGAATCGAGATGTGCAGGTGAAGAGGTCAACAAGGCATTCTACCACCACAGGGTGACTCAAACACTTTGAGAAGTTGAAAGGGTAGTGAACAGTCCATTTGCTGAAGAGAAAATTAATGACTTCAAATGACATTTTAAGACATGTATTTATTTAAGCTGAAGTACCAGGTAGGTCACCTCTGCGTGTCAAATCATAAGAGTTATTAGGCAGAGTAGGGAAGGACATTTTTAAGTCATAACCAGTAACAAACATAATAAATGTTTTCTTTCAGTTAATAACCAAGAAAGTGCATATGGTAGAAATGCAGAGCAGATTCATACCAACCCAAGTAATTAGGCTTAGAGAGAAAATGTCTGCCCAGTTTCATCATTCTAAAGTGCAACAATTTAAAGTATGAAACATCTGCTATGAACAAGAGAGACTATACCTCTTTGGCAGAGAATTTGATTTTCTTCAATGTGTTCAAGTTACCATAGAAGAAAGTCTTCGTCTGGGCTTGTAAAAGACCACTGGACTTAAGATTGCCATTGATACAGGCTAGACTTTGAATTTTGTTTTCCAAGACATTCCAAATATCTAACACCGAAAAATCATGTTATGGCCAAGAGAGAAAAATACAGATTTGACAGCCCATAAATATTTTAAACAATTGCCATACCCACCTGCTACATTAAGCTTTTCAACTGCTCCTAAACTGGGAGCAGGGGTGGTGGTATTGTTGGTAGAGTTTGCTCCTGTTCCATTAAGTACAAGATTTTCCACCTTGGACTCAAGCTTCCCAATGCGCTGCAAGATATTATCCAACAAGACAGCAAGTGTCTTCTTCAAATCTACAAATGAAAATTAAAAGTTAAATTGCTTAATAATGCAATGCACACTGTCAGAATAAAAAAGTAGATACAAGAACGTTACTGGAATATATATATAGACACTTTATCAGTGCAAATCTTTGTCATTAGCAGTTCTATGCACTAACGTTCCCTACCCTGTTCAGCCTCAGATACAGGTTTCCCTCGACATAGAGCTTGTCTTCCTGTGTATTTTATAAAGCATGCTACAACTCATATACGCATACTGTATTCAAGGTGAAGTGTGCACCTTTAGGAGTATACACACAGGAACAGAAAAAAAATGCATGCTTTGTAATAGCTCAAGTAATAAGAAGCTGCTTAAATAATAATGAATTTAAGCCTAAATCCCTATTCAAGCACTATCAGAGGAACAGTCTGTTAGATGCTCGGTCACCTGGAAACAAAAATCCCCTTCCCAAAAGGGACAGCTTTGAGCCAGTACAAAAACCTTCTTCTGCATCTCCTCCATCACAATCAGGTTCTGCACTGGCAAAAATAAAAGTTAAGTTGAACCTTCTGTCGTATACACAAAACACCATAAACCACCTGTTTCTTTTCTTCAGTCTGTTGGTGACTGCCTCTACTTATCTATTTGGTCTGACACAGCACTTTCTTCCCATGGAAAGCAACAAACAATAACAGGAATTTGCATATCAAGTGATAACCCAGAAAGAGTTTTCTGATATTTTTTGTTACCCTTTTCTTTTGTTCAGATTTCTTTAAGTAACACAGTTGGGCAAGCTAAAAGAACTGTGAGAAACAGGGGAAAAACAGACCACTATCAGACTGAACTTTATGATTATAATGGCAACAAGCCAAAGAAGATGAAAGAAAGTATTGTTCTTTGTTCATTTACGCTTGTCTCAGGATTAAAGAATTTGGTATGACAAATTTACATTATTTTTCCATTTAATTATATCAAATAATTACACATGCATATGTATCATATATTTTCTGCTTTTCACAACTTCAGAATCAAATAACTTTTTGATCTGTAACAGAAAATTTCTCCACACATCTGAAGGGACTCCTCTGCCCCTACATGAGTTGTATTTTTGCCACACTTCTTTTGTGCTCCCTTTATTTTTTTTTCCCATGGCTAGCCCAATTCTTGTGCAAATGAGAGAGTAAATAAGAAAAGGCTATTATTTTTAGAAAGCTTATTTTTTTTTCCAAATAAAAGGACAGTTATATTTATTTCATGGAGCCACAAAGTAGATCTTTTTCTTTATAACCGTGTGTTTTCATTTGTCCTTTGAAGATCAGAAGATGGAATCTTAAGCACTAATGATCTGGACTATTTTAAAAGGGGTCCAGAAGTCACTTAACATTATAGTGTGCAGAAGAAAAGCAAAGAGCAGAGCAGGGATTTAACATGAACAAAACCATGATACAGAAGGAGGAAAAATGTAGAAAAAAAAAAAGTACTAAAAAAATTTTCAGGAAACAATGAGGAAGAAACATAGCATACATAAAGACATACACAGATGATAAAGAGAAAAATGGCTAAACATTCTAATTTTTTAATACTGATACCAAAACACTGATATGAGAGACTGCTTACCAGAACAAAAAAAAAGCAATCAGAGGCTGATTTGAGAAGGGGAGGGAAGAAGCACACATTCGTAGTAATTTCTGTAAAACAACTGTTTACTGCTATAAAAATTTAATACTCACTGTGTATATTTGGACTACAAGTTTTAAAAGGAAAGCGTTTGATCCACCTAGTGACAGGTGAATATATGGTAGAAGAAAAAAGTGAGAAAGTGAAGAAGCTGTGCAATCACAATTAAGGAATGAATGAAAACCTTTTGGGTGGGTAAATGCAGCCAAATCATGCAAACATAAAACTTATTCTTGAACATGGAAATTATGACTGTGTTTACTAATAGGAATCAGAGGATAAGATTAAAAGAAATAAAAAGGCTAAATATCAAGGGTGTTAATTTTCATAGAATAGTCAACCAACTTCTGCTGATTATCATTAACATAAGTCATTAATGTGTTTATTCCTGAACGGCTAACCTGATCATTTCCTATCAACAAATCATTTGGTATGCCAAACAGGACAAACTATCTTACTTATTAAGTAATCATCTTACCCAATTTCATAAAGTATTATTTAATATGGTGTTATTTGCTCACCATAGCACCTTTCCCTCCTACATTTTAAATACATTATCATTATTTTGCATCCTTCCAAACTCTTTAATTGAAAACACCTGTCCAAACTTGTCTTTAAACTTAAAATTCTTCTCAGCCATGGAACTTGAAATTTCTACACAAAACTTAGCTTTACCTTCACAGAAGCATTACAAAATTACTTCACCCATTTTCAAATGCAGTTTAACTTCTCCAGAGGAACCTGACCACTGTTTGGCACCAAGTCAACTTATTCCTCAGTGAGATTTGGAACAGGAAATGAACGCCACAGGCAACAAGCTGCAGGGGGAACTTAGCTTAAGGATATCCTGTACCCTCAGACCTAGCTAGGGAACATACTAATGCAATTACCCTTCAATTTCTGGAAACATATTGTTTGGGGTTTTTTGTTGGTTTTTCTTCTTCTTCAATTCACCTACCTTCAAGCACCCTTACAAGACAATGGCACACTGATGAAGGCTATATAGCAGATAGGGTTTTGTTTTAAGCCTACACACACAATTCTCTAGGGATCTCTACTTGCTTGGAGGTCTTCAATCTAAATAGTGATCTAGTACCACTCTATTTAGTTTGTGTTGCTTTGTAAGATTACAATACCAGTTTAGTTCAACATGCAGTCACAAATCAGTAGAAGTTACAGAATAAGGACGGCTTGTTATTTAAGCAAGAAAGCAATATAAGTATTACCTATGTTTGCAATGATAAACTCAGGCTTACAGGCAAGCACTTTCACAAACTCAAAAATTCTTTTTTTAGAGGAAAAAGGTGGTAACAGAAACAAGACATGGAGAGAACCTCCCAGCAGGACATTTTTATTACATGCACCAGAGAGTAAAGAGTATTAAGAGAAAACTAGAGAAAAAGGTACTGCTATCATCTGTTGCATCCTAGTCTTTATTCTTTGTCTAAACCTACAAAAACCATCTTTCCAATTTCTTCAGAGCTGAATATTAAGGCAACTATAAAAGGAAACATATTTTGATGACTAATTAGACATTAACTTTCCAGATGGCCTGAAAGTGCATAGGTATGGAAAGAATGAATTTAAAAAATGCTAAACAAGTAAGGTGGATGATGTGAACTTACCAGATTGAAAAGGGGCCACAACTAACCTGAAATTGGATTATATTTGTATTTTCCTAATATTTTCTGGTAATATGCTACATTCTTTTCTACATGCTGTGTCTCATGTGTGCACACACAATTACCTCTCATGTTGTACAAACTGGAAGTAAGCATTAAAACTTACTGCCAAACAAAGCACTGAAGCTCACAGAAAGAGTTCTCTACTCAGAGGCAAATATGATATATCTAAGCTTAATTTAAGCTTATGCCAGACAAATAAACTGAAATGTTACGTAAATTTACTGAACAAAGAAGTGCAATGGGAAAGAAGAAGAAATAAATATAGGAGGTCTCCACTTTATGAATAAGGCAAGTTGTTCTTCCACAAGGAATTTCACAGATCATTGACACGTAAACTGAAAAGCCTCCCAAGTTTCTCAAAAACAGAAAAGTTTTTTTTTAAATTAAGTTCTAAAAAATAACCATAGGCACACTAGATATAGCTACTAGACAGATGTAGTAAAAATCAGCAGACAACTTCTCCAAGTGACTGGAAATGTAAAATTTGTCCCATTTCATACTTACAAGTAAAGACTGTTTTCTCCATTTGTGCAGAAAACACACAGTGCAAAGTACTGTCAATTGAGCAGCCCTATGAAGTAAAATGTTTGCACAACTTAGAAAAAAACTTAATCAGATTATCATGTAATCTAGAGCACACACTTACCGTATGCTGTCACTGTTCCGACATAAGGCCCATCAACCACATTTTTATTTTCTTCAGCTAATGCTTTGATGTATCTTTTGCTGAGATCCAAAATTTGCTCACGCAGGACTGAACTGCTTTCATGCTGTGTTTGCTGCTGAATAGTAAAATGCAGAAGCATCATTCCCCAAATGAAACCAAAAGTCACCAGAAAAAAGCCAAGTTTCTGAGAGGACAGCTTCCATGGAGAGAATGCCATGATTCCCAACAGCTTCACAGAGTTACTACAAAGGTTCCTAAAGTATGAAGCCAAACAGCAAGTTCATGGTCCAGGTATATAAATTTCACAGAGCAGGACTCAGACTTATTCCAACTCCTCAGTCAACATATATCCGTATTTCAGTTCCATCCTGTTGCAAGAGGAAAGAAAAGCAGCATAGTTACCACAACATATTAGAAGTTTTTGCTAGCTACACTAGGTCTTCACTCTAACTGGTACTAAATAAGAGCAGACAATATGCTTTCTTTGTAAATTTGTATGTATCAACTTTGCACTGTACTAGCCAGAGCACAAAGAAGCTGAGAAAAGCACTGGAAAGAGAACAAAGAGGGAGTGATGCGCCCGAGCAGGTGTAGAACACCTCTCAGTATCTGGATCAAATTCAATGCTTGAAGCAGTTTCTAAGCTGAATTTCAAGGTAAGGCTGGTTTTACATTTTATTTTGTGTGTGTGTGTACACAAAACTTCGTGATGTTGCCAGAGCAGCAATTTAAGACAATCCTCAACATAATTCAGTTCTCAGAAAACAAGTAATTTTAGCTGGCACTGACACTGCTCGGAGTTCCTGGCAAGAGCTACGGCATATGGCTAGATAGGTGATCAGGAAATCGGACTCCCTCAGGGGTAAAGAGGAAAAAAAGAAATCTACATTATTTAAGCCAATACACTCCCCTGGCTTACACTGCAAGCAGTCAGAGGGCTGGAATAATCTCCTCTTGCTCCTGTGTGGCCTCTGCCATGCATAGTTACACTTTATTCATAAAACATAGTCCAATGAGTTTGCTCTTTGCAACTAAATTCAAAACACATACTTCTGAATGCTACGACATGTCTTTTGTATATAAAATTAATATTCTTGGAGCTTTTCACACACTAGGGAAAAAAAATTGTAATAAAGGCCTTCAAGACACAGTAGAACCGTCTTTTCATGGTAAAATCAAAGACAAAACCTGGCATAAACAATCCAAAGGCAAGGAAAGCTCTGTGATGAGGGCTAGAGGCAGGGTCCTTAGCATAAAACCCAGCAAGAAGAAAGGTAATTAAAAGGTAATTAAGTGTAACCCATCATGTTAAAACACAGATTTGGTAAAACATTATCCTTTTAACTTCATAATGCTCCCAGACAGGATTAGAGAACACAATGTTCCTTTCCATTCTGCACTTGCACAGATAATGCAGATGTTACTCTGTTTTAATAGGATAATTACACAGATGCCTGCTAGCAGTGCTTCCTGTTTGTTAAAATTCTCTTTAGATCTTCTGCTTTCAGTTGAACCAGCAGTTCTACAGAGGGACAGAAATACCTTTGGACCACTTGTCTTCCAACATGACTTGTGTGTGCATTTAGCATTATTGATCATTATCGATTGTAGAAGTGAATGTGCATTACATAGTAAACTAAAAGCAGGCAAGGTAGCGACTGTACCATGAATTTACGAAGAACAGTTTGTAGCCATTTTTCGCTTGAGGAGGAATGGTGTTGAAAAACGAATTGCAAGTACAGTGAAAAAGATTATAAAGCCCTCAGGTTGACTTCTTCCACACTTAAAATATCTCAATAAAGAAAATGAATGGTCTCAGCAGAGAAAATGAAGGACTTCGTTTAATGCTGCTCTCCATAAACTTGTTACTTTTCCAAGAAATGGCAAAGGGAAGTTTCACTTCTTTGAGTTTATTTAACAATAGCCTTGGGACACTCTTGGGCTGACTAAAAAGTAAAATAGTATTATTTCATTAAAAATTGAATGTTTGACTGTTCTCTTGTGATATCTGGTGTGATAACATATAGAAAATTCCATACTTTAAAACAACATCACAACTTTAAAAAGAAATCCAAAATATTCAAGATTAACTCCCTCAGTGACTTAATTTCAAGTAAAAATTGACAGCGTCCTCTACAGCGATAAGATCTGTTGTTATAACGGTCTGTATTTCTTCCCCAATTATCAGTTGTTTGTAAAGTGGAAAACACTGAACAAGAAAGTAAACCTATCGCCACCATGTTTTAACAGACAAGTGTAAAGATTTTTTATGACTAACTGTTTAGGAAAAAAAACCCTGCAGAACATAATTAACATTAAAAACAGCAATAAAAAATTGCAAGTATTTCACAGTTGTCTTTTTAAAGTTCTAGAACAGAAACAATGATGATTACAAAAAACACTGTATGTCTAACCTATAAGAATGATCTACTTAAATATAGCTGTCGACTTTTCTATTCTGTTCATCAACAGAAAAAAAAGCCCTAAATCCACTCAAAAACTGTAAGGTAGACATGAAATATTAAAGTTCTGCCATAAGAAAGGATTAAAATTCATTGCCAGATGGAAGAATGGCCCCCCACTATTTCAAGTGCTAAAAGCAAAAAACCCACCCCAAAACCAAAAAGTCCAAACACCACAAACCAGCCCTATTTTTACTGCCATTTAAGCAATTCCAGTGGATAGCAACCTGATGAACGCCCAACAACATGTATTTAACTTTACAGCACTGCTGCTGGCCATGGAGGTTTGTAAAGTACACAGGAGAAGAATCTCTGTCCTTCCCACCACTTCTATGGCTGGATGGACACCCGCACCAACTTTGGTATATGTGTAATTCTAGATCTGACAGATGTCAAGGACTGCAACACAACTATTCCATGATTAATGATTACCACATACCTATAATGTCTCATTATTTGGTATCTAAGTGGATAGTGATCAGAAGATATCAAGGGGTTATGTGGAATGCATAAAGACACGTGCCCAGAAGACTCTGTGGTATTTCTGTCTTGACAAGAAATTAATAACTTAAGTGAGCAACAGTTGAAGCAATAAACACACATTCATCTACTGTAATCACTCATGGACTTTGATAGTACCTGCTGACTAGTTATCTCTCTGCACTCCCAAACTTAAGGTGGAAGAATATTCCCCTTATTCTCCCCCTTGCCTTATAAATGTTCTCAAAGCAGCTGATTCTGTTAACTATTAAGGCCTTTTCCTAGTCTAGTCTCCAAAACGCACAATGGGAGTCATCTCTAAAGAGGATATGGAAACACATAGTTGTATGTGCCTCTAAAGAATGACAGGCTTTTTTTTTTTTCTTTTATGCTTTGGAAAGAGGTGGTCTCACTCTAAGACAACTCTTGAAATAATTCCAGCACCCCTCTGGAAACTGGATATGTCATAGTTGTGAAGTTGTGAAACCGTTAGGAAGATAATTCCTCCTGATTTACTGAGAGTAGCTAATGTACCAAAACTAAATGCCAAGTGTGAAAAACTGAGTGAAAGTGAAAAGATACACAAGGCAAGAAAACCTTTAACAAAGAACAGCTTTGTTATGTTCTTCCTTAAATTTAACTCCAACCAAAATTTCACCACAACTGAACCAACACACTGATGTTTTGTTTTGTTTTTTAAACAACTAGTTACACCCTTTGTGATAAACATACCATAATTAAAAACAGAACTGCCACTACTCTTAATAAAAATGATTAGCATATTTCTTTGGAAAAGGGCTAACCTTATACCCATTTACATAGGCATAAGAATTTTAATAGTCTTAGTATTTCAAACAGCTTCCTTAAAACCTTTTTTTTTTGTTCTATATTTCATAAAATCCTGCTCTACTCAATAGCTTGTCAGTTTACTAGTTACAGAGGATAACATTACCATGCCTATGTCATCACAACAAAAAATGCCTCATGCTATTTAGAATCATATCAGGAAAATATCCAATGCTAGAGCGATCCGTACATCAGGGATGCAAACCACACATTTTTCAGTATTTTAAGCCTTTACTTTTTTTTTTTTTTTTTTTTTTTTAAAATGCTTAAAACAGAGTAGAAACAGTTAATCTTCATGGGAACGATTTTGGTGACACATATCCATGTATTCCCCTTCGCTTTTTGAAAGGGAAAAATAATAATCTACAAGAGACTAAGGGAAGTCTCTTTACAAGTATGTACATACACAAAGCTTGATGCTCTCTGTCCAGTCTGTACCTATTTAAGAAATGGTACTTACTCAGGGTAAACTTGGAACAGCACTATCCTCAGGATAGTAGTCAGGATTCAACTGGTCATCAGTTGAATGCACTGCTCACCACTAGCTCCACAGTTACAAAACGTTAACTATCTGTAGCCAAAGCAGAAGCTGTTGCTCCCATAAAAGTAGCAGCAGATTAAGTAATATTTAATTATTAGCTTGTTACAAACTCAAACATAAGCAAACTTACACAGCATGACTCGTAAACAACGTATATGCATTTTTGTACCAAATGGCTTATTAAAAATAGTATTGCCACTGCTAGAAACAGGCCTCAGGCCTTATGCCAACTGCGTTCCTACACCAAATGTGCAAGGCCCGAATTCTGGCCTCTTATTCTTGTGAAATTATTAGAACTTGTTGTGTGAGCTAGAGCTGGGTACCAGGTGCCTCTTGTTATGGTATACAGCTTAGATATAAGAACAAAGGCCTTGAAAATATGGGCATGGGTTGAAAGCAGAGGCCTCAGACCTGTAAGCAACTGTCACACTCGAATATCTCACCATCAAGGACCATAAATACCAATGTTAAATACATGGCACCAGCTCTGTGGTACTGTGCGCTCACAATTAATTTATAATGAGATTGTTGCAGACTAAATGCTGTGAATATGCAGTGGTAACGACTAGGAATGAGTAGGAACTAGCCATCAGCAACGTGTACTGTTAATGAATATCAATCTACTGAACTTTTGTTATAAAGTTTAAAGGTGGTTTAAAACTGTTTTATCAGGCTTCTAACTTTCAGTCACAGCAATCTCTCATTCTCTTCTTACATCTATCCATACACAAACAATGTGTATTCAGTTGCAACATCTTGCCACCATGCCTGGCCCCGCACAATTTGTTATTGTATCACAACCATCTCAAAGAGGTGCTATTAAAAAGCCCACACATCAGGATCCTAATGCAAATACTGATCTATTTTCCAGATTGTTTTCTGAAGAGGGCACGCTGCACTTCAGTTTGCAACTGTTTGATTCTGTAGAACAACTTGTTACAGACCAACTGAGGACAAACATCAAGATGTGAATTTCCTCTATTCTTGTGAAGGGTGTGTTAACCTAAAAGCTAATGATAATTCAAGTGTCAATCCAGTGGGCTGCCAACACACCAGAGCTACAGCCAGAAAACACAGTGGTGAGTGAAAACACCTGCCGCATCCCAGCACTCCTCTGCTAAGAGCTGCCAGGAGTCATGCTTCATGCAGAAGCTGATGTAATGCATCTTAAAAGGCATAGGCAATCCCTCAAAACCTCCTTTCTAGGAGTAATGAGTCCAAACTGGGACTGCTAGGTTTTAATAGTTTAAACCAGACATGCTTCAACTAGAATTCCAGGCTGATGTTAACCACTGTCTCCTACTGCAGCTGCATTGCCTAAACAGATGTGCACTATACCCCAACTGAATGCAAATTAATGGATTTCCTGGTACTACAGTTCTTTATTCCTGCAGGAATATCTCAGCAGATGTCCCACCCCAGTTGGCCAATCTGTGTTCTGAAATAGTGCAATCAGTGCTGAAGACACTCGGCCCCCCTTTTACTTCTTGCACGATGTTGGCTTTCTTCAGTCCTTTTGGAGGCTGAATCTACCTTTCCTTCTTTCAAAATACAGCATTAACAGGATAAGCTACAGCTTACTACTTAATACAGTCAAGTGAAATCAAAGAACAGTTGTATGCTGTGTCAGTAGAAAACAAGAAAGGATAAACTAGATGGGAGAAAAGAAAGCTGATTTCTGATAAGAATACTTTGCATTGCACCACAATGCGTGCTCATACCACATCAAGTATTTTCGTACCATGTACATTTTGACTCCAGTACTGACAGGGCAATTAATCAATAAACTTAGGAAATACATTCCACTAACATAAAACCATCCACGCATCTAAACAAAACTCAGGGCCTTCACTTGTTACACTGCAAGTTCAGAAGTAGTTTAGCTGCTGTTTAGTCACTGCCTGTGCCAAATGCGTCAAGCGGGGGGGCAGACCATGGGACAGTCTAAGGCTGGCTCCACGCCTGCTCAGGGTGAGAAGGGCTGTACCCTGCCCTCTGAGGGTCACAGCAGCCAAGGGAGAAAACTACAGCCTCGCAACCCTCTCAGAGCTTACCTTAGCTGCTGATTTTTTCTTCCGAGAGATAAATTCATCAATATAACAGTTTATGAGGTTTCAGAAGAAACTCAATATCACACATTAACCCCAAACACCAACCTGGTGGTTACTCTGAAGAGAGGGAAAATACGATCAGATCAGAGTTAGTTTATAACTAAGTCTGGAAGAGTCCACTGATTTCAACAACTAATCAGTAAACAATTAATTTATTTCAATAGTTCGAGTCATAAATTTTAAGGCACCTCAAAACATCTCTGTTTATCTTAAAATAAACTGTAATCATTCACTTGTAATCAGTCCTATAAAAGACAAGATTCACAATAGCATGTTCTGGAAGGCGCAAAAAGACACCAGCAATGCCGATAATATTAACCCACATCTGCAAGGTGGGGCTTCCAACTGGTTGAAGGTGTACCTATTCCCTACACACCCCACAGGCAGTCTCCATTCCCAGCACCTCAGGAAGAGGTACCTGAAAAATCATGCAACTATACCAGACTCATCTGGTAACAGATGTTTACGTACACTTTTGCTAACTGCACATTTCATAATTTAAGTTCCTTAGTTTATAAAATAAATGCATAAAACCATTTCCTTAGCTGAATTATGGAGTCTTGGATTTGCTCTTCCTTCTGCTGCTCAACTTTATTTTCAGCAACACTTCTGCCAACCCATTCTTTTCTTCTAGCTGACAGATGTCACTACGTCTTCTCTCTCACCACCCATCTACAGTTGAAATGGCACCGTGTACTGTGCCTGAAGTGGCAATTTGCGATGCAATCCCATGAAGTGAGAAAAGCAGAGCAACACTGGGTCACAACAGTAGAAGCAGGACAGATGGACTGAGGGAGAGTAAGAGTATACATACTGCAGGTTTGGGTTTTTTTAGGGGGGGGGCATGTTTGCTTTTGTGCGTGTGCATGTAGTAGAAATTGGCAGGAGGTGGTGGGATGAAAGTTAAAGGAGAGAAAATCAGCCTTTGATAAGATGTCATAAAAACAAGTAAATTTTCATCTTGAACAAGCAGCTTGCCTTCACTTTCAAAAATACATCTCTCCACTTAGAAACAGTTTGGGTGGCAACCCCACCATAACTTCCCCATGTGGGTCTGTGGTTTCACAGAGCACTCCACAATGTTGCCAGTTTCTACCTAGCACATCATTTTCTGTAGTTTAGTACCACAGAAATTAAACCATCCAATGTTCTTCCTTTCATGTTGTTTGCTTACCCTGATATTTCAGGGAGGAAAGAGTAAAACAGGGAGGAAGATTTACACAGAAGACAAAGTAGACACAGAAGCAAAATCCTTATAGATTGAAATCCTTATGGTTCAAATACTGTTTTTCAATTAAAAACACTCCAGGCAATGCATTTAAGACCATAATCACAAACTAACATGATCTTCTTTTAACAAAGTGTTTAGAGGTCAAAAAATGGAATGAATTTTAGGACTAGGACTAGGACTTCCCTGAACTTCAGAACACCAGAACTATTCCTGACCTTGAACAATCAAACAAAATTTACATTTTGACAGCCATTTACAGGCAATGTACAGGGTATATTAATACCCTTTGTCTTATTGCTGCACTAAAACAAGATGCCCAAAATAGCATTTTCTCACTGAAAAACATTTTGGGATGTCAGCATACTGATCAAGAGATTAGGAAATAGTTACTTGGGGCTTTTTTTGTTTTTTGGTTTTATTTTTTTTTTTTAGTTTGCAAGACAGTAACTTACAGAGACTGAGATCCCCAGTCATCATCTACAACATCCCTAAAATCAGTGAAAAAAGTATGCATGAGTCATGCTTCCATGCCTTCAAGAGTCCCCTGTAACTGAAAAAAAACAACCTTTAAGTTACTTCATCAATTTTACTGAATTTTAAAGACAGGACTCATGGCCAGTAAGTTTTATCACACTTATTTCTAATGTGAATACAAGTACATATCTGTTTCTCTTCCCCTCCTACCCTCAGTCAAAGGCTAATATATGACATCCTCTTATGTCATTCTCAATTTTACATTTGGCATTTGTCCTCTGAAAGGCATAAATATGGCACCTGCTGAGAAGCACGGTTTCATACTTTTCACACCACCTGGAAGTTCTCCAAAGCTATGAGCAAAATGTTCTTGGTTCTTACACAATAATCCCGCGCGTGCAACTTGGTTTCTGGTAATTCTCTCCCATCTCTTTAGGACACAGTATAACTGTGGTACCAAGAGTTACAAACATCACTATGAACTTATTCAGAAAACTTTATTTATTTTTAATAATAAAATTAACTTCAGCTTATAATCAAAGCAAGCAAATTACTTAGCACTCCAAGAAAAAAAAAAGTTTATTATATAGAAATTGGATCTACTAGCTCATTTCTTGCATCAAGCAGATACTCAAGGCTCCAATCTCATCCACTGCTATTAATCACAAATCAGCCTGTTACATCACATCTTGCAGTCTGTCCAAGAGAAGAAACAAGTAATTCTCAACAGCAGCTCTGTCCAAGTCACAGAGGAAAGTCAAAAAGTTCTTTGTATTCAGCAAGAAAGCTCTCATCGATGTGGATGCCCAACTACCATCCCTTGTCAACTTGACAGTCAACATACTAAATGTAGTCTTTGGCAATTGTGCTGCACCCCAGACAGACAGCCAAAAATAAAGTACAAGACTTAAGGAAAGATCCAAACATGTTCATGCTCAAAAGAGTCACTACACCTTACTGAAAAAGTTTTTCAAAAGTTTAGGTAAACCTGTGGAAGAAAATTAACTTCCTTGAATTTCTTATCATTTGCTGGAGATGGTGGATAATCAAAACAAAAAGAAATTATCATTAAATTGGTTTAAATAAATTGTCACTACAGGATTCTACATCTGAACTTTCTGTAAAGGACAAATGGCAATGGAAAAAGATAGAAGAGTCAAGTTAAAATAGAGGAAAAGCAGAAAGAAATACATAGGAAATTAGTATGTGTATGCTATTATCAGATCATAGGGAGGGGAAAAAACCCCAACTAAGCTGAACATTAAATAAGTCTTCAAAAATATTTATTTCTTGTTGCTTTAGAACGTCCTGAACCTGGGTCAAAGTATAACATTTCTTCCAACGGATTTGTTCTTGGCAAGCATTTTGAATGCATTCCAGCTTATGTGGCTAGACAAATGGCTGAAAATACAAGCTGCATCTCCAAAGCACAAAATTTAATGGAACCAAAATTTCAACTCAGTCACCTGTTTGGAAGCAACAGTGCTGCTGATTATTCCGTTGCTCTATTTTCTGCATTTAAATCCTTCTCTATTATTGAAAAAGATGGAATTGTAATTTGCTTCACATCTAATTTGAAAGTTAGTAGGACAGCAAAATACTTTAGCCTACTTCCTGCATCACTTGTATATATACCGTTGATCAACACTGGTATTTATCAACAGCTGATACCACCAAAGATTAGAAGAGCACTTTCATTTAAATTAAAGCTGTTAATGTTTCTTATGTCTCTTCATAAGTAACAACAATTTGTCACACAGAGATCAGCTTTGCATAGAATTAAACAAGACAATCTATCCCATCCTAACTGATGAGTGACTACAGCATTAACTGGGTCAGCAACAGCACCAAAGCTACACACCTCACTTTGTAAAACTGTTAACAACCTCTTATTGCTAACATAGCATTCCCACCGTCAAAATGCTTAAAGGGTCATACATGTAGTTCTGTACATGCCCAATAAAGCCCAGATAGAAACCCACAGTCACGCAAGACAGAACTTCAAAGCAACAGCAGGGCTTGAAAGTAATGCTTTTCCTCCAAAAGCACAGGACCAGCTACCTTAATGGAAGGGAGCCACTGAGCAACTGTGAGAAGAAGCATGAGCCAAAAGTTTCGATACCTATGCAGTTCTGATCCATCCAGCCATAAGCAAATAGTAATAATTTGAGCCTTCACATAAAGCTTCTCTGCACAGGATTCTCACAAGGCTGCTATGAATTTTAAAGCTTTACCATAAACTATGACAAATATCAAATGACTTGGCCACAACCACAATAGTATTTTCAAAGGAGAGCCAGTACCAGGCGAAGCACGACCACATTCTAACCTATCACCCATTATATTATAACCTCTGTGCTGCTAGAAGCCATCAGTTTTCCAGTTATCTACACAACCTAATGAACTATACAAGCTTCCTTTGCAAACCTGTAAGCTGTACTTAGTATATCGTAGGGCACAACTTATGAACTGTTTTGAGTAGGTAGAAAACAGCCTCCCCTCTTTCACCATCCATAGACAGCTGGAGAACTACTTTTACTGGCAAACTCTTGAGGAATAGCTCTGTTTCAGCTGTAGCCCTCACAAAGCTAAATGGGAAAAATAATAAAAAAAAAAAAAAAAGGTGAAGCATAGAAAACAGCTGGCATAGGCAGCATCAAGGAAAGTGATTTCTCTCTAGACTACTGCTAAGCGGGGAGAGGCAGGACAACACACAACCTCCCCCCCAGTTCAGGAAATAGTATGAAAAAGCCCTAGCAAGCAACAAAGGTTTCCAAGCTGATGACCTGCACAGCGTAGTACTAAAGGATGGATGCAGAACCCCGTAAGCTCTCTTCATTGCTTATACCCCATCATTCACAACAATGTTCCTCTTTTTAGCCTCTCTCACTCCCAAGTTTTCAGGTCCTCTAGATAGCTATAATCTACTATTACTTGAGAAAGCTATTTCATCTGCTGATTCTGGTCCACAGTGCAGTAATGGTTTGGGTAATGAACTTTCTTTAATGCCTTTTTATAAGTCATCCAAATTACTAGAAAGGCCTCCTTTCCAAAGCATGTTTTGTTGAGGTTATTGTCAATACCCTTGTTCAAGGTTTGGTAGCAAAACTAGCTTCATTTTCAGTGCTGAAAGCAAACTTTTATTCCTCTTGCAGTGCGCTTCCAAAGTAAATGTAAATGTTAACATTTTGGCTAATTTAATTATTTACAATATCGAATGGTTGAGTGGTCATGAATTTCCTCTTCCTTCTCAAAGTTCTAGGTAGAATTTACACAAGAAAGTTATCCTTAAATAAACCAGGAAATGAAGCCTGAAGTCTGTCTTTAATATACATAAAATCACACCTTAGGTCTTGAAATCTCTATTTACATTAGCAAGTACCACAGTAGAACAGGACCATATCTGCAAAACAAAACGATAGGTTTTGAGGACCTGACATTCACACCACAGGCATTTCAGCTCAGGGGTGTGGGTGTCAGTACTGGGAGGACAGTGCTGTGGATTGTATCTAGTCTGGTCTTAACAACTAAATACCAACAGTTTGAGGACATTACTGGCATTCCTGGAATATTTTCATTAAAGAGGAATCCAGTTTGTGATCTCTAAGAGTACTCTACTATATAAACCGAAGTGTTATTAGCAGGGTTATCAATTCACTTTAAAAAGCATGTCTCATACAAACCTATGTTTGAAAACATGCTAAACTACTCTGAACTACCAAACTCATTCATACCAGAAACACTCATCACACAAATTGCCAAGGAAATAAACTCATAAATCAAATACCTGCAGTTATTCTCTCAAGTACCATAATGCAATGTGTAACATTAATGGATGAAAAGATATACAAAACCCCCTATCCCTTTCCTTTGCATGTATTTTGGTTATAGACTGGCACACGATTGCAGACTTACTAAGACAGAACATACATGAAACCAGAGTTCAGCTTATGTTTGAGTGAGCTATAACTATATCAAAAAGTGTTTCTTGAATTCCTGCACCATGGTAGCATGCTAAGACTGCCCAGACCATGCACAATCCATTTTACAGCCATCTAACCATTGTAACAAAATGCAAATACTTCAAAGAAGAGTAGCAATTTATTTTTCTGCATTTTATTTTTTCACCATCTCTTCTGATTCCATGTCTTTCCTTACCATGCTAGCAGGGGCCTTCTGAGTCAGCTACTAATTTACAGAAAGCTTGTAGAAATTTCAGCATCAGTTTGACTGAAATTCCAAAGGGAATTCAAAGTTATGAAGGACAAAATTGGATGACTGAAAAAGCTTTGTTTCATTGGGAAATTAGACTAGAAAATTGAAAGGGGCAGAAATTTTGTACTCACACATTTTAGGTGTAAGTTTACAGATAAATATCATCAATAGGAACAAAACTCAGGCCTTCCTTTTAATTTTGAACAAGAATTTGCAAATGTCATCAGCATTTCATTGATGCAATTGCAGAATAGCAGATATGAGAAGAAAGTTGTAGTGAAAACAATAGTTAGTAAGAAGAGGGAAAACCAGCTTGAAAATCTAAGGCAGGGGAATCGCTATAAGAAAGACTAAGTATTGAGCTGGTTAAGAAACTGAAAGGTGAGGCAGAACAACAAACGCCCTGAGTGAGGAGATGAGGTAACAAAACATTTCAATGCAAGTCTAAGAGAGAGTAAAAAAATGAAGGTTAAGCTGATACTAGAACAAGCAGCCTGATAGACAAGTGCTAAACAAACTGAATGGCTGAATACACTGGGTCACCCAAGACCAAGGAACCATATCAAAGAACATTAAATAATACTAAATCTATATTATGAGTGATATGCCAACAGACACAAAAGGAGATTACAAATGCAACTGGTAATGCCTAACTAATAAGTTTTCATACACAAACAGGACTGTAACTATTGATAGAGGAAACAGTTTGCTTGTCAAAAGTTATCGGTATTTCCTGATAAGCTGCTAAAGCTTTCACCTCAAGCAAGGAATAGGTAGAGTTTTTCATCTGTGAACAGTGATTAGAACTTCCTATTTCATGATCTTCCTTAAATAAACTATCCAAGGTAACAGGAAACCCCTTCAGACGTACTACTTCTCAATATTACTGTTAGTCTTATCAATATATCAACTTCAAAAAAAAAATATTCTCATAGGGTCAGATCTGTATGCAATTTATCTTCTAAACTCTTGCACTGATTTACACCATAAGGATCTGGCCCTTACTGTGTAAGTAAGATCTGTTCCACTACACATATATACATTCATAAGTTATAATCATTTCTACAGCTCTCAGTAGTCATAAGGGACAAAACATAACATATCTTTGCATAAGACATTATGGGTCTATGTTAAGGTTGCTGCACAGGCAGTAAGAGGATGCTGGAGACAGTGATAGGAGATAAACCCACAGACACTGCAAGAATGTATTCAAGATTTACATGCAGGATTATAAAAATGTTTGGTATAAATTACATATTAAGCATTTACATCTAGGAACTCCAAGGTCTAGGGTCACATTAATTACTTAAATAAATTAGTGAACATTAACTCCTTCCATGTGGTCAGTGATAATTCAGAGTGCCTTTAAACTTACGTTTTGCAAAACTAAGTAATACTTTCAGATGTTCCAAAACAGCCACCCTCTTCAACACATCTTACACACAGAGTCACATAGGCAGAGATACTCGGAAACACTGTACACTCACATATCTAACCACAGGTGACAGAAGAGACAGAACTAACCATCCTTTATAGACTTTGGCAATTTCTGTATTCATTTTGAGAATAAATTCCCCTCGGTGGTTGGACGATGCATAATTAATTACATTTATTGATACTGAGTTTAGGCTACTGGTCAATTATTCTCACATTAAGTATTGCACAAGAGTGTCAAGAGGGTTTTTTTGATACTGAAAACTCTAAAGATAGACAAAAAAGAACATGTTTTTAAAACCACCCTTGTGCACAGTTGCAGTTTAGGAAGTACAGAGTAAGTGAAGTTTTCTACAGAACGAATCAGCTGGCTGCTCTGTTTCTGTTACTAGCACAACACTGTCTTCCAGCCTATGTACTACTTCCAAAGTTTGTATGCATTCACTTTATCAGGCTTTCAAATTCTACTTTGCTAACAACAAAATCTGCTTTCTGAAGGTTAGTAAACATACTTCATCACAAGCAGCAAAGCTTTCGTATCCCATACTGGGAATCATCCATACCGTTATGTTCTAACAGGTGGCTGCGTAGTGAGTGTCAAGCAAAGAAACACTTGCATAACATCCTTTCTGCATTTTTATATAAGCACAAACCAAGCAACACATTCTGCTAGGAACAGAATGATTTTGGTGCATATCAGATTTAAATCGTACTTGAGGAAGAAATCTGAAAAATATCTCATCCGTTGCCTCTTCCCCTTTGCTTATATGCCATCTAAACTTCAAACTCCAACAAAAGAACAACCCACCCAATACTCGTTTTATAGATGCAACAAGTTTTGTGAGTTTGGCTGAAAGCACGAAGTCCCAATTTGCTACTTGTGAAGCCTCAGCCAGAGCTGTGCTTTGGCTTGCAAAGGCATCAATGCTAAGCACTGAGAAGCAAACCCCATCTTGTCATGCCATTATCTTAATCAATAAACTGAAGTAGATAGAGGACTATAAAACAGAGAAAGCTTCTACCAGGTTGACCAAGAGAAAAGATATCAGCCAAACATATCTGTGTCATTGAACAAAGGCTTTTTCCAACAGACACAGTTGATGGTTTTAGGTGGATTGTAACCTGCACAGTACTCAATGCACTGACTGCAGTAGCTCATTGTGATTTATGACTGCAAACCAGAGGTCACTGAAGTTAAGAAGGTATGGCTTGTTAGACTCTAATACGAGTAGAGTTTCTCTTGCAATAGTTGCCCCAGTCAATGACAGAGCAACTGACTGCAGGTGTACCCAAATAAACATCTTTGTAGCTAGTTCTCAATCTAGGTAACGTATAAATCCAAAATGCCCATTACTAGCCTCACGCAGTTTGCAGTACAGTGGAAAAAGCTGGACTGGCAAGTCTGATTGGCTTCTATTTCCCAGTACTAGGAGGAAGACCATACAGGTGAGATTTAAATTGCAAAAGAACACAACAGTCCTCAAAAGTCCTTGCAACTCCACTCAGGTTCCATGGCCAGGGAGGAAACACAGGAAAATCCCCCTCAGCTAGAAGGTTTTGTGATGGGAGTGGGGCAGAGTATTCTTCCTTCCTTCATTTCATGAACCTCCAAGTAACACGGTGCTACCACGGACCAGCATGTATCATCTGCATTTTGTTATCAGATCCCCATGCTCTCTCATGATCTCCACCCTGCTGGTCCACAAGGAGGAAATCCTCCAGTGTTGGACCCCCAACCTTCCTGCAGCAGTAAGGTGCCACAAAAGGGATGAGGAAGCACGTAAAGCATTAAAAGCAAACATTACAATTTGTTCCTGATGCCTTGAAGTCTCCTCCTACCAACTTCCTCTAAGTACCAGTTTGTATATAGTGTCCCTTAAATTATTTTATGCTACTAAATGCACTGTGCCTCCATCATATTATGGCCTAGTACCTTGATATTTTCCAATTAACACAGGATGAAAACTCACTTTTCAAACACTTTTTTTCTCTGCATGGTAATGAAAAAATAGATAGGTATTTTTCCCCACTTCAGTTGGCATTTCAGTCTTTTGAGGGGATAGGGAGAATTATTACTCAGGTTTTTTTACACTTTCTCCCAAAACAAAGGACGAAATCTGATCTAGAACAATGGTAATTCTCATTATTTAGTTTTTGAGTATTAAAATGTACTACATGTAAAACTTCATAAAAAACCATTTCATTCTGCACTGAAGGCCAGCCATCTCTGAGGCAACTCTCAACAATCAAACAGGAACACTTTCATCACTTTAGCGTAAGAAGTTTAATGGGAAGAAAAGCATTGAGATTATTTTTGACAAACATGCACAACATGAGACAAACAACTGGTGCAAGTGTATACAGAGATTTAAAAAAAAATACAGGACTTCTTGTAAAATGTGCTTTACAAAAATACAGAAGAAAACCACCTTTAAGACTGCATGACAATGAAAAGATAACCTGGTAGATTGGCATTTTTCACCACCTTAGTTGACATTTCAGTCTTTTCAGAGGAAAGGGAGAAAAGAGGAGGAGGAGTTTGAAGGACAAAGTAGGAACCAAGAATAACAAAGATCTAACATTAGCAGTGAGCGAAGGCTAAATGCCTAAAAAGTTTCATGAAAAAAAACTGAAGTACATTGCAAACACTGCAAGCAAATAAACATCAGGGAGATTAAAAATGTAAACCAGCAAGCAAGCCTTAGAGAAGTGTCAGCAAAACCACTAACGAAAAACCTCCCCACACTACAGCCAACTCCAAGAAACCCGTTTTCAAAAAGCAAGAGCAGATAGTTTTTCCCTTTCAAAAAGAGAAAGGTGCCAAGACATCCCACAATTTTTTTTCAAGAACCTTGACAAGAATTCCTTTTTAAACTTAGTGTTGCATAACTACAAGAAAAAAAAAAAAGTAATCCACTGAATTCCATTTATTTTAAATAAAAATATATTCACTAACATTTCCTATTCTTCCTCCTCCGCTGAATTTTTTTTTATTTCAATATGGCAAGAAAGTTTCAGAAGAACAGGTTTGTAAAGAATATTAAATTAAATACCTGTTGTGCACTATTTCAAGAAAAGCCATTAAATGGGACTGGCTAAAACAAAACAAACCCAAACCAAAAAGAGAACTGAGGCAAGGAATAAAAGCAGCAATGCCTAGGTTTCAATAGATCTCAATCTTATGTACCACTTACAATGAAAATGGAATTAAAAGAAACTAAAGGAATAATAATATTCATAAGAAGATATGGCTGGTTACAAATTCCAGTGAAAAAGATAATCCATTCATCTCCATCAGACCTAAGCTTCCAGTTAAAACAGTAGGGAGAAACTAGCTTGTCCAACGGTATTGTTTAAAGGCTAAACAGTTAAGATGTTTTGAGTCAATATGTAAGATGAACAGACACAGTACAAAACTCAAGTAACATATATGCAAAAAGAGATACACAAATAAAATGTGATTCCAGTGAATCACAAAAAAACCCACAACCCTGACCACATTTTTCACAAGTCAAGTTGTAATTCTTATGTATTTTTCTGCCTGGAAAGTTAAATTCTAGGTACCTAAATGTACCGACCTGTACAATACAGCATAGATTGTAGAACAACAAAAGAAAAAAAAGAAAGGACAAGAAATTACCACAATTGCTATCTCCTAAGTGGTTGGATTTCATTGGAGTACACAAATGAACATGTCATATTGTACACACGGGATTTTTACAGTTTGACCTACCGCTCCAGACTAGTATTTGCATTATGGTAAATCTTATGTATGGATTAGGAGACTTTGGCTTGTCATATGACAGTACCAAGGACAAAGATATGTCTTGTGCCCGGCAACCAAACCATGCAAAAACAGATGATAAAAATGAGCAGCAGATGGACTGGAAACAAAAAGAATCAAACCTTAGGAAGTAGTGCTAACAAGACTGGAAGTCTCACGTCCTTTTTTTTTCCCTGTAGACATCACAGCAAAGCAGAGTTTTCAGAAGAGATCTGAGGAGAACATTGAAGTTGTTTTGCCGAGATTAAAGAGAGAATTCCTACCTGTGTTAGGGAGGAAGAAGGGAGAAAGCCAAAAGATGCTTTTTAAAGAGTCTCTGTCTGACAGGAAAGCCTAATGTGGGTAGCACGTGGCCCAGGTGGAGGTAGGAAGCAAGCCCTCACTGCTGAATAGGATTGGGAGACTGTGAAAGTAAAGACAAGAAGATTATGTTTCAGTGGGGAGGAGTGGAAGAAAGGACAGGTAAGGGGAACACAGCCAAACTAGTATGTATGTACGCGAAAATACAGAATTTAAAGAGACCTGTCAGCACAGCAAGGCTACACTTGTGGAAGCCAGAGAAAAATCATGTCATGCTAAATTCAGATTAGAAAGGGGTGCTTGCCTGTTAAAACAATTATGTTATACGACAGGATGAAAATGGCCATACCTCACAGAAAGTATGTCAAAACTCTGCAAGACTCAGGCTTTTTTTTTTTTTTATTTTAATGTCCTCATATTCAGGATTTGGAAGGAGAGGCTGATAGTGTGGCTAAGAAGGACTGGGAATGGAGATGAAAATGGTTTCAATAACATGGTTTGATTTATTAGCTTAATGGTTGCTTATTGTGCAATATAAGAATTACATGCAAGAATATGTCATTGCAAAAAAAATACTCATTTACAGTTTTTATTATTAAATAAAAAGCTATGTTACTATCCACATTTAATCACTATGACTATTAAGGACTGAGAACAAATTCTGAGTATCTGCCAACACCAACATTTTCCTTTACTACAGAAGCGTGCCTTAAATGGAAGTAACACACGAAGAAAAATAAGGGGGATTTTGTCAGTCATGCCAGATGACTGTCAATAAAAAAACGCTCAGAATTTGTGAACAGATTCTAAAATATTTTTCTTCTAAGATTTAAAGAATAGATGCCTCAGAGGTGTAACTACAGAAGTGTTGTTGGGGTTTTTTTTTAGAGTTCTTTTTTCATTTATTGTTAAGAACTTTTAAAGAACAGAAGGCCCTTTTCCTGAATTTTAATGTATCAAATAGGTTCAAGAATCCCACAGAAATCCTTCACGTCATGCAAAGTACTGTCCTTGAAAGTTTTTGTGGTTTCTGCCCTTTAGCCCACAACATGAGGACTTGTTAACTGAGAACTATAAGGCAAGCCCTAAAAAAAATTCCCTTTAATTACAGCAACTGTCAACAGCACAGCAAAAATCAAGAATTTTAAAGAAATTGCAATAAAGATGCAAAGAAGTGTCTAAGAGATTTATGAACATGCCCAAATACACAACTCCCACTGCACTTAGTGAGACACTCCTGAGTACTCTTGTAGGTGTCTAAACACCTTCTACAAATCAGACTCTAAGGATATGTCTGAGCGTACTTCACACCTGTAGTCCTCATTAATGTCAACTTGGTATTGTGGGCTTTTGTCACCTCTAAAAAAGCCCACACATTTAAGTCACTTCTGATTATCTCCATCTGTGCACATTTATTTTTGTATAAGAGCATCTCATCTCTGTTTACAGTTTAAACCACAAGCCTGGACCTTGGGCTCACACATGGAGACAGGAATACTAACAACAATTTATAAAGGAGTAGGGGTGAGATCTGAATTTTTCAACACCGGCTTTTTCTTCCCTGCCTCCCCCCCTTCTTAATGTACTAAAGGGGAAAAATATTTAAAAAAATAAATAAGAAAAGATAAGAAATTTTTTTTAGTATTTGAAATATTACACTTGCTACATTTGGAAAGTCAATTTAAATCACAGCTGTAACTCAAGAATTCATAAGAATAAGAACATTTCTTGAGACTTGAGAACTGTTACTGAAAGTTATCTTTTCAACAACTTCTCATGATTTGCTTAAAACACTGAAAAGCTGAAAGGACCCACATTTTAAGCTTTACATATTCCCCATTACCCTCAAAACAAGGAATCATAGTTTACTGCTCTGCTTTTTATATTGTATCAGTTTTCTACCTGAATTTAGGATATTTTCAATAGCCTTATATTTTTGTTATGAATATAAATGCATTCATAATATATATTCTTTCTATATATATGAATACAAATGAATGCAAAAATAGTTCTAATACAGACTAACATCCCAAAAGTATGAAGAAGAATCTGAGGAGAAAGGAAATATATATGTGATAAAAGTCACAGGAAGTCAATTTCCATCACTTGTCTTTTGAGAGGGTGGTCAAAAGCCATTTAATTTTGGTATTCAGGAAAACTTCATCAGTTCAAGGACTATCTATTCCCATAAAAAGTGTATATATTTAGTAAATTCTTTCTTGGCATCATCTTCAGAACATTCATATTAACAGATGGAATAAAAATGTGGCTCATAGGCAGGACAGACTGACCTTTTAGGACAGGACTCATTTAACCCACGAGCAGATGGGACAGTGTACTTCAGGAACACTGCAAATTTCTGTCACCAATTAATTCAGTAAAAGTTTGTCTGGGTCAGTCACAAAAACCTAAAGACCTAACAGCGTTATAACTTCCTCAAGTCCTGCAGACTCTTAATAAAGTCAATAGAATATAGATATTACAGCCAGGACTTCTTCACCAAAATGCTAATAAGCTGCCCCTGCAGGAGAATTAGTTGCTATTTCTACAGTTAACATCACTGAGAAACACAGCCTTCTTGAAAACAGGACAAGGCTGATAAAGATCCTGCAGGGCCTGCTCCAGGCAGAGACTGCTGTTTAGTTCTCTTGAAACTCATTAGCATTGCACAGCTGATGCCACACAGTGACAACGACAGCCCTGAGGGATCTGAACAGGTTGCAGTTAAGGTAAGAAGAAAAAGATTAGAAAACAAACTTTAAAAAACGTTAGACACTTTGCAAACTGAAGCAGATTTAGTTAACAGTAGAAGCAGGTGAATGGGTTATCACTGAAAGGGTTGTCAAGCACTGGAACAGGCTGTCCAGGGAAGTGGTTGAGTCACCATCCCTGGAGGTATTTAAA
>JAVJGG010000001.1:45846819-45869632 GCA_035590195.1 Aviceda cuculoides | reverse complement strand
GTAGAGAATAACATCATTTGTTTTTTCTTTGTTTTCGCACATGACCTTTTGCTTTCATCTTATTAAACTTCCCTTATCTTGACCCATGAGCCTTTTGTTATATTTTCTCCCCCCATCCAGCTGAGGAAGGGGAGTGATAGAGCAGCTTTGGTGAGCACCTGGCGCCCAGCCAGGGTCAACCCACCACAGTCATCTACAACCTTGCTGGGCAACTTGCGCCAGTGTTTTACAACTCTCATTGTAAAAAATTTGTTCCTTCTATCTAGTCTGAATCTACCCTCTTTCAGTTTAAAACCGTTACCCCTTGTCCCATTGTAACAGGCCCTTGTAAAAATCTTTCTATCTAAAAATCCAAAGGTCCTTGTCCTCATCTTTCCTGTAAGCCCCCTTTAAGCACTGAGAGACCTCAATAAGGTCTCCCTGGAGCCTTTGCTTCTCCAGGCTGAACAACCCCAACTCTCTCAGCCTGTCCCCATAGGAGAGGTGCTCCCACCCTCTGATTATCTTCATGGCCCTCCTCTGGACTTGCTCCAACAGGTCCACATCTTTCTTGTACTGAGAACCCCAGAGCTGGACGCAGTACTGCAGGGAGGGTCTTAGCAGAGCAGAGTAGAGGGGCAGAATCATCTCCCTGGACCTGCTGGCCACAATTCTTGTGATGCAGCCCAGGATATGGTTGGGCTTCAGGGCTGCAAGGTCACATTGCCAGCTCATGTCCAGTTTTTCATCCGCCAGTACCCCTAACTCCTTCTCAGCAGGGCCGCACTCAATCCCTTCATCGCCCAGCCTGTGTTGCTATTGGGGTTGCCCCAATCCATGTGCAGGACCCTGCACTTGGCCTTGTTGAACCTCATGATGTTCATATGGGCCCACTTCTCGAGTTTAAAATACCATGTCACACTGTATAAAGGCAGAATTAAGGTTCTACAAGTAAATTTTATTTTGACTTTCATTCTTCATCATTTTATTGATATAGAATACCAGCACTCCTGCTAGATCAGAAAGTTATCCCCATTTTACAAATGGCGAACTAAAGACGACCACAGATCCAGTAATCTGTCTAAGAATTCATTTCCTTACATGTGCTCTAACTCTCCCAAGTCCACCATGGGTGAATTCACTTCCAGATAATAATTCCTCTACTTCTGAAAGGTGTTCCGGATATACTACAGTGATGATTGTAATCAAAGGTTTATTCTGTGCTGAAGGCAAACATCCTGTTCTCTCTTGAGATGTTATATCTCGTAGACATTGTGTCTAGGACTTTTTGAGAATCTGGTTTATGATGGACCTCTTCAATTTCATTGACAGTGCTCTCTATAAAGCTAAATACACAGCTGTGCTGCTGGAGATGCACGCAAAAGGAACTAGTTGACTTTGAACCATTGTTCTTTCAGTTGTGTCTCAGTGGAACAAAGGATAAACAAGGCTCTGAATCATTTTACACAATACTTAGAAAACTTGAACACTTAATTTATGCTCTCAGCCATGAACTACAGGAAAACCAGCATTGTCCACATAAATGCAGTTTCCATTAAAAACAAGCTATTCTTGCTGCTATTGTTGCAGCAACATTTAAAATGGGAACCAAGTCAAAATTTAACACTGCTATTAAAGATCTGTGGTGAGCTGGTAAGAATTTCTGTTGTTGCTTGAGAAAGTTAAGTGGAAGAAAGGAAGCAGGCAGTGGAGCTGGTCTAACAGAGAGAGGTTCAAAGCAAGGCCAAGGACTAGCCAGCTGAAAGACAAAGTACAGCATGCCCACATGGACCAGGAGCTGTAGTAAAGGGAATTCATATGCAGGACAAAAAGGAATTTGGAATTGGGCATGGGACAATTGGAGTCTGTCTGAAGGGGTTTCTTTCAATATGCAGAGAACATATGATAAAGTTGTGATACAGTTTCACTGGCCCAAATCTCCAGATGTCTTTTGCATTCATCCTTGTTTATTGCAGGCAGGGTCCAGAAAATAATTTTAGCAGCCCTGTATGCCAGGTACCTTTCTACCTAGTGGAACTGACAATGTTGATTTTTCTCTCTAGGCTTTTAAGTCTAGAATTTGTATTGTGAGTATATGCAGTTCTCCAGTTGAAGATGTGTCATTTGGCAGAAAAAAAATTAAGAATACAGTGAGAAAAGAGAGGCACAGAGCGGGAACATGATTCTGCAGCTTAATAATACTGACTTAGGAGAAAAAGGGTTTTAATAAACACCGAATAAGGGAGAAAAGAAGGCAGAGCTGAAAGGGTTGTCAAGCGTTGGAACAGGTTGTCCAGGGAAGTGGTTGAGTCACCATCCCTGGAGGTATTTAAAAGATGTGTAGATGTGGTGCTTAGGGACATGGTTTAGTGGTGGGCTTGGCAGTGTTAGGTTGACAGTTGGACTCGATGGTCTTAAGGGTCTTTTCCAACCTAAGTGATGCTATGATTCTCCTGGTGACTTCTCTGACAGGTCTACTTCTGAGGGTTGGATGCATGTTACAGTGAGCCTCCAGAAGAACTGTACCAAGATTAGCTTTCTTCAGAGATGCCAGAAAATTAGAAGTGAAGAGGTGGCTTGACTACTTGCATGTTAGGTGAAGGAGGCTATTTTCACTTTGAAGAAGTTGTAAGAGCTCCCAATTACTTCAAGAGGACACAGTGCTACCCACACTGTTTAGATATGAATTCTAGTCTGTGTGCTCAGAGTATTAGCTAGCAATATACTCTTGGTAAGGAATCGGAAAATACTATTATCCCTTACCACCATCAGTCCTGATAAATATGGCGGTCACAAACTTAAAGGTTAACGTGAGGAGTCAGAGCTGACGGGCGCTTTCTGTTGCACTCCAACCAATACACGCTGTGACCACGTAGGCCAGTCTTACTCTTCTGGTTCACAAAATTAGCAGACTGGCAACCCACAGCTCACTAATATGAAAGCTATCCTTCAGTGCATTCTATCAAAGGATATAAAACAAAACTAGAAAGCTACCCAGAAGTGCAAAACATTATTTTGAAGGTACCCAAATTTATTGTTGGACTACTTACAAAGAATTATGTATATGCACAGTTGATTTCTGTAGCATGAAAAATTAATCTGGTTTTGGGGGCGTTTTTTTGGTTGGTTGTTCCCCCCCCCCCAGTAGTTCATTTGATCTTGGATAGGGAATTATCAATGTTGGGTATTCAGGGACAGGAAGAAAGAAAAAGAAGTATAGCTGGTACCAAGTAACAGACTCAGTCCAAAACAGTTAGAAGCTGGTCCAAGGAAAAGGATTATACCATTTAAAAAAACCAAACCAAAACAAACCAATAACAAAAAAAACCCCATCATGGCTTGCAGCTATTTAAGAAGGAATAATTTCCATCACTCAGAAATCCATCTTAATGATGCTACTCAACTTAAAAAAGTGCACTTGTTTACAGTACTGAGAAAATAAAGACTACTAAAAAAATCATCTCCACTCACGCATTTTTGTTTCTTTTTTTAAGTAATGAAAATAGCAGACAGTTTCATTTAGGAAAATAAAACATAATACATTGAGTGATCACACTGATAACACTTGAGAAGAAGAACCCACCACTGAATGCACTTCAGTCTCTCTATAAAAGAGCATTAGCAATGTACTACTTTGCAGCAGTAAAAGAAAAAGTATGACCCAATAGCAGCATCTCTCTCTTAACATCTATGTTTTCAGCATTATGCCTGATCTCTCCATCATCTTTTAACTCCTACTGCAATACCTGGTAATGACCCATTGTTACAGCCTTCTAAAGTGACTGAGCAAGTCTTTAAATTTCTTTTTTTTTTTTTCAATAAGATCAGAAAGAAAATACATTAACTCTCTTCAACTTCTTTAAAACTCATTCATTTGGCTGAATGTAGACAAAGTGTTTCTCACCACAAAAACTGTGCTTGTTTTCAAACACCCATTAGAGTGGTAATTTACATAAAAGGAAGACCATTTTTGACAGTGTAGGATTTCATATCCAGTTTTAAAAATGGCAGTTGGTCTTTCTCTCCCCTTGCCCCTTTTAAGTATTTAATTGCCTTAGCCTACTGATACACTGAGCCACTTAAGAATCATTACGTAAGTCCTAAGCAACACACATTGATTACACCTACTTTAAGATTTAATATTAAAATATAACAAGGATCTTTATCTGTATTCTGATTTTAGACTTAGATCACATGTTTTTCTCCACTGCTGTAAAGGTTTTATTTGGTTTTGTGAGGATTAATTTAATTATTTTTTTAAGTAAGTCTGTCAAACAATTCACATAAATACTACAAGCTTTGTGATAGTACTCACAGACTAAGACATGCCAGTATGTATTTGGAATACACAAAAAGCACTCAGAGGACTAATGCTTTTTATGATAGCTTTTACATTCAAATTTGTTTTAAAAAATTATCTTAAAGCATCTTGTCTTGTCATGAGGCACCATCGAGAAGAGTCTGGCCCTGTTTTCTTTACACCCTCCAATCTGAGATTTATAAACATTAATAAGATTCCCCCAGGGCTTCCCTTCTCCAGGCTAAACAGTCTCAGCTCTCTCAGCCTCTCCTTCCACGCCAGATGCTCCAGTCCCTTAACAGGTATAACGCCTCCAGTCAAAAGTTAAGTAAGTAAGGCAACTCATTTTGACAGACTTTAAAACCATTCTGTTGCAGTTTAAGCCCAGCCAGTAACTAACCACGCAGCTGCTCACTCACTCACCCCCCTCCCAGTGGGATGGGGACGAGAATTGGGAAAAAACCAAGTAAAACTCATGGACTGAGATAAGAATGATTTAGTAACTAAAGTAAAATAAAATTGAATAGTAATAATAATGATAATAAAATATAATAACAATAATAGTTGTAATTAAAAGGAATATAATAAAATAATTTTAAAAATAATCAAACCCAAGAAAAGACAAGTGATGCACAACGCAACTGCTCACCACTCGCTGCCCGATGCCCAAGCAGCAATCCACACCTCCCAGCCAACTCCTGCCAGTTTATATACTGAGCATGACACTCTATGGTATGGAATATCCCTTGGGCTAGTTTGGGTCAACTGTCCTGGCTCTGGTGCCTCCCAGCTTCTTGTGCACCTGCTTGCTGGCAGCGCATGGGAAACTGAACAATCCTTAACTTAGGATAAGTGCTACTTAGCAATGACTTAAACATCAGTGTGTTATCCATATTATTCTCACACTAAATCCAAAACACAGCACCAGCTACAAAGAAGAAAATTAACTCAATCCCAGCTGAAACCAGGACACACTCAAACCTCAACACTTCAAATCAGCCACACTATCCAAAATGGTGTACATGAACATGGATATTCTAGAAGTACCCATAAACATTGCGGAAGCAATTTAGTTAATACTCCTGCTAGCATGGTGCCATCTGTGAAAAACCAAATACTATTCTTAACAGTGAAATGGTACTTAAATAAACTATAACATGAAATGCTAAGCATAAAATGCCTCAGGGTTTGAGGACAATTTACAGTTTCAACTGTAAACCTTCAACAAAAGGTATTTTAATGCACCAAAGAACAGCATTAACATTAAGTCTATAATGTAACTAGACTCAGTAACACCAGCAGCAGTCAACATCAACCCAAGTGAGAATATACACATTGCAGACACAGTCCAAGGTACCATGCTGGCATATTGTACAGACTTTTAAAGGCTTACTAAAACTTCAAAGAATAAATGAGTAAGTTTTGTGCTTCAAATATCTATTCCAAGCATCTTATTTGGATTACACACAGTTGGCTTTTACTAACAACCCATACGGATAAAGAATTTTGGAGCCAGTAACAGAATTCTTGTAGCCATTTACTAGAAAAAGCCATTAAAACCTTGCAAAACCATTTTTTTTTTTTTTTGCAAGCAACAAGCATCCCTTCATCAACACAATTTCTACCAAGCATCAGATGCACCTTGTCTGCATTTAGCCAAGTAAATGACACAACTCTTTTGAAATTGCTTTGAAAGAATGGTATCCCCAGTATGAAAGAAAGGATAGTTATAGACATTACTCCACTAAACAGCTTTTTGTAATTACAGTATTTTATCAATGAAATTTTATGCAGGTTACTACAAAGCCCATTCTGTCTCCCAGACATTCCCAAAATACATTGCAAAGTATCATTAAGCAAGTGTGTGAAAAGCATCTACTTGCATCCTAAGCAATTAAAGACAAGTTTGGTCAATTCTTGTATTTAAGCTTAGGTGTACTGTGTTCTGTTGTTGCCTTACTTCAGGTCCCTTTCTAAACAGCAGTCATCCCATTGACTTTTTTTTCAATAGTACCTTCTTTCAGGTACCTGCATCCTCAGAGAAGGACTCTGGTTTTCAAGTGTTGCCTTGTGAGTAAAACTTCAAAATTGTGCTTTTAAAATGTCTGTTCCCAAGTATCCATACAACTATGCACTCTTCAGGAATATGCTGGAAATGAGTAGAACTTGACTAGCAGCTCTTAAAACAGATAGAAGTCTCTCCTAGTGTAATGAATGTGCTTAATCCCATGCATCCACATATAAATTAAGTCAAAACCATTCCCACAAACAGCCTCCTTTTGATGCCTCACAATCCCAGTTGTGTGATTAAAAAAAAAAAAAAATATCCAAACAACTTGGGTGTCTAGGCAGCATAGCCTCTTTCCATGTGAATACTGCCAGCATATCTAAACCAGGTAAGTAAAGCGCAGAAAGCTGAAGCTCTGTGTGATTTATGTAATATTCAGATCAGTTGCATACAGATAATTAAATAAATCTGTCAAATCTCTACAGCTTCAGCTTTTTCAGATTTAGAAAACTTTCACAAATTAATCAAGTTCTGCAAATATTTGATATTATTTATTTCTATATTGTGGGAGCAAATGAAAACCACAAGTGATATACAGAAACTGGAAAGGAAAGAGGAGGGAAGAGAAAGATGATAAGGAAGTAGACACGGACAGTTGTTAAGGCAGTTCTGAAGGATCAAAGGAGGCACAGAAAGCCTCAGTGAGATATAATGCTCTATCTATCCCAACAGCTGTTTGATGAGCAGTAGCTGAATCAGTTTCTTCTCTGAAAGCACCATAAATAACTCTCAAGAGTTGGTGTGGAAGGCAGTGGAGGGGGGGGAAGGATAAAAACCACACTGATCTGCAGAACTGCAAAATTTGTCTTGACTTGTGTGGGAGAACTCTTGGGAGTTAGTTGCTCTCTTTCACTGTTAACACTACCCACAGAACCGCAGCCTTTTCTGCTTTCAGGAGACAAGAGCATGATTCTAACAGTGTGTGCTAGGATGCAGGGATGTCACATAAGGCATGACATTGCCCATGTGAATGTGACACCTTCCCACTCCCTTCCCTTTTACTTCAGCCCCCTTTACCAATGTGATGAAGACCTCACCAAGCCATCATGGGAATTTTCTGTGTAATAGCAATAGAAGATGTTTCAGTATACAACATAGGTATTGCAAGGGCTCTTTTGAAGCAGTAAATCTTGGGGTGGGGCAGCCCACAGAAATTTACATCAAGGTTGGTCCAATATATGCCCTTTGACTAAAAAGGGCAAAACCTGTTAATATTAGCATGCCAAACCAGCAACAAAACCCACATAGTTTGAGCAATATTTTCAATACAACATAGTATTACTCATACACATTACACTTCTAGTGCAAATTCTCATTTCTCCACCTTGCTTTGGCTTCCCTTCCCATCAAGAGGCATACAACAAAAAGGAAACTGAACAGCTACAGGAGTTACAATCCTACATATAACACTCTAACATTCAAGCTACAATGGCCTTTATTTTTCTGCTTCTTTACACTTTTTACAAAGTTAAATGAAAATTCACAAAGGTGACCTCATACATAGGACTGTTAAGCATTTTGGACTCAATCTGTAGAAAACAGGTGACAAAATGCTTACCTTCCAAATTAACACACAAAGCAGATGGCAACCCCACACTAAGTGTAGAATTGAAGAACAAGGTTCTCTCTGCCATACATTAGAAGCACATGAAAGCAACTGCTAACAAGGAGAAAACATCTGGAAGATAGTGTTTATATATGGAACACAGTTGTTGAGTAAGCAAATGGAACTGTGACTTTGCATTTGTTACTTTATCTATGGTCTGGCTGCTTTGCAAACAGCTACAAGGCAACATAAGAAAAATCCAGAACGAAAGGCTCAAAACATTTTGGGGGCAATGTGTACACAATTCTTTTACATACCTCTTTTAGAGCATGTGTAAAATTAACAACTTCAATGGAAGATTTTCCTTTTTTTTAAGCATTAATGAAAAATAGCATTTTTTAAACCCATGCATGCAGAAAATCATTGCGTAGGAGACAGTCACAGCACGAGACAGTTTGAAATAAACAAACAATCCTTTGATTTTTCTGTACACTTTCTATTTGTCATTCTAAAGCAAAACAGGAAGAATTTAAGAACCTATCAGTTTTCAAATGAAAATCCTATTCCTAAACAGGATTAGCTGGTAACCTAAAAATATCAGCCAGTAATCTCCAAAAGTCATAAGCTCATGTACCCCAGGAAGTCCTATACCAATCACTAACTAAATTAGGTCAGAATCCAAATCAGATCACACTAGAGTAGCATCAATCTTCTTACTTCAGAGCTCTCACATTTTAAATCTTCCAAACAGTTTCTACATAAATTATTAAAAACAGAGGAGATCTGTCTTTGAACAGAGACTAATCAAAAGTGACATTCCAGTTTAATGTTACAGTTTAAAAAAGACATATTAAAAAGTTTATCTTCAGTCACTTAGGACATATCTCTCTAAATGTACTCCCTGTCAAGCAAGCAAAGCAAGCTATCTACCAGACTGCTTTACAGTTTCCTTAAAATGATCTGGGATCAGGTGGCAGTACTTCTGACACTCCAATCTGACAATACAATTTCTTTCTTGACCAAATTCTGTGCCTAATTTCTAGCAGACTGACATACCTTACCTACATCAACCCCAGTAAAACCAGAGATGCTGTTCCTATTTAAATTCTGCACATCTATAGTCCCGTCTCACAGATAAGCTGCACACTAGAACTTGAGAGATGTATTATGTGAATCAGCCACTGGCCTACTATCCCTGTACATTCCCATACCTTACTTACTGTATATAAAATAAAATACACAGCATATAATACCCCAAATCTTTGAAATCTGTTGATGTAAAGCCATGCAAAAATCATTGATACCTGTAGGGCTGTGGCAACTAGCGCTGACACCACTGTGTGTACCAAGAGATTTTGACTCTGAAGCTGTTGAAATAAATCAGTCTGAAGTTTTAGCCTCAAAGAGTTCTCCTGTTCAACTTAACCGGAATTTACAAAAAACATATACCCTGTACAAAATCTTCCAGTGTCACTTACCAACAGACATTATCTGTTTATTATTACAACCTGCTATTGTAAAGTACTGAGACTTTTTATTATATTATCAAGTGATAAAATCTTCTTATAGTATCAAGTGGTAACTACCAAGTGATTCATCAGTTGGTCAAGTGATTGATGCAAATCAGTTTCTGTACTATACTGTGGTTTCCTTTTCACAATGCCAAGAGTCTTCTAATATGCAGACTCCAGGATCTTACCTACATGTGAAGTATTTGAGCATATTACAGTAATTTGCATCTGGAAATCATCAGCTGCACTATTAAAGTAGCCACTTCAGCTTACGCTGAACAGCTTCAGTTCACACTGTTAGGCTCCAGATCTTGACTGACTGCCATTTGGGCAAAGAATACAAAGATTCAAAGAAAGCATCTCATTGGTACTGTGTTCCCAGAAGTGGCATCACTGACTTACTGACAATTATCACCATTGCATCTACCATCTATTGCTTTTAAACTTGGTAGAGTACATTGACTGACTCTGCTGATGAGGAGGGGCAGGTAGTAGCTATGACCAGAAAAAAGTTTCAGCTACAGCTTTTAGATATAGGCTGTCTCTTTCCATAATGAGAAGCAGCATGCTATCCAAGTCCTATGACATCTTCAACTATAAAATTCACACTTTAGCTACAAACTTGTCACGAAAACCAAACCAACTGGATAACTACTGACAGCAAGACACTTTTAACACTCTTATTTTGACTAATTTTATGGCGACATTTATGAACTGTAATGAGCTATATGAATCAGTGGCATAAACCTACTTAACACATAATAAACTAGAAGGCAAAATAAGTCATTTGACTGCTAATTAAACAAAACTTTATTTTTTTGACATGCAGAATAAACCTCTTATTAAATATCATCATTTTTGACTTGTTACATAACAAGTTTCTGTCTATCCCTGGCTGAGTTACAATAACAATCACAAGTCTACAGATTGGCAACTCCTTTGGGAAGGGACACTTTAAAAAAACCAAAAACCATACCAAATGATTTAACCAGTGGCTACTGCCTCATCTTTGCTAGCAGACACAAGCTCCCCTTCCTCATGTGCTCTGGCCCATCAAAAACTAAAGTCTTGTCGGCATAACCTGGAACATTAACAAACACTCTATAAACATGGGGTGCAACCAGAAAAGACAGTTCCCCTTCTCCTATTTGGGTCAATATCAGCTGTGCAAATCGCACTGAACAAACAGGGCTTTTGTTTGACTTTATTGTTTTTTTCTCCCTTGGATCTGCTTGCTTGCAATGAATGGACCATCTCTGCTAATTTCAGCTGCAGTCCTCAGTCATTCTGGATCAAGAGAAATCCAAGTATCTTCTCAGGAACCCATACTCACAGGCATATAACATTGCACTGCTTAACTCTGAGCATGATGACAAACCAATTCTGCATATTCTTGTTACAGACTATGTAGAGAAATCCGAGTTCTCGTCATACCACAATCTAATAGTGCTGCATAAAAACCAATCAAACACTGCTGTGAAGACACCATAATTAGCTTCGTGCTCCCTCATGATAGGATATTATAGATAGTAGAGGATAAAGCAAATGGCAAAACCAGCCAACACAAACTCAGTTTGAAAGCAAGTACCGTGAAGAGCTGTGTGACCCAACTTACACAGCCTGTCATGGAAAACAGATGTGTAAGGCCTTCTTCCTAGCAAAATGGGCTGACAAAAAGGTTTGCAAGGACAGTTAAATTTTCTTGCTGCCACAGCTGCAAGAGCACTCCTGCTTGGCTTTTCACCTGTCTGCAAAAACTAGAGGAGAAGTTCCACAGAAAGAGTTAAACTTACTTCTTTTCCTTTTCTCTCCCCACCTCCCCGAGGCTACAAAGTAATCATAAAAGCTTAGGCAACTATAAAAGCCATCAATAAGAGACAGGCAGGAGCACAATTAAATAAACACAGTAATGTAAAACCCAAATTGCAGGCAGGCAATTGAACACAGTATCCCAGGGTTGATTTCAATATAAGCAAGGTTGCAAGAGCATCATGTTACAATCTAAGCCTTAAGAGCAAGTTTCTTTAGACACTCATATCAAAATATTCATTTTCTAATGCAGGAAAAGAAAGCAGCCCAAAGCTCCAGCTGAAATATGACTGTTCTAGTAATCAACTAACCTTTGTTCACAGTTAAAAGCTTGACTTGCATTGTTAACGTTTATAATGTTACAAAGCATTACAAAGCCTCCATGACTTGCTTACCTCCTCATTTTGAAATGGGTACCAAGACTGATGTCTCTCTTCAAAGAAAGAAGAAATTTCTGAAGTATCTTGTCAGTTCTACCCAAATGAATATTCTTCAAAAGGACTACAGAGCTCTTCATTTAAGTTCAAGAACAGTACAGATCCCATGATCCTAGAGCTACTACTTATGGGTTTATCCTTGTAGAAAGTACTGCCAGTGACACAGCAACTGAGTGGGATAACTCTAAAACAACGCTAACATTTCTCAGTAGTTACATCATATTTGTTATGAATCAAAACCATTTAACTGATGCTAACGACAGAATTATCTTTTGACACAAAATCCACAGAACTTTGTTGCCACAACTGTGAAGCATTAATTAGACCTTCACTACTCTAACAGCTTTCTGACTGGCAATATTTAAACAAAAAAGTACTGCTTTTACAAAGCACAGATGCTCCTTAATAAGAGGTCAAATGAGTCAACTTATAAAGACAAGCTAATCAAGTATGTGCCAATATACTGTGGACATCTTATCCTGAAAATATATTAATGGATGCATGCCAGTCCTACTTCAAAGAAAGCTACTGTGCAAGTCATAACTAAGGCTTCCTTCTAATCGAAAACACACAATTTAACCCTTGGAAATGAGTATTCAGAATTTAAAGGGGCGAAGGAGACAAAAAACCCCATACATGACCATTTTCTGCCAACGGTAAAAACATCAGGAGTTCTAAAAAGGACTGAGATGACTCGGAACATTTTAGAGGAGGATGTTCAAGGCATATTCAGCAAAAATCCCCTAAGAACTCAGTAGTCAAAGGGAGCTTCCACAACAGTGATAAATGCTCCATTTAAAAAAAAAAAAAAAAAAAAAAAAAAAACCAAAACCCGAAAACAACTCAGGGCAACTACAGAAGAAAAAGTGCATACATGTAAGGAAACAGAACAGAAGAAGAAAATAGTTGGCAGAATATCAAGATCTTTAGATTCAAATTGGGCAATACATTTCCTTCATCCTCCTCATTTCTCTTGAGCTGTTAATAACCTGTAACATATTTTGCATCTTTGTAGTACTGCACTTTCAGAACCAATTTTTAAATTAACTAGGATTTACCAAATGCTTTAAGTACATAATTTAATATTAGATACTTATTCCAAAATAAAGTTAGTGGGTAGTTAATGTTTAGTGGGTAGTTAACATTAGTGGGCAGCTTTGCTGTCCTCGTAATTAAGATCTGGAAAAAAAAAAAAAGGCTCTTTTGTAACTAAATAGTGAGGTTTTGTCTATGTATTTCGTTGAAGGTCATCATAATGGGCCATAACAAAGGAATTTTGATCACCTAGGTTAAAATCTGATTAATTGTAAATAAAGATCACAGCTGCTTATATTTGAGCTGAAGTACTTACACTGGGAAAAAGTATACATCCACCATCTGGTGCACAGTAATTACAGAAATTAAAAACGCATTTCTGTGGCCTGCCTTTAACAATTTTTACTGATACAGTAATACTTGATCTTCTTAGGGAACATAATCTAAACTCATGCTGTTAAATGATCATGGGACTATCCGCTGTATGGCGTAAGCAGTTCATTAAGCTGGAATCTTTAAAAACACTTGCTCCCTAGTAATAACGGAAACAGTTTCTGTAGTTTTACGTCATGCCATTAAATTTAATCCACAGTCAAGGCAAGTTAATTTCACACCTGCTGAGTGATATCCTGATGGATGGCTCCACAGCAGGTCATTAATTTTCCTTCTTTTTGATTAATTTCACACCATACACTGGACACAGTCTTTTGAGTTACGATGTCTGAGCGCAATGCTTAATTCCTGTAAACGGCTGAATCGGTTTTTGACAGCTTGCCAAAATGCAAAGAACCCAGATGTGATGCAAGTGAAAGGAAGATTCACCAGGCTTGGCACTGAACTCTGATACTGCTACAGGTGTGGCAAGGCCCTCTCACTCACCAGTGTATTTTAAGTGTGTTCTTCTTGGACACAGCCTTAAAGCAAAAATTCTGGATACTTCTTACTTCTGAGGAACTGCTCATAAAAAAAATCTGCAGTATCAGTAGTGCAGGTAACAGTGACCCTATCAAAACAACTGAGAAGTTAAATTTAGCCTTTTTTTGCCTCAGAAACCCTCCAATCATTTAGTTACTGACTTCATACCTAACAAGGTATAATTATGTACTAAGACTACCATATCTCCTGTTTTCAACTAAAAAGAAAAATCAAGATTACACAGGGTGAAAGAAGGGGAAGGAAAAGTTAACATTCAAAGATGACAATAGCAGCCACTGTTGCCACCACAGCACAAGGGGAAGTTGCGGGTCATTTTGTCCCTCCATAGTCCACGAAGACAGCAGGGGCCCTCGGAGGCCTCAAGACCCACATGAGAGGATCCAGCCACATAAGATGGCTGAGCTGAGCCAACAGCTCACAGCTAGGGAACAGGCTCGTCTCACTCCACGCTTCTCATCCTACTGCTCCAAGCCACTCACTCACACCCTCCTTTGTGCTAGATGTGCCAAAGCAACAGATCCCTCGAAGAGCTGATTCAGATCGTGAAAACAAAAGAAGCCTTTTTCTTACATTAGCTTTCTGCTTGTTTTGCAAACCAAGCTGTCTAGCAGATGGGTCAGGTGTGTATCACAGCTAGTGAAAATGAAAAGGAGAAATTGTATCTTTTGGTAGCAAAGAGTTGTTTAGCATAGCCCTTCTTCCCCTTTTAGGGAGTGATTCAAAGCAGCAGCCCCAAAAGCCTCATCCTCTGTACTGACTATAGAAGGACCTGACCTTCCTGTGAACTCAAATTAGAGTGTGCTTTTATCCCTTCTTTTCCCTTTCTCCACACTCCCCAATATTCTACAGCGCAGCTAATATTAAGGAACCGTTAGTGCTCATAACTTGTTCAAAGCTTCATCTTTTTTGTTCTTACTTCCCAATAGTGCTTCCCAATACAGTACGAGCAAATTTTTAGTCTCTTCCTGATCATGAAAAATAATAATTTAGAAAACAAAAAGAGTGCTCATGCTTACTAGCAGCCATTTTTGGTAAGAGAAGCTATTGCAGTGAAGTCAAGATAGTGGGGAGATTGAAGGAGGAAAAGGTTTTGTGATTTAATAAATGTAAACCACATAGAACACGTGATTCACTATGCACGGCTTAAATTTCAGAGTGTGACAGGCTGAGGCCAGAAAGACATGAGCTATTCTGGATCTATCTGTGGCAGCAGACTTCCCCAACCAGAAGTCATTGCCTCCTCATATCTGCCCATGGAATTAACCTGAGTGTTCCCTAGACATCTCAGTCAAAATAAGTTGTGCAAGAAGTAATTTGCTATTTCAACTACAAAGCTAGTCTGGCTATTTTGATTAGCATAGTTCAGACAGTATAAACTGGCCCTTCCATCGAAATTGCAGGAATCTTTTCGATCATCATTCTGCTGTCCTCTTCTGGTTCAGCATCCTGACATCATGACTTACTATCAAGTACTTCATCAAAGGGTCCACATAAAGTTTGAATAGATTTGATGTGTATTATAATGGTTACCTATTTATTTGCCAACATGCAGTTTTCAGCATGAACTGAAAAATGTTACTGTCAACCCCTATGAAGAATTTAAATACACAATAGAGTAATAGGGCTTAGCTGCTGAATGGAAAGTCAAAGTAAATTATCTCAATCATCAGAAGTTGCAAGCTGGATTTTTTGGACACAACTCCCATTGCTGGCAACCCATTATGCCAATTCTCAGTCAGGAGTATCAAAGGAAGAGCTACAGTTTGAACATTACAGCAGCATGTACTTTTCCCTCATCATTGCATGCTTCCTATTATGAATGGGAAAGTAAACATTTCAGTCCTTTCCCCAATTACCCAAAACACAGTATAAAAGAATTTGAGAGATAACCAAGTTTTTGATGCCTACATTTGTGGATGTCTAGAGGACACATAGGTGCACTTCCCTTTGTACCTCTCAGTTCTTAAGGGCTGCTGAAGAAGCCATTCCCTTTCTACCTAAAATCTCTCTGTAGCTGTTAACTCTCAGGCCTCCTTCTCCTACAGAAGCATGCAATCACTCTCCTCTTTCCTCGGTCTGGCTTCCGTCAGATTCTTCTAGCTGGTCCTTCAGAAAAAAACCCAAACAAACATCAATGAAAAAATTCATAACTAAGCCACACAGGTCATGGCCCTCAAACTCTATCAACTTTCTCTCTTTCCCTTAAAAGGGTGGTACTTTCAAAGAAGAGAAACTTAGCCCTCCTATACGTAATTTGAAACTAGAAAACAAAAGAACCCCAACTATCATGCAGGGTCTTAAGCTGTTTTTTCTCCATCTCACACAAATAATAAAGAATTAAGGTGAAACTTCCCTAAGTGCATAGATTAATGCTTACAAAATCCCTTTAATTGTTATAGCAATTTGTAAATTAAAATCAAAGTGCAATAAAGAATGAATTTTAAATTGCTATCTGTTTGCACATATTCATTATGCACATCACTATATGTCAGGCAGAATCTCTGAAGGTAAATCTCAAAAAAGTGATTACCACTTAAGCAACATGATGGAGAATAAAGTAGACAAGAGATATATTTAGCTTCATCCTATCTTTGTCCCTAGAGGAAAGTGTTCCTTCTAGTGTGGGAAGAGGAGGAGGAAAAAACCTTACTTGGTACATTAAAAAAAAAAAAGCCTAGAAAATGAAGGCATGTTTTTCCCCCAACACTGATGACCTACTTTAAACAGTCTTATGTAACTATAAAATGAGATTATATTTGCCTTGCCATGGATCTAATCTTTTGTTTTTTCAGTCTGAACCACATCAGAGGATTATTTTCCTCACCTGCCTACCATAGTTTTCTGAACTTTCTCAGTTTAAGTAGTTCTGTCCCACTCCATCTTTTCAAATCAATTAAAAAAAAAAAAAAAAAAAAGAAGACAAATCTGGTGAGGTAATTTTGCACTTGGCTGAACTGTACAAGGATTACATAATCTGAAGCTATGTAGCTATGTTTAATACCTGTTACCCTCTTAAATTTTCACCAGTCCCGGAAGCCTACCATGCATGCTCTTTGGCATGTTCTAAGAAAGCACATTGAGCTTTTCTCCCTCCAGTGCTGGGAACACAAGTCAGTTCATAGAAAACATGTATAAACTGAAGCATTGTCATTAAATGGAGCAGGTTTTTGGCAGGACTTGTGACCCCATGGGGGACCCACGCTGGAGCAGTCTGTGCCTGAAGGACTGCAGCCCAGGGAAGGGACCCTGGACTGCTGGAGCAGTTCTCTCCCATTAACTGCATTGCTCCTGCTCTTCATACTCAAGCCTGCTTTACCTTAAAGACAGTAGTACCCAACCAGTTAATTCAATGACTCCTTAAGAACAATTTCACCACCTCTACCACCAGATCTTCATCCACCTATCATCCTGCAAGATTCTTTAGAATTGGAAGGGTTTTTCCTTCATTTAGTTTAAAAAATAACAAGCAAAACCAACTACTGCTTTATGGCTGTAAGTATCTAGCTGCTATGACATTCACAATTCCACATTAGACACCTAAAATCTGTATACAATGGAAGTTCAAAGAGGAACTCAAAAAAGCCAGCTTAGAAAAGAAGCAGCTTAATTATGAAAAGAAATTAGCTAGCATGGACTTACCAGAAATTTCAGAAGGTAGTATTTAAGAAGTTGTCTAAATTCAGATTTATTTGATGCCTTGCTCTGCTCAGCTTTCCTACATTCTAACAGACCAGTGAGACAATTTAAAAGTATCAAACTTATATTTTCTCTGTAATATTTTCACGTGTTTATCCTGACTGGCTTTTTTTGGGGGGTATAATGATAGCCTTGTAAGAGATTCCTATACAAACATTTAGAATAATCAAGCCAAATACATTATCGCAATAACACACTGAATATATTAGCAAAAATATGGAAGTAAATTCTGGTGGAAATAACCCCAGGAAAAAAAAAAAATCTGCAAATCCAGATAAACTACAGGCCACTCGGCGATTACTCACCTCTTCAATGTGCTACTTTCATTTTCCATAGATTCAAAGTTTGTGCAACATGGACAGAGAGTCAGACCTTCAGTAAAAATGGCCTCAATCATTACAGACAGTTGCTTGAGGTAAGTTGAAAAAGCCACATCAGAAAAAAGACAAGAAAGAGGATCTGTGTAAAAGAGTTACTGATGTGACAAAGAAAAAGTTGCAAGATCAACTGGCCTTCTGAAGGCATGCAATCCTTGCTTGAAATCATGTTTTGATAATTACGTGGTGAGCAATCCAAAAGAAAGGTTCTAGTTCAACTTGTATCTATTATTAGTTGACTATAACAATACAACAAAGATTCAGCACAACTTGCACATATACTGCCCAGAGACTTCATCAACTTTGACTTAATTGTACAGAAAAAAGAAAATCCATCCAGGTTTGTAGGGTGGGATGAGGAGTTCTGTTTTAGTCCAATTCTGAAAGTCAGTGAGTTCAGTAAATAAGCACACTTCCTAAATGATTTAATAAAGAAACAGGTTACAAAAACATGAGAAAGAATTTCAGAAGTAAACTTTAGGGGATGGGAAGGAATGCATGAGGTAAAGCCTAAATGTAATGTCTGTGAAAAAATTTCAAGTCATATGGTGAAGACATCCTTGAAGACAAGATGTTTAGAGCAAAAAGGAAAAAGCCATTTGGAAGTCTGGATTAAGAAGGAGATTTTGCTTTTTTCCCCAAGCACAGCAGAGGATACCCAAAAAACTTCTCACATATAACTGAAATCCAGCTTGACCAACAACAAAAAAAAACCAAACCCAAAATAAGCATACTTAGAATTAAGAGATAGCTGAATTTTAACACATCTGCTGAATAAGAGATTATTATATTCCCCAAAATCTTCAATGTCTAGTGGAAGGCTGTTTCCAGTGCTGAGCAGAACAGAAAATACATATGCTGCCTGCATTGCTCCTGAAGACCAAATGAAAAAAGAGCACAAAACGATTAGCCCTTCACTCTTTTAGGATGTGGAACAGTGAGGCAGTGGTAATAGCAGTAATTAGGTAGCAGCAACAAAGAAAACACGCTTCAAATGACATAAAATAGGGAAGAAAGGAGATAAGACACAAGCCAAGATGGAAAGAAAAGTATGACCAAGTCCCTGAAACCTGTTGTATAGTGTTCTGGAGAATTTCTAACACTTTTCCCCGTTTATTTATTTATTTAAAATCAGTTTTACAACTCAAACACTGGTGTACTCTACGTGATATTCTAAACAATTTTTAATAAGGAAATGAAGACCTTAACAGTGTAATAAATTGAACAACTGTCAGCAGTGCACTCAACCACACACACAAGCCAAGTGAGAATATATTGGCAAAAAAAAAAAAGTATGCTAATAACATTTGACAGATTTCTTCCTCCATTTCTCAAACACAAGGATGACAGAGCTGGTCAGTACAAAGTACCAGTGAAAAGGTTTTAAACCTGCATTTTTGTAGCCTGGACAAACATTTTTATCCTGAGCAACAGGATTGATCCTCATTGTATAGGAAAGGTGGATGTGTTGAGCACTGTAAGGTTTCTAGAGTAATTTCTGTCAAACTACAATGCTGCATCAGCAGCCTTTTAAATGAAATGTCAAATTTTAGTTATTTAAAGAGTGGGTGGCATATTTAAAAATACCCTATAGCTTGTGAAAGGGCAAGAGTACATCTTCATTAAAAAACTCTTTTCATAATACATACCCAAAATCAATAGTGTAAAATCTGAGTTGTATATCAGGAATTGATACAGTGAGAAGGTTTTTTCTTTTTTTTCATTTGGATAAACAAACGTAAAAACGTATACTGATAGTACTTACACAGTGTAAGCCTTTTTGGAAAAAAAAAAATCAACATTAATTTGCTAGATAAAACTGGGGCCATTTGGCCCACCGGATAGAGCATTAACCCTCTGTGAACCTAACATTTTAAGAATAAGAACACAATCTTCTTAATTAGGCTGACGTTCAAACAACCCAAGCCAGCACTGTGACTGAAAGCAACACCTTTATCCCTCTCCAACCTCCTTCCCCAGCCTATATGGCTAAAAGTTGAAGACAGCTAGGGAATGTTGTCATTCTGAAACATGAACGGCCAAATGCCAGAAAGTCATTTACAGCCACAAGAGTTTGTCAGCCAGTTCACTGCACTGCCACATAAATGCAGTGATAGGAAATGGGGAGAGATTGGTATGAAGGCACAAACTTCACCTAACTGCAGTCTTGGTGAAGACCAGGAAGACTAATGACATTCCCACAAAGCACCACCAAATGCTGGTGTTAATTCTCTGATCAAAGCACGGAACATTTGATCAGCATAAGGTACTACAAATTATAAAACAGTGTAACAAGACCATTGAGTTACGAAGTACCAGATTATCAGTTGGGCAACAGAATTCAAGTTTGCCATATCCAACGGGATCAAAACTCAAGGGCAGAACAAGACTTGAGGTACACACAACAGTCTGAATAGAGACCAAGACAATTCTAATGAAACAGAGTACTAATGGTGGATGGGAAAAAAAATCAGTTGTTCAAATACACGGTATGGAGAAAACTTGTACATCAAATGTAGGGAAAAGCGCCCCTTTCTAATTTACTTTTTTTTTTTAACCCCAAATTACGAAAAATTAGATTCTTCAGATCTCCATCTAAGTCCCCTTTTTTAGGCCTAAGAAATGCAAGATTTATGTAGAACAGTATTCCCCATATATTTAAATTATAATACTATTTTTCAAGTACAGCTTTTTTTAAAAGTTTTTTTTTTTTCATTTATAAGACTCACTGTTTTCTTTGCTCTAGATGTAGCCACATGCATGCCAATGTCTCAGTACATAAGAAAGTGTTCTTAGACACATTCAAAGTATCTTAATCAATACTGGCATTCTTCTGTAACATTACACCGTGCACAAGCTATGCAACTGGTACATATGGAAACTACTATGTCAGGAAATGAATCAAGGTACAAGGACTTTAATAGAAGCTGAACAGAAGCTAAACCTGTTACAAGCTTTTGCTCTGTATCAGCCAGTACAGCCCTCAAAGGAAAGTTTAAGTGCACACTTGGGCCTCATTGTACTAGTTGCAATATACAGAGCCAGAGGTTTAAATAGCATCAACTCAAAAAGAGCTTAAGTAAACTGCAATATGCCTTTTACACCAGTACAGAACTCTACCCACTGCAGTTAAACTCTCGCTACATCATTACAAAAATCCATTCCTTTCACTATAGGCTGAATCACTGCTTGTAACATACAGTGTTGCAACAACTGCTCACTCACTGGACATTCAGCAGCCAACATGGATCAATTAGGGAACTGAAGTTCCAAACTTCCAGTGGGCAAGTACTATTTTCATAGAACTTCATCTCAGCTGCTAGAAAGCAGCAATTTGTAATGGACTCCAGCAGAGAGACCAAAACCTTAATCATCTTCCAGCCTGAAGTTCTTCCTTGCTCCCTCAAATATTCTTTAACTTACCTTGGTGAGAATTTTGTTAACACAGGTCAGGTGAAAGTTACTGTAACCCTTTCCTCAAAGGAATCATGCATAGTCCTACAAGGTTATCAATCCTGAACCCAAGGGGAGTCACTTAACAGACTCAAAATAAGATTTCACAAAGATTAACAACTGGGGCCACAAAGTGAGATGGATAAGCTTCCCCAGAAGTCTCAAACCACTGAGATCTAGATTCAGACTTAAGTCATATCACTTGTCAAACACTCATGCAACTCAGTTTCATTTCTCACATCATTAAAAAAGTAAGAAGTTTTTATTTTACTGATGATCCAATTTCTTGAACATATGACTGCCAAGCTACTGAAAAGAATCTGGATAAGTATTCCAACAAGAAATACAGATTACCATCTTATCTATCAGGAGTACAGTTTATATTTCTCTTTCAAGAGAAGTTATGGTATCAAAACAAAGAACAATATTTTTCTCTAGAACTGATTTATAGATAAACTCAAGTGGTATCTAAGAAAATATATATTAGAAATAACAACCCAATATTTTAAAGTATAACCATATTCATTTAACTTGATTACAGTCTCTTAAAATTAGCCTAAGTACTCAGAACTGGTTGATTTTATCTATAATAAAATAGCTGTTGGCTTGAGTAGAAAAACCACTGGAAGCATTTGCAGCATTCTCTTCCCACATGCTTTTTTCCAGTCTACTAAAAGAAAAGTAGCTGCATAACACAAATACATGTTAAGAGTAAACACAATGATACTGCATTTCACCATGTTCTTGGAATATCAATAGTACTGATTGAAAAATTGCATTTCAGGAAGAGAAATACAGGGAAGGAAACTGTTCATTTTTACAAGAACTTACAAAAACGAATCAACGTGCTAAGGAACTGATTGGAATAATATAGCTTTAAAAATCTGGTCAAATATCCTGTACAACCTAGGCTGAAGTCTGAGTAGTAAAGATTGAGAAATCTTTGTCTTTTTTTCCCCTATACAGAGTGTTCCACATCCTTTTCCTGTTCTGTCCAATCAGGAAACACAAATGCTGATTTCACTGACAAAAACCTACCAAAATACAGGAGTGACAATTCTTAACTAAAACTAAGGAGAAAGAAATCCATTAGATATTCTAATTTGGCTGTATGTCTATTCAAATTTAATGCCCAATTTCTAAATTTAGTTTGACTTCCAGATAAACAGTTTGAGTTCTTCAAAAGCCTCTCAAACAATTCATTTTGTTCAGTCCACCAAATATTTTTTCAGATTTTTTTCCTGAGCTCTCTGGAACTGTTTTCCACAGTCCCTGCAATAGAGGTATGTATTTTAACATTTCCTACCTTAAATTCCATCAACACAGAGACTGGGAAATAGTAATTTTTCTGCTTTTACTCACCGCTTGCAAGTATGCCTCTAAGACCTTCAGAACCCAAGCATCAAATTGGTGCTTTACTTGGACTGCTTGCCCACTTGATTTTTAAGCATCTTATTGCTATCCAAGGAACAGTCATTCATTTTGCAGGCCCCCTTCCCACCAAAATCACCTCTGAATCCACTATATGTCTACTATTACCCAAGTGCAGTTTTGTCAGCATTGTTAGAGTGTTTCAAAAGCCAAGACGCTAGAGGGTTTTGAAAGTGTGTCTTGATTTTTTTTTTGGGGGGGGGGGGGGGGGGGGGGCGGGGGGGGCCCGTGTGTG
>JAVJGG010000001.1:45803162-45838406 GCA_035590195.1 Aviceda cuculoides | reverse complement strand
GCCGCTGCACGCTGTGGTGAGTGCGCGGGCGTGGCTCTGGGGGGAAGCGCCCTCGCGCCCGCCGGTGAAGGCGACGCCTCGGCGCCCCTCAGCCCGACGACCCTGGGGGACGGCCTCACCTCCCGCCGCAGCCCCGGCCTCGCCTGCCTTTGAGCGGGCCCTTTTCCCTTCGCACCTGCCCGGTGGCCCCGCGGAGCGGCGGGCCGCGCTCAGGCCTAGCGGAGGGCGCCCGGGGAGGAATGGTCCGGCAGACCGCCGCTGCCGCCTCAGGGTCCTGGGCAGTCTGTCAGCCCGAGGTCAGGAAAGCAAGGACAGAAGATGGACGTGGCTGGAAGGCTGACCGCGCATCTCAAAGCGGCTTCCTAAGAGCCCTCTTCTGCCTTCCCTACGCTTGTCCACCAAAACCTTCACAGCCTCGACAAATACGTAAGGTTAGGCACGGATCTTGTCTCTGGTAGCAGTTGCGGTTTTGGCTGCACTAAGTGGATGCATTACATCAGCTAACATTTTTCTAGGCGTTAGGGACACACAGGTATTTGTACCAGGAGTTGCAGGATACTCATCTACTTCTTAGGTTGTCTTTAAAACACACTCTACAAGCTACTAAAGCTTCCGTGTTTGGGAGCCATTAGAGCAAAGGAAGAGAATGTATTTTTGTAGTGAGAAGATGACTATATTTTGTAGTGGCGAGACAGTCTCTATTTAGCACAGCTTCTGGAGAATTGTATGTTTTCCCAAGCCTGCATATACAGACTTAGGAGTAGCTAGTAGAAGATGGGTGACATCTGGTGGCCAATCCTACTCTCTGGTACTGATAGAGGCTTCCTTCATAAGAAGTAGATCAAGATCAAATTAAAAAAATACCCTTCTGCTTACCTCTACAACCTAATATAAGTTAAAGGAAGAATACGTATAGCTTGTAATAAGCTGCAGAAATTAGATCGATATCTGTTACAATATTCTTCACATGCCATGAATCATTGGAAAATGGTTACAGAAAAACAAAACAAAATCAAGTAAATGGGTATGGTTTTGGTGACAATTAAAAAAAAATCTCTGCTAGTGTTCAGTGCAATTCATTTTGGGTTTCTCCACACAGGACAGAAAATTGTGATGCAGACAATGCGTGCTGAAGGACATTTGTTTGTAGCCACGAGCATCTGTAATAATGCTGTGCGATTTGGAGTTTCACTTTTCACCCAGCATTACGCTGTATTCCCAGTTGGAAACTCTCACTGGCATTAAATGAGAGGTTAGGGATTTGAAAATTTTACAAGGTGTTGAATGATCAAAGCCTTGGACCTCTTTCTGTGTAAGATGGGTAACTTTTAAGAAAGAAGATCTGCTGTGATTTGTGGAACAGGCTATTGTCACAGAGAAACAAAGCAGGTGAAATAACAGCGTATACAACACTTTCATTCTTTTCCATTTATTATGCTTTTAATTTAGGAAGCTCATGTGAAGGAGCTGACCTAACATGGCGGTCACTTTTGGGTTTGATATGTATATTCTGTTATAGAAATATTATATATCAGAACATAATAACAGTGGTCTCCTAGCAGAGCTCTTACTGAAGGGAACAGCAGATCTGACTATGTAACAGTTTTCAAACTGAAACGTAGCAACCAGATCCTCCATTCAGGAACAGGAAGTTACGCTACATATTTCACAGTATGTAGGTCTGACATAGCTAAATGAAAAAATATGGCAGGGGTGAGGAAACTGCGTGCATTCATGAAAGAAGTGAGAATTGCATAGGAGAGTGGGCTCCCTGATGAAGGAGCATTCCCTGAGGAAAGGCTGGGTTCTTGGAACATAGGGAGCAAGAGACTGAAAGAAGAGAGAACATAAACCGCTGCAGCATTAAAGTATTAGGAGAATCTGAGAGCAACCTGGCACTTAAATGTTTATTTCTCATTTTAGTGAGGAACAAGTAGGCCACCAATTATCTAGATTTAGCTATCTCAGGCCTGTCCCACATTCAGCATGAAGGTCACACAGTTAAAGCTTCACCCATCTGCTTGCTCATCCTGTGCCCATGGGAAGCGAGTGCGGGTGGAGGCCCCACGTGAGGCTGATTAGGACCATTAAGGCCTGTTAATGCAATCAGGGCCATGATGCTGGCATCTCATCTTGCTTGTTTGCATCCCAGAGCCACAGGCTCTCTCTAGCTCCAGGACTCTGCTTACTGATTCCATCACCCTTAGGTACAGGGAGGGATGGTGTGGAAGTGCTACACTGCAATTTAGGGTGCGCTATCTGTTCAAAGATCTGCCAGGAAGCATACTTCTCAGAGGTAGTCACACTCCACCATGTGACACCACGTGTATAGCTGCCCTACATACAAATCAACACATCCTGTGAGCCAACATTCGGTGGTTTAACTGAAGGTGAGTTGGTAGGTCTGTTGGATGTGTGAAAACACCTAAACATTCTATAAGGCTAGGACTGAGGGTCTTGGCTATACCTGTTGTTGATGGAGAACTTTTGGGTTACTCTGACGTCTGTCTTATTAATGAGGAAAACAGTTATATTCTGATAGAGACTTTCAATATATCACCTACTGATACTGTTTTCCTGCTTGACTTTTGTGTCCAGAAGTTGTGGGTACAGCCCTGCCCTGAGTGGATAACAAAAACTCCCTTGAGTGATTATGGTGTGGCAGTCACAGCTTCGGATTAGTAGAGAACTCGGGCAGACTAGGTTAAGAAGTCACATCTATACTAACTTCTGTTTGCTTACTGTAAACTCAACATAAAAGGACAGAAGTAATCCTTAGAGGACATTGAATGCAGTGGGACTGTTTAAGGAATGTTTATATTATGAGAACAAGTCTTTTACACTTCTCTATACTGAGTTTTGGAGAATTCTGATTATGGACCAGCAGTGGAGGATAGCTTAAAATGTAAGTGCACAGAAGTCACCAGTGCTAACTCCAGAATTGCTTAATGACACCTTTAAAGTAGTGTACTTGTTGAATTTTCCCTCTCTGTTTGTTCAAAGAATGAACTACTGTAACATCGAGAAACGTGTCTAGAACATAGAAGAATTCTGTGATTATTCACAGACAAAACCTATGTAAACCTTTCCTTAGGGATGTATGTGTAAGCCGTGTTTCCTTTTGGCTTGTAACACTGTAGAAAAGAATTACAGCACACATACCAAATTCAATTTGCCTTTCCTAATGGCAAAATCTGTCATATAAAATATATTGTTAGAGAATATAGATATAGAAAGTATTTTGAATATAGAAATCTCTTTCTTCTGAGGTGGACTACATCCACCATTTCTGCCTTTCTTCCAGTCGATAGCCCTCCTCTTGTCTCGGGTAGATAGTGTTACATCATGTTATACTTCTTGGATCACCGCAGCAATAAAGCACTTGGGACAGGAACTAGACAACATCTGCTTCGTGATCTTTGTCTCCTTCAAAAGCCCTGTTGCCTGCTTGCTGGAAGGTCTCAATCCCTCTGCGCAGGGTTTCTTACCTTCTTTTATAAACCCCCCATACACTCCTCTGAATAAAGGGTTAGTTGTTAGCTTTGCAGATACTAAATGGACACTTTGGTGGTAGGCTGGGTATTGTATTATTTATGTTGGACATGACTTCAGTAAAATGAAAAATGAGAAGAGGAAAAAGAAAGAAAAACTGATATTTGAACCAGAGATAAGATAAAAAAGACCTTCCTGAAAAGTATCTTTGTCACTTCACTGCCAAACACAGTAACTGTGTCTTGAGGCTTCCAACATACCCCTTTGAAGCTTTCTGTTTGATGTCTCCCTCAACTTTATTGATACAAATGAATTTGCTGCAAAATGATAACTGACTCCAACCTCTGTGCTGGAGATCAAAAAACTTCTGCATTCTCGTTCAGGAATGTATCTTGCTTTTTTGTTTGATTGCTCTGATTTCTCAGGACCTCATCTATGTTGTTCGAAGTACACTACAATATAATTCTGAAGAACTGTTGTATTCAACCCTAATAATATTCTGATCACAAAGTGAAACCTTGAAGAGTCACTCTCTCCCTCTCTTTTGCTCATTATTCACAATTCGAAGTTGCTGTAGGATAACCTTGGTTTAACTCTGATTAAATATCAGAAGGGTAGGAAATAGAAAATGTTCTTGTCCTTTCCCCATTTCAGGTAAACCCCCTGTTTTTTAACATGAGTAAGACTTTGCAGTTAGGCTTTAACTGTATCCTTTCCACCAAGTTTTTATGGATATGAAAAAGTCAGATTTTTAAAAGGTATTGTAAACTCCGCCCAGTACAAAAGAGCAGACCCATATATTATTATTTGACTCTTGCCTTTGAAAGTTTTATTCTGTCCCCTGTTCATAAATGTAACAACTGGGCTGTAAAATTTTCCATTGCCAGAAAACATTGATCTATATTCCAACAGATCTTCCCATTACCACAGACATTGTAAACATAAATTGTACAAACATTTTCATTAACTTCGCACTGACTTATCAAACAGAAAATAACCCCTTGGTTTTAGGTACTAAACCAGACATTTCTAGTAGGTATTTAATGTGTGCAGTAAGTGTACTAAGGAGCTCCCCATTTGCAGGAAATTATTTGAGATTTCTTTTCAGGCATCACAGTAGCGTTTCAGTGCAGAGTGGCATGTAATTGTAAAATTTCATAGGCGCAGTATAAATGTGGTAGAGCTGATTCACCACTGTTGTCTTCCCTTTGTAGTAGTTAGTGAGAATGGTCGTATTTTACATCTACCTTGCACAAGTTTTAATAACTGCTCAAGGTGCAAGTGATACTCTGTGTTCTCATTTGAATGCAAACTGAAATTGCAACATGATTTATTTTAGAGATTTCGTTGGACCTGGGGGAATTAAAGACTTTCCTGAGGAAACAAGTCACTGGCCACTCATGGAGATTTGCCAAAGAGACTGTGCGGCAGATAAATGATTAAGGGATAAAAGGAGAAAGACTGAGAAAGAACAAAGGCAGTAAGGACATAGTAGAAAATCTGGATGGGTTATTTGTATTAGTGTTCACTGTTGAGGTAGTAATTTTGTAAGTTTCCCCTCCAGTGTAATCTTTATGGAGCTATTGTCTCAAACTGAAGAATCAATAGAAGAGTTTTTAGGCTGAATGAATAAAATTAACAGTACCAGTGCTTGATGGTATTTGTCCAAGATTTTTGAAGGAACTTAGGTAGGAAATTTCTGAGTGGTTGTCTCTGCCACACTGTCCAGTCAGCCTCTTTTCATAATTATCAGAAGCACCAATTTCAGGCGGTCTCTAGTGGTAACTCTGAAAATTGGAAGTGGGCAGCTTAATCTGACTTCTCCCCTGATGAACTGGCAGGAAATATACTTAAGATATATATAGATAGCATAGGTATAACAGGTTAATATGTATACATGATCCTCTTTTATAGAGGTAAACACAAGTTGGTTTGTTATTTGAAGGAGTCGGTAACTATCTGTCTGATCTGGATAGTAGTCTGCATTCAGATATCCATAAACTTTTCCACAAAATCTTGAGCCAAATGCTTACTGTCATTAAAGAAATGAGATCATCATGGGATACATCATAAGACGCTTAAAGGATAGGAGTAGAAAAAGATAGAAAACAAAAATAGAAATAGGGATGTGGGATCGTTTGTCACTGTGGAGGGAGTTTATCTTTGGAATCTCTCAGGACTTTGTTTTGTGACCTTAGTTTTCAGCATATTTGTAAATGATCTGGAAAGGGAAGGAATATTGAGGTGACAATTACAGATGATATAAAATTGCTGAGGATAATAAAATCTAAATCTGATTGCAAAATGTTGCAGAAGGATACTGTGATACTACATGACAGGAAAATAAGACAGCAGATATAATTTGATGTTGATATTACTTTGCATGATAAATGCAAAATTACATTAAAAAATGAAAAGTGACGGTCTGTATAACCAAATGGACTTTTGATATTACTAAGCAGGAATGAGGTTGTGAAATGACTTTGAAAAGTCTCTGAAAATATCAGCTCAATGTTCAACAGTGATCAAAAAACCATAATGTTGGGAATTATTAAGAAAGGATTTGTGAACAGAACAAAACATACCTATGTCTGTGTACATCCATGGTACACTCAGATTTGAATCTGGCAATTCTCTTTCCCTACTTCAAAAAAGATATAGTAAAGCAATGAAGGATGATAAGAGTGGTCAGAGACTTTGAATTACATTGTATGAGAAGAGATGAAGCTGACTAGAAATTAGAGAAGAGCAGAACTTGGGAAAGAGATGTTGAAGATTGGCTAAAACAAGATTATAAAATCACACGTCACACAAGGATGAATGGGGCAGAATTGTTCAGTACTTGTCACAGCAAAAAAAACTATGACACATAATGAAATTTTGAATAGTGGATTTCAAACAAATAAAATTAAATACTTGGCCAGGTAAAATCTAAGTTAAATTGTAGAATCTGGAGGATTTTCTGGAGGCCAGAAATATAAATGGATTCAAAAAAGAGTTACGTAGTTGAAGGATAAGAGGTTCTTTAGTGGCTGTTAAATAGGTAACAGCTTTAAAGAAGCCTCTAAGTCTCTGACTGTTAGGAAGCTGGGAAAATATTCCCTGGGAGGCATCATTCTGTATTATTTGTCCTGGTTTTGACACTGCTCGCCAAAGTGTCTCCTCATGTTCTTTCTTTGAGATACTGAGCAGCTGGTCCTTCATCTGACTCAGTGCAGCTGTTAGTATGCCCTTATTCCTTCCTTTTATTTGCTAACTCATCTGGGGATGTGCTTCTTTTCTAAAGTCCGACTCCCTCACTTTAACAGAAATGACCTGAACAGGAGGACATAATGCCTCTTCAAAGCTCAGAATAGCTCCAATTCAACAAGGCCTAACAACTTGTAGACTCAATTCTTCTTTCTAGCTTTCATATGTTGACTTTAAAATGGCAGTTTTAAAAAATATCCTGGAAATGTTACTCTGCTGTGTCCCAGATGAACTTTATATACATCTCTACGCCTTTTTACCCTCAATATAGACCCGGTCATTTGCTGCTGTTGTACTGCATCTCACGGAACTGTGTCTCACAGACAAAATCTGGAAATCTTGGTAGTAAAGAGTCGAATTCCTAATTTTTGACTAATGTGCACCCTTACTGTTACAGTATGGTTGTGCCCAGTGTAACAGAGAAATGAATTTGGAGTACAGAGTAACTGGTTGGATCTCTACTACATTATCACTAGCATAACAAAAGACTCCAGGTCAATGCTAAAATGAAATCAGGGAAGTTAATTCTTTTTCAGCCTTAACTTAGTCAAATGTATCTGTATTTCTATTGTTATTTGATAGCCAAAACAAATACTAGGAGCCAAATAATCCTTGTTTTTGAATCTGGTTTTACACTTTGAATTAGGATATCAGTTGTGATTTCAGCATCAGGCCTACTGCTTTAAGTGACAACACATCTAGGAAATACTCTATTTCCTGTAAATCTCTGGAACTTTTTACAAACTTCACAGTCTGGGTAGTACTGTTGTATGTACCTGTAATTGTTCTTAAGTGACCCTTAATTGTTCTTTTTTTCTTTAAAATATTTTATTAACTTGTTCATTTGAAACTCAAAAGGATATACAGACTCAGAAAGATGCCTTATCAAGTTTACTCTTCATTAATGCTAAATGAATTATCATACAAGGGTCAAGAAAACACATCATGTAGGCAATCACTGAAATTGGCATCTTTTCTCTCTCAGGTAGCCAGGTGACATTTCACTTATGGGAATCTTTAAACCAGGGTGTTAAAAACAGATATAGTTTACTTTCTCTCTACTTAAAAGAGAGCTGTTGTCACTATTTTGGCAATTAAAGTTTGAAAGTGGGAGACATTTGATTTATAGAAGACACTAAACTGGAGACTGCTTTATAAAGCTAAAAAGGACTGATTATAAAACTTCACAAAAAGGAAACTGTTTTCAGCAATTTATGAACTGTGACAAAACAGTCTCTTGTTTCAACAGGAAGTAGGTGAAGCTTCTGTTATTATTAGAAACAAGCTCAAACTGTGAGATTTATATCATCAACTTTGAACACTCTTTTCCCCTCAGCCCCTCAAATGAAGGAAATTTTATGTAGGGTACTGATTCACTGTAGTGTACCCCATCTCTGATATCCTGGAATATTTTCCAGCACTTATAAATTATTTACAGTAGGTCATCTCTGTTTTTTATAAGATGGGCAATAAAGACAGGTTCTTGACTGTAGAATTACCACATATGAGAGCTCACCTGTAGGCTTTCTGCTGGTTAAGCAGATCTAGTAGGTCCCCTTTGGTCTAATTAAAACATCTAAAAGGTTGAGAGTTCAGTGGTCAGTGAATTCCAGGCTGATGTGTGTTTATAGTGTTATTAAAGAAAAAAATCAGGTTGGCTAAGGTCTGGACAATACTGAGAACGTGTTTGCGTTGTTTGGTGGTAAATGAAAGTTTTAGTGGAATTTTAGTTGCTAAATAATGACTGAATTTTGTAGGTTACCTGAAATGATGTCTTCTTCAAAGTGATTTAAAGTATCATCTGGGAAATTTTAAAATGACTTTGGTGAGATTCTCTGAGGTGCTTGCAGTTGTCTGGAACTGCTGACATTTTGCAATCTGTAGTCCCACGAAGTTTCTATAACAAAGACTGTATGTGCAATCTTTCAAGCACTGCAGAAGTCTCAGAGGAATGCTCATCCAGCTGGAATTTCAGTGACCTCTAAGTCTTCTCATCTTGTTACTAGATACTTCTGGAAATAGACTGTCAGTGAATTGGATTCCTATTGCAAAAAGAGGAAAAGTACCTATACTTTTATGTTTGGTTGTTGGGTGGGGGTTTTTTTTTGGTGCTTGACTATGCAAAATTTAGCCCAAAGTCAATATTCACTTAACATAATTAGAATTGACAAAATACAATGGAGTTCCTAAATTGACTCTTACAAGAATTTATGAAATTAAATGTCTTCATTACTTACTAGAAGAATTATCACATCTTCTCTGTACTACCAGTGCCTTCCATCTTTTACCTTCTCCTCCCGAATCTCTTGTTATTTTAATGTATTTTTACTTTATGGGGCTGAAGGTCTTTTAAGAAAGGACTGTTTCTTTTTCCTGATATATAATACAATGGGCTTCATGAAAATGGACTGCAATGACTGTAAACTTACCAGACAAACTGCTTTCTCTGAGATGCTTTTCTTGAACAGGGACGTGTTATATATGACAAAAAAATATTTGAAGATAAATTCTTATAAGAAAGGAAGAATTCTGTACAAGGTCTCTTAAAATAATAAGCTACATAATTGTAAATGCAGCCACTGGACATGCACTGAGTCATTTGACATTATACATATGCCAGCCTACAATACTGGAGCAAAAGACATAGTAGAAGCATTTACATGTGCTATGAGAGAAGTCTTGCACTGGGAAGTCAGAAAGGGTAGGCTTCCTGAAGGGAAAATATTTCCTTTGTCAGACAGCCCATTTAAATGGAAAGTAGTCTAACTGGAACATGGGAAAGTTTTTCCTTAGTGAGAAATGTAGTCCTTTTACAAAAAAATCCAAACAACCTCAACCTGCAAATGTGAAAAATGACAATGGATTTTTATCACTTCACCCAGGTCTGCTCTCTGGCAATATATAGACATTATGAGACACAGCTGAAAAGTCAAAGCTGGGTCATTTATATTTGCTTTCTGCAACTGTAAAAATCAAATTCTTCAGGATCACAAAAGAGAGTGATTTGCATATCTCTCTTATCAAATAAGAAGTATTAACAGAAAAGGTCTCGGGAGGGAGTATCGGTCAACACAAATGAATTCAGGGAATTTTTTTATTTAAGTAATGAATAATGACTTCTTCCAAGAACTAGACTTGATATGAAATAAATTCAAGTTTTCTAAAATTGTTCTTTTCTTTGTCTTTACCCTTGAACTTTATTAAGTCATTTCAAAAACTCAGTTTCTGTCTATGTTCTGTCTTCTGCCATCACTTCTGCTGTTACCAGGATCTGCCACCTTTGGAAGAAGTTCTGTATTGTAGATGGTCAATAAAACCACTCAGCAGTGTAAGATTCTACAGTGAAGCTTAAGGAAATCACCTTCTAAAATACTAAGATCCCAGGCTATCCAAGGCTTTGTAAATGTGACAAAACCCAACTTGAACTGCAGACAGAAAGGAATTGGGACCAAATGTGGAATATGATGCAATGAACTTACTGCAGCTTGTCCAGTTTAAACAATGTTATTCCTACATGAAAAGTCTGCTAGAAAATGGGCAGATACTTTTTCTCCTGGAATTCAGGTGTTCTGTGGATTTTCCAAACACTGAAATAAGCCCGTATCTTTTTTTTTTTTTTTTTAATTGCTCTTTGCCAGCATTATAAAAAAAAAATTAAAATCTTAAGCAATATTCAAGAGGTCAGTCTCCAAATCCAGTTCTCATGTCACTCCAGTTCTTTGACCCATACCAGTCCCTGTGGATAGGAAGAATTTAGACATACTTGGTTATCCCTGGAGATACAGCCCAATGTTAAGCAGATGCAGTCAAGCTTTTGAGTTTCCTAGTACAGCTGAGAGTCTGGAATTTTAATGTATTCCTAATTAGGTCCCTGGCTTCAAATTACTTTCCTCTCTGGTTTCCTTAGACATTCTAGAATATATTTCTCATAGGCAACTGTATCTCCTTAGAAATATATGTCTCACAAGCATGAGATACAAGGAAAGATTTGGTGGCTTCATCCAAACATGAAACTGCATATTGACCAGATTTATAGCTGAGATACTATTTCAGCATCAGACTTCTAAGTATCTTTTCTTATTTGTTGCTAGAGAAGGATCACTGGACAAAACCTTTTAATATAGACTCCATCAGCTCAGGTTGGAGAGGTGTGTCTGAGAGTTTCAGGTTATAACCCACTGACCCTTAGCAGCCTCACATTTGCACACACAGTAGAGGCCCTAGGGGGAATCATGTAGATCTTGGCAAGATAGAAAATGTGTCTGTCTAGGGGTGGCAATGGATTATCATTAATTTACTGTGTGTAATCATATTATGTATTTTTAGGTTACCTATGCATTTTAGGAGAGTAGCAGGTGATTTAGAACATTCCTGCAGTTTAAGTAAATCTGGCTAAATAATATATAAGTTAGTGGTTTGAAGACTTGGGGTTTTGAAGTCATTAGGAGCTAGGGTTATTGACAAGTGACAAAGGCAATTATTCAATAAGGAGAGCCAGTGTTTAAAGAAATGTCATCTTTTCATGTGTATTACAGGGAGGTAGATCAACAAGATATAGGATGCTAGCAGGAAAGAAGGTATTTTTCATATGCTAGCTGATTTACCATTAGTCATTACCTAAAAATACTGCAGGTTGACTTACATTAGTCTGTCAGATCAGGTAGATGAAATGCTTACTTTAGTAAATCTAATCTTGCCCTTGCCTGCTGGAGCTGGGGTCGAAAAGCAAAGATGGTACTAATAGTGTAGTAATTACCAGACCCATCCTATCAGCTAAGATAGGTGTAACCGCAAATAATTGCAGCAGATGTAAAGCAGGTTCAAACTGCTCTTCCTTCAGAAACAACTTGTAAAGTGACCACGGTTCTAGCCCATAGCCTTAGATGCTCTGTGATGCCTTGGTGGGTGTCTGACAATTTTCTGGGGAGCTCTAGGTTGGTCTTTTCTTGTAAAGGTGCTTTAAAACAGTGAAGTCCCTTCTGAAAACATACATACAAATTTTAGTTGTCTATTTTATATCGACATTCTTAGATTTTCATATCACCGAAAATTCCACAAACAACCCTCTCTGGTGAAACAAAAACAGCTGCAGAAATAGAGACTAATTTAACAGCAAACTCTGGACAAACAATATTGACTCCTGTAAACTTAGAAGCCTGTGGGCATTTCCCTTTTAGATGGCATATTTGTTTTAGAAATACATACATACTGCAGATAACCCAATGCACATTGTGTTTAAAATGTTTATTTTACATTTGCTTTCATGGAAATTAATCATGAATGTACTCATTAATATGTACTTATTCAAAAAAGTCAGAAACTTCTTTATTCTCCTGTTCTGTTACTTAGATGCACAGACTTAAAACAGTTATAAATAGAAGAGACCAGCCAGGGCATGTCTATCTTGCTACAAATGTAGAATCTTCTTCTCCCACACAGTGTATTTGCTGATGTTGTTTTATCTGTTTTTAAGAACTTTCCAACTTCTTACACTTTATTGAGCTTGACATATATTTAACTGATATTCTGGAAACTAACAGCTCTCTCTTTGCTCTTACCTCATTAATTCCTTCATTTTCAGGTAATTACTTTCAGTTGTTTCCATTTACAGAACTCAGAAAAATTCCTCTCCTGTGTTTTTTGATCTTTCAAATGTTTTGGGAAATATTTTATACTAAAATGTATAAAATACAAAGCTAATAACCTTCAAAAAGTTGCTAATTTGTCCCTGAAAACTTGTTTTTTCTTTGTTACAAATTTCTATACAACTTTCTTTTTCCTAAATGTTGTCTGGATATTCTTTCTTATTTTTCTACTTCTGCTCTTTCTTCCCACTGATTGAGTTCAAATGCCAGCAGGGATTAATAGCTGACTCCTTTCAAGGGAGAAGATGTCAGATTTTGGATAAAAATAAGGGTTCCAAAGAATAGAAATATGACTGCCCATTAACAGAAAGGAAATCTGAACTCACAGCCATCTGACATCTCAATGATTTTTGTCAGAGCTAGAGAGAATTCAGATAGTTTGCTGATATCTGTGGGATGTTCTGCATAATCCGCTGTAAATTATGGAAAATAATTACAAAGTAGACTGGAAATTATGTAAATTGAGTTATTCCAAGCTCAGCAGATTGTTGAGCAGTGCTAGAATCACAGGATAATGGGGTTATAGGCTTTGATTAATTTCAGTAAAATGTCACTGCTACTCTTTTGGACAATCCTTTTCAGGGGAGCTGACATGCAAAATACCACCAAGAAACAGGAATTAAAGCAGTATCTTTATATGAGTGATGCCATTAAAGGCTAGTATCCAGAGTTTACTATAGGAAGCAGGTAAATCCAGGTCATGGACTCCATGACTGTTCCAAACGGCTCTTAACATGGGTTCTTAAAATTTGTTTTGTCTTCCTTATTAGTCGTGTGAATTTGAAATCATCAGACAGCTTGCACATAAAACTTTAACAAAGTTAATGCCACAGAATTCAGCTTTTTCTCTATGTTTCAGTCTTAATTTTGAAAAACAGTTTTACTGCTAACCTTGCTTTTTAGTCTTGTTCTTCTTTGGCCAAATTAGATTTTGAGCCTATTAGCTACGACAGTGTCCTGTTGAGTGTCAGTCATGGGGAAGGGAGTCTGTCATGCACAGCATAGGAAACTATTTAAAGGATAATAGCATTTTTTCCTTCTGGATATAAGCTGATTGTCGAAGTGGAAAAGAAATGTTGCCCCTATGGGTACCACTGCATAATTGCTTATCGCGTTGTGAGGATTTGCACCTTCCTCTGAGATATAGTAAAGACAGACTACCAGGCTTGATGGACCAGTAGTCTGATCTGCCATGACAACTCTTTATGTTCTGATACATGTGACCTGCCAGTGTCTATACTGAAAAGATAAAAAATTAAGCTATTGGTGAGTGAAGACTAAGGCATGTGGAAAGAGATTTCTAAAGTAACAGTTTTCAGTTGTCAGTATGCAGTGAACAGCCATTGTGAAAATGAAGCAATATATGGCAGCAATCTATGTAGAACAACTTACCATAACCACTAGAGTTCAGTTATTTATTTTTATTTACTTATATGAGAAAGCACTGCTATGTGAAACAAAGATAAGACAGCTCTTCTAGGGAGGCAAAACTTAAACTGAGGAACTGTTTGGGGTTGGAGTAATTTACAGATTAGCTGCAGTTATGCAATTGGTAAAAATTTCTCAGTCTCAATCTTCACAGAAAAATATTTAGAATCCAGAAGAATTGATTGGTAGGTCCTTAATAATGCATTTCCTGAGGCAAATGCATATAGATATGTATGGAAGTTGGTCATGTAGGTGGTGTCTGGTGGACATGGCGCTTTTTCTCTATTTAAGAACTGTTAAGTGTATTTGTAATTGGAATGTAATTGCATAAATGTATGCATACATGACTTGTCTATTTGAAGGGCTCAGCTCTGTGAGACGCTGAGTGCTGTAAGGTCCTGTCAGCTCTTAGAACTGAGTTGTACAAGGGCTCTAGATGTTAAACAAAATAAAAGACATCACTGTTGTGGCTGATTTTATTTTTGAAGTGATCCATTTTTGTTATAAATGGAATAAAATAAATCCAGCATCGGATACTGCATCAGATACCACATTCCTTAAGGACTGGCAGCTCCTGCTAACTACATGATTTGAGGAGGAATGAAGAAACAACAAAAATAAATACCTGACAAACGTTGCAGGTACAAGGACTGATGAACAGTGAATCTTATTTAGGGCATTGCTTTGCTATCCACTTTTCAGAGACCATAGAGATTCTAATTTGTCACAAGAGGTTTCCATCAGATACCTCCTGTTTGATGTGGCAGTCTGTTATTTTCTTTTGCATTATAGTTGCTTCAGTCAAACAGTTCATGCTATGTCCTGTCATGTTGTCCAACCATGACTTCAGAGACTTCATAAATGCAACATGCAGCCGCCTGTTCTGGAAAGACTATGTACTGAAAATACTGCTTAAGAGGAGGATTTGATTTTAACTTGTTCTAGCAGATACACCTCTTGATTAATTAAAAAAAAAAGATAGCTCTTTTCTGTCATAGAGAATATTGTCATATTCCTTACAGGCAAGTACATTTAAAATTATAGTAAATGAGGCAGTTTTACAATATTTATTTTAAAATGAATGGGTTTACACATTATAAATGCTTTAGGTACATGAATAATATATAGCAGGTGCTGTCGAGGAATCTGACCTGATTGCTTTTATTCTTTCTAGATTTTTTCCATCATTTAAATTAAGAAAAAAATAGTTTCATTTATTGTTAGATCTTTTTTATTATTCTTAATCTTTTTTATCACTTTACAAAGATACAGTAAAACTGCTGTTACAGAAGTAAGTGTGCATAGCATGTTATTGCCTGGATTTGGCATAAAAGAATTAATTGTCTGGGGCTGAATACTGATGTACCTTGGATTGTAGAATAATGGAACTCAGTCCTTAACTCTTCCACAGAAATTATGTGTGTGACCTTTGTCAAGTCAGTCTGACCCTGGTCCAGCAAAAAATTAGACATTTATGCAATGAGAAACTGATGTTTATATACTTGAAGGTACATTGAGGTGTTAATTGCACTGTGCCTCTATTTCTCTCTTCCTCTCAGTTTTTTGTAGTGTAGACAGTAAAAGCCCAAAAGACCTTTCAGTGTGTATAAACTATGTCTAGCACAACAGAGTTCCTGGTCCCTGCCGGTTTAAAGGAAATGCTGTTAGACATCCTGCTCACTGCACTCCCGTTGACCCTAATGGAAATGTTTGCATGAATAATTTGAGCTCTTTGTATATATTCACATAGGAAAATGGTATTGCCCTGGGAAAAAGGAATGGGTCCTCCTTTCCTTGCCGGATACGCCTTCTTCATTGTGGTAGGTTTGATCTCTCAGTGTAGCTTTTTATTCTCTGACCTCAGTGTCAAAAAGCTTCTTTTTTGTTGTTGGGTTTTCTTTAACTTGTTCCCAGATGCCTGATGCAACCAAAGGCAATAAAGGCAGTCAAATAAAGAAATTTAGAATTCTATTAGAAGCCACAGAAACAATTCCCTGAGCTGTCCATTGGCTTAAATAACTGTGTAAGTAGTTTACCAAAAGATATCTAATGGACTGTTTTAAAAGTAAAATCAGCTACAGCAGTGGTGTCTTTTTTGTTTGTTTTTTCCTGCCTCATTATCTCAACAAATACATTGCTTTAGTGCTTTCTTGTATTATGGATGTATGTGCAGTTCAGACCTCTGTAAACCTTAAAGTACCAGTTATTAAAGAATGAGTGAGTATACTGTTTGAGTATGTACCATAAAATGTAGATATGCTATGATGTATTTTTATTAATATAAAACTAAAGGAAAAATCAAGAAGTACAAACCAGTTTAAAGCTCAGTTAAAAAGGGAGGTGGTCCAAATTGTCAATGAAATTTTCACAATTCATGTTTACAAATCTGAACTCTGTGAGTGATTTCTGTATTTTTAAACTACTTATACTAAAAGCATCTCTAAGAACATGCCTGAATTTGGTGCGGTCAGATTCTATAGCAAGAGCTTATCCCAGTTAGAAATGCCCGTGAGTAAACATCATTTATACACTTACACACATGCAAACCCCCATTCATTTATATATATTTATGCTTTTGGAACAATAGTGAGGCAAAATAAATGTATGAAATTAGACTAGGTGAGAACAAGAAACACATTCTTTACACCTCAGCAAGTAATTTGCCTTTGTGCACCAGCACTCCAGTTTCATGCCTTTCTCTTGGACCTCTTTGTAACACATTCTGTAATAGGACAGATACCTTGTTGAAATCTCCCTTCCACGGAGGTGAATTCCCTTGCATAAATTGTTTCATTGGCTCCCTGAGGCAGGTAAGTCACTGTGCCAAGGGGTAAGGGGCAAGGGGGTGCTTCTGGGTGGGACATGTGCAAGGAAGTACTTGCAGGGAAAGATGGGGAAGAAGGTAAGGTGAGTGTTCCTCCAACAGGGTTTGTAGAGCAGAGTGTGAATACTCCTCCAAGAACTACTGCTGTACACTGCTTTCCCTTTAAACATAAACCAGTAGTTCCAGTGGAGAAAGTTAAGTGCCTGAACTGAGCAATTTATAGAAATGAATCATTCAAGAAAGAGTAAAATAATGGGAAAGGGTATAAAAGAAGAGTATAAAAATGGGGAAAGAATGAAGTTGCAGGAAGCTTGCATCATTCTTTCAAACTGTACTGTATGAATAGATACCTTGGTGAGAGATGACAGCAGCTAGCCCCCTGCCTCTGTATCTTCTAGGGTCTACGTATCAACATGAATGTACTCCAATATTACTTACTATGGTAATTTTATTTTAAAAAATAATTTAGTTCTGGGTTTCTGCTAATGAATCAGTTATACTTAAAGATAGCACTGATGCAAGTCATATCTTCAGTCGTACAGTTTGGACCAAATCCTTAACTGTTCTTTATTTGGTATCCCTCCTGTGTTCTCCTACTACCCAGCCCATTGGCATAAACTAAGATATGAAACAACATCCTGAGATTCTAGGGGTGCTCTAAAATCATGTTATTGTCATTAGTGCCTTCTAACTGAGTAGCCTTGTTGGCCATACAAAAAAAGGTATTCTTTGTCTTGTGAAAGATTCCCCCATGCCATGATCAATCTAGGAAGTACTGCTGGTTCAGCATGGTGCTATTCCATGGATATTAATAGTTCAGTTAGGCCCTGCATCTATGGAGTACCATGTCCCTACTAGTCATTATCTGTCTTGTTTTTTAAACCAAGCAATGTCTCTTTCAAATACAGAAGATTAAATTTTAGTTGACAGCCCCAATTTCTTTTGCTTTCTATGTTTCTGAGGCTAATCCTCAATATTGTGAATTTTCCAAAATGCACTTTTGATTTACAAAAATCCTTCAGTTAATCAAACCCTGACAACTTTCACATTTCTCCTTCACATGCTGGCAGCACTGATGTGCTGTCCTTGAAAATGTACGCAACACTTAACTCAGTATGACAACTTCTCTGAAAAGCAAGATTCTCTCAGTCAACTGAAAGTGCATGTGGCTCCTTCTCTTCTTTGCAGTTTGAAAGCTTTGACTTTGGCTTTGGAGGTGTACTGGGTCTGCCTGGGACAGAGTTAATTTTCTTCATAGGAGCCCATATGGTGCTGTATTTTGGATTTGTGACTAAAGTAGTGTTGATAACACACCAGTGTTTGCCTATTGCTGAGCAATCCTTGCACAGTGGCAAGGCTTTCTCTTTTTTCCACTCTGTTCCCTCAGCAAGTAGGCTGGGTGTGGGCAAGAAGCTGGGAGGGGACACAACCTGGACAGCTGACCCAAAATGACCAAAGGGGTATTCCATGCCAGATAACATCATGCTCAGCAATAAAAACTATGGGAAGGGGGGTTTCGAGGAGGTGGCCATTGCTTGGAGACTGGCTGGGCATTGGTGTTTTTGAGGGAAGTGGTGAGTGATGGCCTTTGTATCATTTGTTATGGGTTTTTTCTTCCACTTTCTTTCACTTATTAAACAGACTTTATCCGGACCTGTGAGTTTTCTCACTTCTGCTCTTCCTAATCTCTCCCCCATCCTGCTGCTGGGGCGAGTGAGGAAGCGGCTGTGTGGTGCAGCTGCTGGCTGGGGTCAACCCACCACAAAAAGGAAGGAATGGGAGTAGGGAAGAAAAGGAGGGCCCTCATTGTTACAAAATTTTAGGCTCTGTCTACTGTGTGGAAATATCTGTATGGATAGTCTACCAACACAAAACATTAGAAGCTCTTGGCTCTATTATGGTATTATTTAGCAGAAGAACTTCTTGAGAAATCTTCTTAATGTGCAGGAAACCACACATTTTGTGGTTTGGGTTCTGGCAGTGTCTCCTGCGAAAAGCAATAGTATCTTATAGTAAGGAAAGTATATGAACACTATAGTTGCAGACCAGGAAGAGGCTCGAGATGGAGCATGTTATATTTACATAAACTTAACTTTTAGATAATTTAAAAATTGGTATTAGTGTAAGAATTATAAACAGACTTGAGGAATGGCCTGAGGTGCCACAATTAAAAGAAGGTTATGCTGAAAGGAGAAATATAATACTGGAGAAGGAATAATAATGAAGCTACTCAGTGGAGGTAGTAACCAGTTTTATTTAGTATTTTTGCTGAGAACTAAAGGATAAAATGATGCCCCAAAGATAGAAAAGATTGAATTCCCCAAAGGGACTTGCAAATGTATCAGAAGAACTAAACTACCTCTCTTGTAGAAATGGATTTCAATTTAGTGGTATAAAATGTAAAGTCCTAATTTAGATAGATAGCAAACATTCTTGTTTTTATCAATTGGGAGATTACCAATGCCAGTAGCAGAAAAGACTCAAATGTTAGTAACAATATGACAGACCTGACTGTATGATGCAGCCATGAAAAAAAAATCTTTGATGAGCTGGGTGAGTAGAGATGAGGAGGCATGGATCCACCCTATAAGGTCTAGATAATGTACTCTTCTCACTATGTATAGGTACTCCTGTTTGAGAAGGATTAATTAATACTGGAATATAACCCCCCAAAAAACCTACAAAGGCAAATAGCCTAGTTCATAATTACATTTAGACAGGAAATGAGAAGTTTCTAAATGTCAGAAGTTTGAGGTTCTGCAATGTCCTTGCAGGAAAAGTAATGGCAGTAAAAATCCCTCTCTCTCCAGCTAGTTTTGGGGATGTTCTTTAATCAGCTTATGAAAGGGATTGTGTGACATAGCTGGCTGATAGCGGGGGCTAAATTTGTTAATTTAGGAAGTCCATTCTAGTATCTTGTCATATGTGTTGATAGTTTCTTCTGGCTGCCAGAACCAGGTAAGCACACTGTATTAGCTGTATGGCAGGTATTTATACTGTCTCACAGAGAGCTGTCATGCTGTCAGCTTTATCTGTAGTGAAACCACTCATCACTTAGAAGGCTCAGAAATGGCAATTGTCATTGTTATAACTCAATATTCAATCTTCTACTGCTGAAAGTGTGCCTTATCTTTAATACTTAGCATTTGGAAGCTTTTAGCCTAATCAACAGGCTTAAGTAAAGTGTCATTTCTTTTTCAGTTTTTCCTTTTTTCTGGCCCATTGGACATTTCAACTCTAAAAGAGCCTGAGAGACACAATGGTAGATGTGAAGCCCATATAACCAAGAAGGTAACTGCAGCTTTTCCATTTAGTGTTTTAGTCAGACTTTTCCTTGGAAGGTGCAGTCTGTCTTGGAAAGCCCAAGATAAGTGCACAATGGCTGAAAAACTTTTTTTCTTCCCCTTTTTATGTAGTAGACTCTTCCGTGTGGCACCACTGCTTTGTAACGTTCACAAAGCAACATCCTCTTAAATATAACAGGATTTACCTAAAAATACCTAAAAATCCAAGGTGACTAAACACAAATGCTCTTGATTTACTCTATTACATCTGTTTACTGAGTTCAGTTATTTTTACTGAATGCCTTTTAGAAGGCAGCTGATGCTAGGCATCTTTAGCATGAGAGAGAGTGTTCCAGAAATGACACTATGTCTGGGCTAAGGTCTTAGTTAAGTAGTGCTTTGAATATCCTTAGCATTTATCTTCTCTTCAGTTATGTAGAGGAATCGGAAAACTTACGAGCAACTAGGCAAGCAAATTGTGTTCTCTCAGTTCTTTCTCCTCTCTATAAAAAATTAGTAAGGCAGATTTTTAATAGAATGTTTTTCTCTTCTGTTGAGATGTTTTGAGTGGAAGCATAGTCCACTTTATAAAAGCATAGTCCACAGGTTTATAAAAGGTGGAGCGTGTAGCTGAGGAATATAGAAGGCATTGTCTTTGTAGGTGCTTGTAATGAGAATCTACAAATTTTTCATCTGCTGGTTTTCTCCACCAAGCAATCTCCTATGATCAGAGAAAATTCTTTTGCTCTTTATTTAAGTTGAGCATTTGGATGTCTCATCCAGTGGGCTAACTTGCTCATTAGGTTAAGTTGCCAATGGCAACTTTTCTTGAGTCGAGGGAGAGAATTTTTTTTTAAATAAGTAGTTTAATTTAAATAGGTGGTGTACTTTAGGTAAGTGGAGAAAGAACAGTTAACAGATACATAGAGTAATGAGGTTATTTAAAATACAAGCTTTATTGTAAAGTAAAAAAATATTAGTGGCTGTAGTCAGGAAGCACAATGCTGAATGGACTGAAAAATTGACTTGTAAATAGGACTTTGGGAGGTTATAACTCAAGTTACATATATTATTCATGGTGTAATAAAGCCTGGAATCTCCATTTGGAGATAAATATTTCATTTTGCAAGGCACTGCACAGGTAAAATACAGGGGGGGATGTCCTATTTCCCAACTACCTTTCAATCTAATGAGAAAATGTATGCAACAAAGAAACAATGGGACTGCACCATAACAATGAGCATTTTGAAATCATAGTTTAAGGTTTCTGAAGACTCAATACTAGCTTTGGAATTTTAGTTTCTAGACTTCAGCATTTCATATGTCCTGTTAGTGAGGCATGTCTTTATTTTACAGTAACTAACCAAAATGTACTTCAAAGGATGGGCAGGTGCAAGCATGATGAGAGTTTTCAGGTAGGTCATCTTCAGAATTCCTATTCCTTTTAGGTCAGATTTATTAGACAATCAAAGTCCACATCTGTTGGCTTTGATTTAGTTCAATATTTAGCATTCATTTAGATGGATTATCTTTTTTTACTGAGTCTTTCTAATACCAGGGAATAGCTAATACAGTGAGAGTCAGATGTGCAGTGACCCTGCAGAGTCTGATTCACCTGCTCATATCCTGCCCTCTCAATGATTTGCATGGATATTCTGCTAAGAACAGCCACTGAGATAATCTGACAACCAAATAATTTAATCCTTGTCATTCATTTTGTGGCCTGCTGGATGTTAAAAGGACAAGGAAAAATAAGAATGAAAGGAGGTAAAAGCTCTGGTTTTGGTTGCTTGTTTTAGTCCTTTCAGCTGCTGTTATAAGTACCTTATTATTCAGCCTAGGCAGTAGGGACTTGTAATTTAGGACACATGACAGTGGATAATAGATAATCTACATCAGAAGCATAGCACCTTACCGCAAGTACATTGTATCTGTACTACTTAATATAGGAAAAATTACAAAGAAATAGACCACTATCTCAGCTTTACTTCAAGTTTTTCACAGGAAAGGCATGTCAATAACCCAATCTTTTACTCACCATCTTTTTCTCTTAGTGGACTTTAACAATAGTTTTAGGTCATAATTTGAAAATATAAACACTACTAAAACACAGAAGATATATCCTCCCTTTCACCAGTCTGTGGACATGGTTCGGATATGCCTATCTAATCCCAATCTTTACCATGATAATTGCATTGAGTTACTGTGAATGAATCATTGATTACTAGGTATGACTGGATGTGACCAGGGTAGGGAGCAATGTTAAATATTGATCATTTGTGTATCAGGTGTTTGATGGCAGTATAAGACCATGACGAGAAAAAGGTGTGGATTTTTCTCCTTAAAACAAGACATAAAGATAGTTGATACAAGGGCATGGTATTAATTACTGAAGTGCCATAGTACCTTTGTAAGTTCCCATTTAAAGAGCTCTTGCTTCCACTTGTATGATACATAGCTGGCAGTTTTTAATCAACTCTTGCAGATAAGAAGTTATTTTGTGCTTTTCACTTTTTTATTTTTTCAGGAAGAGGCATAATCACATGCCTCCAAGAAGTTTATTTTGCTATGCTGATGGCTCATACAATACTGCAAATTGTTCTACTTACCAAAGCATCCCTGGCCTCAGCACCTGTGGGCTGCTGTCACTAATGGGCTGCATGAAATATACTGGGGTGATCATTATACATCAGACTTTCTTTTATTGTTTCTAATTTGGTTCATTTGTATTTACAAATGTTGTGTGACATCTGTACCTACTCACAACTGTAAAAGTTGTTTTCACTTATATCAGAAATGCTGATTTAAGTAGGATTGGCATAAAGCCTTCTGGATACAATCTTTTGAAACTACTTCCAAGGTTTTTCCTGTAACAAACAAAGCAAAGAGCAAACAACTTCCAAGTGCACTAAATGTAGCAAGACCATCTGTTGACTTCAGAAATGAGCTTAGTAATGGTCAGGTCTTTTATGCTGTATGTCCTGGAAACAGATAATTCTTAAATTTCTTTTCCTTTTCCTTTTTTGTTTTCTTTCTTTTTTTTTTTTTAAATTTCAAGTGAATTCTAATACCTGTATTTTGGGTTTGAACACATGTCAAGGGGCATTTCTAACAGTCGTTCTAGCTGTGTCTAGAAAAGGACAGAGAGATTGGAAAAGGGGGTGATGCGTATAGTGGGGGAATGAGCAAGATTACAGTGTCACTATTCTGGTCTGTAAAAATCTCCAGTCACTATTTCTTGTCTGCCGCTCTCCTGATAAATGTCACTGTGCAGACACTGAGCAGACAGTTAGAATGCTTAGTAGTTTATTTTGAGTTAATGGGCTGGTGGAAGTTGAAACTGTGCAATGTGATTGAGAAAGCTATTTTTCTTTGCAGAAGCATCAATTATTCACAACATAGTCCCACCTTAGGAAAAGAGGAAGAGAAATGGACTCAATTATGGAAAGCTCCTATACACAGTTGCCAGGAACAAGGAAGGAAAGGAAAACAAGTACAACCCCTCTTGCGAAAGTGTGTTTTGGCATACCTTCTGTATCACAATGACTGTACCTCCATACAGAATTGATTTACACTGTACATTGGAAAAGGAAACCCTAGAGAGTAGGCATAGATTTTTTTGGCCAAATGTCCCAAAACACTGTTGGTAAGAGACTTGGAAAAAAAATCCTATATACATCCCGTCATCCTGAAGGCAATGAAATAACAATGAGGATAGTGCAGTAGAAACTGTGGCTCGAGAGGAAAAAGAATCTTTCATTCAAAGCCCATAAGATCTCATCACTATTAAAATTCAGCACACTTTCAGAAAACAGACTGAAGAAGGAATCAAATAGAGTTTTATGACTTCATAACTTTTACAAGTCTCTTTAAAGCTCGCCATTATTATTCACTCTTCAAAGACAGTCTATGGCATTACGGAATATCAAAGGATCGGTCTGAAAAAGCAAGCTTTGAGAACCAATTACTAGAAAGTGATAGTACAAAACGCATTTATCAGCTTATCAAGACTCTGATACAAGGATTGAATTGGAGAGGAGAAGCATGCCTGCCCGACATCCACTGATGATAAATCACCTGTCAGAAGTCCTTGGGGAACATACGTGTAACTAAAATTAGTACACACATCTTAGTACAAATGACGTCTATGGCTAAAGTTGGCGGAAAAGAGTGTACTTACATTGCTACTTCTTCAAAATAAGTCAGGGTAAGTAATATCTGTCTGCATACCCCAGAGTTCTAGGTTGCCCCTGAACACTGTAGTCTCTGAATAATATCTTGTAATTTACGCAGCACAAGAAGTCCCTAAGAGGACTACGTGATCTCTTCCTATTTCTCCCCTTTTTGTGACCAAAGCTCTGCTTGAGAAATTAATGTGGGATATGACTTTACTTTCTTGCTATAGATGTGTTTGTGCCTGGGAAGCAGGGATTGGTCAGTATTGTGGGAGTCATTCTTGTCATGGGTGGACTTATTTAAAGAAAATTTGTCTTGCCATCTTCTCTAAAGAAGCCTGGACTCTGAAATCATCTAATCTCCTCTGCAACATTCATAGCTGGATCCTTCTGTCTAACCATGGTCTATCCTTAGCTCTCATGTATGTCACCCAGACCTCTGAAATCTGTATTATAAGTCAGCCAAGTGTAATACCTTTAAAGGAAAGTTTTTAATAGTAAGAGGAGCAAGGTAAGAGTATGTATGCATGTGCATGTATGTGTTGTGGGAGACATGGATCAAAGGAATTAAGTGTTATCCAGTCCTCTATCATGAAAAGCAAGCTCTGCATGACTCAGGAGCTACCTTCCAGCCCTTTCCACATTCCTAGTTAGAATGGCAGCTTCATATTACAGTTCTTTTATAAAAGCAAACATTGGCATAAGATTATATTTTTTTTTAGTACTAACACAATTAACAACAATCATAGTAGCACCTTTGTTAGGGGTATGTAGAAGTCTTTGTTGCAGAGTTGGTATATGCAGTTTGCTATAGTGACTGACAAATGGATTGACTGGAGCAAGAAAAAACGGGTTGGGAAGAAAGAATATGTGACTTAGACCTTTACGTCTGCAAGCCATTAACATCCACTGTTCTGGTGTGTGCCAGTGGGGCAGGAAAGGAAGGAACAAGATGAGATTGGCCCCAATGTGTACTGGTAGCAAAGCCAGTTATTGGGCTGTGGGATATAAGCTCCCTGAGTTTTGTCCCTAGGAACAGAGCTAAGGCCCTTGTAATGCTTCTAGGTGAGTGTGGCTCAGCTTGTGGCCTGTGCGATGCTTTCGTCTGGCTTACCACTGCTTCCCTGGAGGAGACGGGGAGCATCTGTTCAAGGGATGAAGGTAGCCCACATGGCTGATTGAGCCCTCCGGCACCTGCCACAGAGAGACAGGCAGTGGCGGCTGTTGTTGTTGCTAAAGGTGGGGGACTGCCAAGTTTAACCCTGACTCTCTGGGTGAGGCTGTGACAGGAACAGGAGGGTGCCTTTGGCGATTGCTGCTAGGAGGGCTGGGGAGGTAGCGGCCTGGGGGAGTGAGTGGGTTTGGTGGAGCTCAGAGACAGATGTCTGCAGATAGGTAGGTGGGAAGAGCAGAGTCTTCCTTCCCCAAGCCTTAATCTGGCCACAGTAGAGCTGAAGGCTGGAATGCTTTCTTTAGTATCCTGCTACATGTGCCTGAGGAGACTGTGTCATTTTCCTCCTCTTCTTGCATCACATGGGCCTGCCAGACCAACAATCCTCAGAAGTAAAAGGAAGCTCCAGGAGGTGAGTCTTGAATGAACTTTGAGTTCATATGACCACTGCTTAAGTAAAGTTAATGGACACTGCCCCTCTGTGCACAGCCTATATGAAGTCACTGGGAATCAAGGATTTGACTCTGCATGATTGATTTTCCATGCTTATTACTTTAGTACAATGTGGCCAGGCTAGGGGACTCAGCTGCCAGGATGGTTTCTGGAAGGAAGAGCCTACACCACTTAGAGACATCTCTCCCTTGGTTTCTGAGAGTCTTTTTTGTTCTGCTTTGCTCTGCTTGTACTTGCTAAATGCTAGACTGTAATTGTAATAGGAGGCCGTTACACTAAGACATGAATTTGAGTGATTCACTGTGGATTTACTAAGAAGTTCTTGTGGAAGCCATGCACATCCTGAAGCTATAGATGAAGGTAGATAATAACATTTATTGTTAATTAAAAATATGAATCCAAGACATAAATGAAAACTTCCCCTCTTCTGTTTGCAGTCTTGATTGTGAAACTAAAAATGCTGAAAAAGAGGAAATATTGTTTTCTACTTAACAACAGGACAAAATTATTTTATTTTTTTTAAATGCAGGACTTAGCTATTTGACACAATTATTTGGGTTTTTTTCCTTAATATTCCCCAGATATTTCTAAATCTTTGAACAAGGGTTTTGATTGCAGGTAAGTTTCAACAATAGCTCTGCATATTACAAACAGCAGCATCAGGCACTAGTCATATGAAAAATACAAAGCTCTCCATCTATGTTAGACTTACACAGTCTTATTTACATGGTTGGTCCTAGTCCTTCACTGTGTGCACACACAGACACCCTATATGTACACAGATTGTATGATGCTACATCTGTCAACTAGCATCAGAGCAGGGCTGAACCCACAATGAGATGCTCTGCTCCTTGTAGCAACTTCAATCTTTTAAAAAGTGTATTATAAGGGATTTGAAAGGTTTAATTCTTAGACTTAGAAAGGAAGTAATTAAAATTATCTTTTGTTTCTCCCCTCTTTTTTCCCCCCTCTCTTCTGTCTGCCTCCTTCCGAGGATTTATATTCAGATTGGAATCAGAAGTGGTTTCTTTCTGCCCTCAGATCACCCTGCCCTAGAAATACCGTGGCAACTCACAAAAGCCTGAGATAAAGCGCTTGCATTCAATAGTGCTATAAATTAGTGACACATTATGATAATAAAGAATAAGGGATGTAAAAATGCATGTGTTAAAAGAAAAACAATAGTAAAAAGTTCTTAGATCTAATAAAAAACATTGCCCTGGCACAACACCCACTTCCCTCTCTGAAAAACAGTAAAGCTAAGTCCTTTTGCTTTGTCATTATTTTTTATTTAAACTGAAATTGTTATAGTTTTTATTTCCTGACCAGAATGTTTTAATCTGGTGTATGATTCATACCACTAACAAAGCAGACAAGTATTAACTTTGTGAGTACTCCCTACCTTATTAAATAATTTAGAAATAATTTTATTAACTTTATAAATTAAACAGTAACAGTGCCTTCCAAAAATAGCAAAATCTCTTTAAATTGCCTTTGGGAATATTTCCTAAAACTTTATCTGTGTTTGTCATTCCATAACAAAAAATGATCTTTTACTTGTAACCAGCTGCCACAGAGAGTAATACTGAAAGCTACTTCTAACGTTTTTCAAGATTGTGTATATACCAATGACTGAAAAGAAATCAATCCTTTTGTGTCTATGTCAAAAACCTATTTTAGATCATGTAGGCTATATATATATATATTTTACATAATAAAGATATACATGACCATGTCACATTGTTCTAGGATTCAAAGATAGTAATCTCTCATATTTCCAAAGGGAAAGCTTTATCTGATTATTTAAATAGAAGTAATGTGTCTTCTTTTAAGATCTTGGTCACCAAGGCATTAAGAGTAAGCATTTGAATAGTCCCTGTGACTTTTATATGCACAACAGACTTAATTGTCTTATGGAGTAATTTCACAGTATTCATTTCCCTATGCATTAACAGTGTATGTAACACGTATTTAAGGATTGTTGTTTGTCCCTTCTGCTGCTGCAGCAATATATGGCAAGATTTTTCGTTCCACAAAATCAAACAAAGTTTACTGGAACACTGGCATCGAAACCTAAATTTTCCTTGATCAGTAGCTCTAAGGCAGACCTGCCAGCTAAACTGCTTCATGCTTGGCAACCCTGAGTATCCAAGCAGGCAGTTTTTCCAGAGATCACGGGATTTGCACTGGGAAGTTTAAGAGCCTCGTTCTAAGTAGCCAGTAACAAAATGCTGCTGGGGGCAGATAGCTTATTTCATATCTGAAATGTATTTTATATTATTTCTGAAACAAAATTACTGCCAAATTTCCATCCTTGAAGATTCCTGGATTTGGTCCCAGTGGACTGAAATCTTGTTGGAGAAACCAAACTTTTCCTAAAACTTTGTGTGTACCAGAAACTTTTCTTTTCAACCTGCTCTGTTTCTGTTTTGGAAGGACATACAGCTGTGCTGCCCAAGTCTAAAATCTCCTGTCACTAAATTGCGTGCATCATCCAAGGTAGACATTTCATTGTTTGGATTTTTCATTAAATGCTTAGTGGAGATTTTTTTTTTTCAGTGCCTTAAGCTTGGAATGCTTATATTTAAACAATGTATTTAATTTAGTACCAGAGAGCTAAATGCTGATCAGTGACCTCATGAAAGTGGTCACTTTATGATCCCTTTGTTTTAAAATCTGTAGCTTTCTGTTGTGGGCAATTATGTCTGTCTTTCTTCTCTACCCTCCTCCTTGACAATATGCACTGCATAGTTGCCCTGGGATCCAAAACTGTCAGCTTTTTTTTGTTTCATAGCTCATGCATCATCATTGATTCTACTGAAAATATGTAACCCAAAACTGAGTATAGGTTGCTGCACTAGCCCTGAAGGTCTGACAAAGGTTGCTGGTAACAAGTTAGGGTCTTGAAGCTGGTTGTTCACAGGCTTCTGTGGAGGTACAGCACTGAAGAGTGGAATTCTGTCTGCCTAATACACAAGGCTGCATTGGTGTTATGATACATAGTTCAAAAGAGCAACAAGTGATTTAGTCTGCCAGTTTTCCTCAGCTGTCAGAGTCAGACTTCCCATACAATCTGTGGTGAGAAATAGTCCTGACACCAAAACTAAGCCAGCCAGCCGTGGTGCTTAAATTAGGCACTCCAGCAATCTTGTATCTGAGCTCCCTAGTTAAGAAGTGGAGCCAAATATACTTCCTGTAGATTTTATTTGTATTTTGGAGACTGTATCCCTCAATGCATATGAATTGCAAAGGCACAACCTGCTGAACTCATTTGAAAGGTCTGCAATCAGATTATTTGTGAAGTCTTCTAAAATCGAGTTTTAAGACATTTTTTGCATGTATAATATAGAGATAAGAACTAAGAAATACTGTGAGTTGACATTTATTTTTTCAAGTTCTGGGATCAGTCCTGAAGCCCTCATGCACACAGACTTCTAGTGTTTTTTGCTTATAGGTGGGAATTCCAGTTCACCAAAGGTAAAATGGTCCTACAATATAAATTTAATTCATTTTTCTGAGGGAAATAATGCCACTGTTGCCACTGTTCTGCTTGGTACAGCTGCTGCAAGCTCAAGTGACTTCTGATGGTATTTTGAAGTGACTTAGGAAAGGGCAGGGAAAAAGAAAATTAAAATGTGCATTAAAATTTAAAATCACATAAAAGTACTTAAAGTACAAATCATTACAAGATATATTCAAATTTATATAGAGAATGCTGATCTCTAATCATGGAAATAAGTAGTGTGGGGTTTGTAACATCATGAGACCTGTCAAAAATACAGCCATGGAGCAGGAATCACAAAATCATTCATTCATCAAATCCACTATGAATGAGCTGCTAAATCACAACTAACCCCAAATTATTGCAGATTATTTTGTTTAATAATTAGACAGATGAATTCAGAAATGGAAGGCCTACTTCCTTTATTCTCTAGTGGTATAAGTCTATAAAAACCCCTAATTTTCTTGAGGCCAGTGGGAGTTTTACTGTTAATTGTGGCAAGTTTATGGATTTATCACTGATTCTTGCTGCTATGAAAGGAATATCAGTACTAGTGAGTCCAGATGCTGGAACTGCCCAGACAGCAGCAACTGTTAGAGAATTACTGGAAACTGAGTAGTTGGATGAGCAGTCAACAAGAAGGAAAGAGAGGCATAAAAACTAGCAGCTGTTAACATTGAGTGGAGGACATGTCTGATATGGGATGGAGAAACAAATGCATTTTCACAAGAACTGAGCCTCTTCACCATAGGTGGGAAAATAAGAAGAACAGGTTTGTGAGAAAGAAGAGCAAACAGTAATTCACTCTATGGAAATAAGAGAAGTGAAAGTGTGAAGAGATAAGCAGAGGAAGGGATAGTATATTATAAATTCATTAGAAGTAAAAAAAAAAAAAGACAGAAAAGGAGCTCCAGTGTTATGTAGACAGACGTTAAATGTTCTGTGAGGAACAGAGCTATGGAAAGCTGAATTTCTGTCTGTTATGTGTTTATATCAGCAAGTCGTCAAAGAATGTTTCATATAAAATAAGGAACAAAGATTTGATCTTTCTTCTGTTAGGAAAAAAACCCCCAAACCACAAGAAGCTTCCCATTTGGTTTCTTAAAGTGAAAAACCCCAAATTACTACTTTTTTGAGTTGGATCAGGCCCACAAGAAATTTGTTGCTAGAAAGGGAGTGCCGTGGGAATTACATTCATAATCAAGAAACTAAAATTTCCAGCTAATAATGCAGAGTAAAAAGCAGTAACTAGAACTGTAAATATGATGGCATTAAATTTTCACTTTGGCAAGAGGGTTGTTCAGAATGCTTTCTCAGAGAGGAAGAACATTTAATTGCCACAACTTCCCATGAAGTGCATATGACCCAAATGATTATGTTGTAGCTGCTACTGAGCATTCCTGTTAGGAGACAGTTTAATTGTTTAAAAAGATCCAATTTCAACAGTGGCTTTTATGGTGCTTAGAATGAGATAACGTTGGCAAAAGCTCCAATGCAGACATTTTATAGGTATAAAGTGAAACTCAAACATGTTAGTATGACACATATAAACCACCTTTGACTGACTGTTTAGTTTCCCATTAATGCTCAGCATTGAGAATGCTGAAATTCCAGCAAGCCCGAGATCTGCATTCAGTGCCCAGGACATTCAATGCCCAAACTTTTTAATGGATATCTGATTCTGCAAGTTTTTTACTGTTTCAACCAAGGCTTTGAGATTTCTTAGTTCTCTATGAAGAATGCACTCTTGTAGCTGGGTGGTCACATCCTGAGTGGTGGTGACCATGTTTACTGACAGGTATATTTTTTCCTCTGTTGTATTCGACGCATTTTACAGTGACATCTAGTGACTAGTTTAGTTAAATGCAGGTATGTACTTCAGATCTCGTTTCCGTCATTGCTAGCTCTACGTTACCTTCACTGTGGTAAAAAGTCCATAATCCGAAGCCAAGGACGTGGCAAAGGCACTGTAGTTTCTCCATTCCTGGACTCTCAGTGCCTTCTTCCTCCTCTCACTGTCCCCAGCTGGGTGCCTTACAGAATGGACGTAGCTAATTGTGCTAGAGCTGCTTCAGGTTTTTCATAGTCTTTACTGAAGTCTCTACGCTCTACTTTCATCACTTGTAGTATCTGTCTAGTGTTAATATATTTAAGGAGCAGAGGAAAATCCCTGAGCATTTGCAGTAACCCTCCTGCTTACTTTTTTTTTTTTTTATACTGGGATGCTTGGAAGTAGGATCCTCCTCATCTCTTGTTCTGGTAAGCATGACAGAGATAACTATTCCTAATTCTAAACTCAAAACCAAATCTCATGCAAAGGATGAAGGAAATTAGAGTGAGTAGACTGGGAGAACAGTGTCCCAACATTACTACCTGATATACAGATGTTTCTTCCAGAAAGGCTTTTCACAGGACAGGGAGAATGTGGATCAAGACACACCTAGGTTATAAGCAACTTTCTCATTCAATGAGGAGTGGACATCGCTTTCCAGGCTGTTCAGAGCCTGCAGGCAGTAGCTTCCTAGACCCCTCTCCTGCTCACTGACTCATCTTGCGTATTCCTCAGGTAAGGGTAGGAGAGGAATCTTGCCCTTCTCTAAGCCTAATCAATAAAGTAAACGGTTCACACACTGCAGGAATGGAACAGCATGTCCTTTATGGCCTACTTTATGTTGCTTTTTATTTTATGAGATGAAACAGTGTCAGAAATACAAGCCTTGACTCCAGGATCAGATCTGAATGTTCCTGAGTTTGAGATCTGGCCTTAAACTGAGGCATTCCTAAAGTTTGAATTCACCCCAATACGAACATGAGTTTATTTTTCAAATCAAGATTTTAGTCCATGTCTGTTCTTGGCAACTGCTACTCTAGTTTGCAAACTTCTAATTTGATATTGTTTATCCCTTACGCACTTTAACAGTGATAGGGCTGCGGGCTTAAACCCAGCAACTTTGCATATATTTTGACTCTTTTTCTAGAAATCAAGAAAAAGAAGAGTGTTACCCATGAGCAGCCCTGGTGGTAGCTGTTTTGGCACAATATTGTTATCTTACCATTAACCATGCAGCTTTTGCTTTTTTTCTTTACTGTCAGCTTCATGTAATAAGGCCCAGACTCCAGCAACAAAATGCTTGCTTTCAAATGCAGGCCTTTGCATTGTTGAATTTCTTTCTGTCCCTGTGACTCTACACCATAGGGCTGGGCAATTCTTTTTGCATGAAAACTTGTTCTCAGTAATTGGCATTACCTTCCTACTCTGTGTTACCTGAAGCTTCAGTACCATGCACCTTCTTGGACCGTCTTCTCCTTGGACCAGTATTTTTATTAAAATACTGAGCAGAACTGGGACTGGCACTGATTTCAGAAAGACACCCCTTTTCTTCCCAGTAGTATAAATAGTTGTAATCTCTTCTTCTTACCTACCTAATAGTTATTCTTTTAATCTCCATTTTTTCCACTTTAATTATTAAATATCCCTTGAGGCAGTGAAAGCAATTCTTGGTTTAACTCTATAGAGATTAGTTCCAATGCATTGAGCTTGTCTAAAACACCAGTTATCTTACTGAAGAGAGATACTATAGACTGCCACAATCTAGCTTGATAAAACCCTGTGGCATTTTATCACAGTTTTCATTTACCTCTCTGTCCTAGGTTTACTCGTTCTACAGTAATGGTACTGTCTTTCAAAATATCAGTTCTATCTCCTTACTTGCTCCTTTTAAAAATACACATGGCATGATTTTTTGCTTTGGATCATAGGGTATTGCTGTCAAATTATGGGAACAAATATCTGCTGTACCAGTGATTTTTTTGCACCTTTGGGTCGAGACTATTTACCCCTTTATTTTCAGTTCTGTTGCAATTGTCAAAATTTTGGTAATTCATACAATATGGTAAATGCTTCAGTCCCATGAGGTGCCCTACTCTTATTCTCATTAATGTAATCATCCCTACTGGAAACAGAAGAAAAGCTGTATTTAATTGCTAGGCCAAACCTAAATTATCCTTTGACTCTACTGCATTGTGACTGGGTGAAGGCCTTGCTTCATCCCTCTTTAGCCTTTCTCTATTTATGAACTTAAGAGCCAGAGTTCTGTTTGCTTTGTAAGTCCATCTAAACCCTTCTGGGTGTATTTCTGTACCTTTCAGATCTAAAGAATGCTTTTTGCCAATGAATGCCCTTCCCATTCCTGTACAAGCTCTCTACTTAGTCGTATTTTACATTGAGGTGTCTATTTTGACAACTTTTTCTTTCTTTTCAGGTTTATTTTCAGGTTGTTTTATTATTTACACACTTGAGTTACTCTGGACAACCTTGCTAACTACTTTCCTCAGTTTCTCAAAGTTTGCATTTCAGAGGCAAAATTGTAATAATAGATCTATTGAAATTTTAAGATGAATTGAAGCAGCTCATGGTTGCTCCATTTTAAAGGAATGTGGATGCACCTGAAAACAGAACCATTGTCCTGGAAGCACTTTTCAATTGTGCATTGAGAATTAATTCCTTATTAGAACTAGATTTTACAGTTTGGATTTTCAGGTCGGGGCAACGTACAGATCTGCTCAGGCCTCTCACCCTTGGATGTCATGCACTGCGGATAACACACCTGGCAAGGACTGGCTTACAGACTTTCAAAGCGATGGAAGCAGTGTAGTGATCACAAGGAATATTGTGTGTTTAGCAGTGAGAAGTGTTATGAAAGGAAAAGGGAGTTAGAGACAATGGCCAAAACAAAATAAAAGTATAATTCAGTATGGTATCCATCCCAGATGTTGGATTGGATATTAGGAAAAAATTCTTTACTGAAAGGGTTGTCAGGCATTGGAACAGGCTTCCCAGGGAAGTAGTTGAGTCGCCATCCCTGGAGGTATTCAAAAAGCGCATAGACAAGGCACTTCAGGACGTGGTTTAGTGGGCATGGTTGACAGTTGGACTCCATGATCTTCAAGGTCTTTTCCAACCTAAATGATTCTATGTGTGCTGAATGCAGAGAGACTTGAAGTAGCCCATTGGAAGTGCTAAGTGCTATCCACATCTGAGATCTTTTCCCTTGTTTAGGGAGGTTATGGCATCTGAAGAGAACGGATGCTCTAAAGTTCACAACCTGCTCCCAAATGTAGCTCCCAGTGACTTGAATGGCTATAATTTCCCATTTCTTTTTCATCAAAGAGTCTCTCAGCATTAGGCTATAAATGGAGGCAGAAATCTCATGCCCAGTCTGATTTTCCACATTTTAAAAGTGGGTGACTGGGTAGTATTCCTGGGGCCAAGAGGAGATCAAATAAAGATGAAAATCATTGTGGCATCTAGTGTTCAAAGTGCTTGGCTGGAATGGGAAGCACCTGTGTCTAGACTCCGCTCTGAGGCTTATTTGTTTGGTTTTTTTTTTAATCTAATGATCGCTTAATGTAAATTGTGTGTGCAGTATTAAGAACTGAGACGAGAATCAAATGCAAGTTGTTTCCTTCTGCCTTGCTCTTTGCTCAGTCCTGCAAGCTCAATGCTGAGACGTGTAGGGCAGGTCAGTCCTTAGCATTTGCTTTGTAAAGAACCCTAGACAGTCAACAAATTGTTGCTTGAAAAAAGGTATTTTGTGTTTCTGATTGTTGAGTAAGCTGTTCTGTATTGGAGTTTTTCATTTGAGCAGGTAAAATTCCTCGTTTATAGTCTAAAATCTCACCACTTGCTTTATTTAAGGTATATACAAGGTATTTATATATAGATTCTACTCAATTACATTTTTAACCACTTAGGGTTATCCACAGCAGTTCAATCCATAGGCATCATGCCAAATCCATGTTTCTTTAGACAGCTGTGTTTGTGAAACATAAAATTACAAAGCAAGCAAAGGAAAAGCACGTATTCACAACTTCTCAGGCTCCATCAAAACTTCATTTACTTACTATGGACTCTTCACTGAAACCTTCAGGCATTATACAAATTAAGATAATGCACTGTGCATTTTGACAAATATAGAAGTTTCAAAATAATTAAGAATGCAGACTACTGATTAAAGATTT
>JAVJGG010000001.1:45748426-45803152 GCA_035590195.1 Aviceda cuculoides | reverse complement strand
TGTAAATATGGATGCCATTGAGAAGGTGACAGAAAATGTCTGAGATTTTTTGAAATGCTGTATCAGTTTATGAATCATCTGCCCATTGGTCATAATATACAGGCAAATTAAAAATTAGCTGAAGGATATTAATTAAAGAAGATTAAAAGAAAAATGCTACTTATCATGCAAGAGAATGGAATGTGCTCATTGTTGAAGCGAACCTCTAACACTTTAATGTGTATATAAGCTTATGATGTGTGTTTCACTCATAATTGCAGTATGTGGAATTTGAAACAAGCAGAATGTGCTCTAGAATTGGCAGTTCTTACAGGATTGAGATTCTTCTGTCAGTTACTGCTTTTTGAAGTGGCCAGTCAAATTCAGAACCAAAGACAAGCTGGACTTTCCACATGGATTCTTTAGCTCAAAATTTTGAAATACAGAAGTTCTGTCTTTATTTGTAGTCCTTTAGAGAGATCTGTCCATAACGGTGGGGTTATTTTGTTTCTATATGAGCTCTTAAATATTATTGTATTTGGAAGCTTTCTGTTTTATAATAGCAAAACCTAACTGTTGTTTAGTGTCTAGGAGTGGGAAACCCTAGACATTGTGGGCAAGTACCTATATGATTTTGGGTGGTCAAACAGACAAGCATTTGATCTGTTTCTGTTTTCCATTTTCTAAAGTGGCATGGTAGTATTTGGAGCATGTAGCAAAGGTGTTCTGGGTTTACAATCTCCCTGTAATGCATGAATGAAAGTGCTGCCTTCTGTTAAAGCAACTTTCATTAAGCTCCAGATAGTTTACAGGAAGGAAAATCTATTTTAGGAACCACTTGTGAGTGGGAGAAAGGAAGAAATGAGCTCTCTTAGGTACCCCTCCTTCTAACAGTGTTGCTGTAAACTTTTCTTTCTGAGGAGAGAAAGATTCCCATTTGCTTTCCATTCATATAGTGTAAAAAGATTGGAGGAGTAAATTACCCCTACTAACAAAATCTAATACTTATTCTTAGGTGCATTAGCTAACAGGAGGAGAAGCTGTTAAATATCTCCAAAACTAATTTTCTACCCAGTATCTGGCACTTTTTGACATCTTTTTCATCTTTTCATCTAAAGATTTAGATTTTCATCTAAAATGTTCAAGCCAGTATACACAGATAGGTGGTGGCCAGGTCAAGCCTTATAGCTTTGGTACTGTTGTGACTGTGGCATCAGACCAACGGAAAAGCCAGTCAAGAAGGCTGCCCTTGCTAGTCTGTGCTGGACTGTGTGCAGAGCTGGAGTGTTGGGAGTGTATGGAGAGTTGGATAGCAAGTGTGATTCAGAAATTAAAGCTGGTTTGAGTGAGGCTGTTGGTAACACATTGCAGCAGACATGGTTGGCTTAAAAAAGACCTGTTTATTTCCCACTTACAATAGTATCAGAACACAACAGTGCATGGGGGTGAAAGCTAATGGAGGAGAACCATTTCTTTGCTAAGCCATATCAGCCTGCAGCTGTTCATTGGGCAAACTGTGTTTGCAGGCAGGCTGGATGTCACTGCAGTGTGGATAAAGGATGGGCTGCCAGGCAAGGGGTGCTTGTTTCACTGCTATGTGACCTACTTCACATGCAATACTGGGAAGTGCTAGATGTGGTAGAAGGTTTTGTTGCTGGTAAAATCTGAGAGGAAAAACAACAGACTGTATTATGCAGAGATGGATGTCAGAGAGTTACCACTCCTTTCACTGCATGTCTGTCTCATCCATTTCTATTCCAACATGCGTCTGTTCTGAGTACCTAAACACCTCTTCTACCACAAGAGTGACATTTTCCAGTAAAGGAACCAAAGTGCTGAGAAACTGCGGGAGTCGTACAAGGTCATACAAGAACTTGTGATTAAACAGGTAGTTGAGCCTAAATTTCTTGTGTTAGGCTAGTGGTCTAACTGGTGCCCCATGCTACCTCAATTGAAAGAAAACATCCTGTAGGTATCTCCCTCAATAACTTCTGGGGAAGGCACACCCAGAAGATTAGCACCTCTGTAACTGGTGCTAATTCAAATCAGAGAACTCATTTCCTCAAATCGAGCATCCATTGCAGAGTGTGAGTTGCCAGCAATTTACTGATTTGCACTGAAGAAGCACTGTTTTCTGGACTCCTGCAGCTCTTACCTGCAACAATCTATAGAGACAACAGAATACCTAAAGGTTTTCCCATTTGTCTTTTTCTCTGGTAATAAAGGGCTGAGAAGTGATGCAAATCAAAAGATTAGCTACAATCACCCAGCTGTCACAGCGAACTGTTCTGCATCCTGCTGCACTGGCATTGCTTTGTGTTGGAGGAATGAGTTGTGATGTGCAGGGACAGGTAAAGCATGTTGTTGCTTCAGAATAAATGAATGCTAGAAAGTGTGTATACGCTTGATTTGGACACATTTCCTGGATTGCTGAGAAAGGCAACAAATGAGCAGTGAAGGAAATCTTTTCTAAAACACTTACAGCAGCTTGGAGAATTCCTCTTCTGTAATGTTCTTATAATTGCTGTGACCTAGAGCTGGTTGCACATTCATCCCATTGTAATGTTTTGCTACTGAAAAATGTTGATTTCAATAGTCAAGGTATAACTCTGCTTGTCTGTGAAATTCTTTTGAGGTTACTCATTTTGGTAAGATTGGAAACATGCAAAAATAAATTTATTCACCTATCTGAATACAGATACTTTCTATGGAATATTGGGAATGCTAAAAATATTTGTCTCAATGAAACACAAACAAAACATTTAGCACAGAATTCTCAAATTGTTTCTTAAGTTGTGTGCAATGAGATTATATCCTGCCATGTCAAAATTTCTCCACAGATGTTAAGTTCTGCACTTAGAGCTTCCTTGTAAGTCTAGATGACATCACTCTGTCAACTCTCTAGTCTAAAGAAAAGGAGCACGGAGAATATCAGACTCTTCCCATCCTAGTCCAGGCTTGGCCATGACCTCTGTGGGCCTTGGTTGTCTGTAATGCTGCTGTGTTTATGGGCTTCTCAGAGCTTTGTGAAACACTAATTTGAAAGTTTTTGGATGTCAAGTTTGTTTTGCAGCAAGAGACTTCATTTTACCTTGTCTCACCAGAAGGACTTACTGCCTATCTGGCTTCAGAGAGGGAGGATGTACATGACACAAAATTCTGCACTGCTCAGGCTGTCCTGACGTTTCCTCCCTCCAGTCATGAAAAGCCTTCAGCTTTGACACCCAGCTTTGATCTAGCTTCTCTTTATGCCAAACATATATCATTAGTCTGTGTTACCTACATTTAAAATTTATCTCTAGAATATCACTAGGGTATGCTGGCATGATTACACAAAAGATGCAGTGATTGGAAGCTCCATCACACATACTTATCAGCATACCTATGTGTTTGATGATAATGTGTATCAGTCTATCTGCAGTAGTAGTCAGGAGGTGGTCTCAGATCAAAGTCTCTCATTTCTTTAAATACCTTTCAGTTGCTTCTCCATCTATGAGCCACTCTGTTCTCTTCCAGTTCAAAGAAAAGTTAGTTGCTTTTAACCATTTGTAGTTTGTACTAAAACAGAAGAGGAGAACACAAATCATACAAGGTGACTATTGCTTGTGCTTATTAAAAATGGATGATTTTTGGATGGAGGCAGGTGTTGTAGAGGCATCTCATCAGTACAAACAGTCTCATTCCAGTGCTCAGTACCTCTGTGCTTTCTAAACAGTTTTTCACTATATTACCTGAAAGCTGGAGCCCTTCTGAGCGCTAGAGCTGCTGTATGTACTGTCTGTTGCATTAGTCATGATCTTCTTGCTGTCACCTTGTGTCTCTTGCCAATTGATTGTCTTTCTCTGTATAGTTCAGCTGTGAGAGCAATCAACAGGCACTTTGTGGGTGCCTTTCCCAACGAAGTGTCAATCTTAACTCACCCTTGTCTCTTTCGCTGTAGTGATCAATATAAATGTTATGAAGCCACACAAATGCCTAAAGAGCTTTCTCTCCCCAAAATGCTTTGCTGCTTTTGACATGTGCTTCCTCACTCTCAGGAGACTCCATCCAAGATTAAGGAGTTTTAGGAGAAGTTTGGAGCCATTTGCTATCTAGCTTGAAAGAAGCATGTATAAGAGCAGTGGCTCCTGTTCACTCATGGACTGGGCTAGGCTTAATTAAAACTATACTTCTTAGATTTGAATGTTTAATTCTTAGCAGGATCAACCCCAGTCACTCCTCATTTAAAATAACGTGAGGCTCCATTTAGCCTCTGAATAATGATTTTAGGGTTTCTTCAGTTATTCTGAAATCTTTTCTCATCATATCTGGTTTTCTTTTATTTAAATGAAGTGTAAGGAGTGATGATAATTCCAGAGAGAAATTAGCTGGCCTAGGTTTCTCACCTAGTGAATAGGTTTTAAGATAGGTCTCTGTGCAATCACTCCGCAGCAGAAAAACCTTGCTAGATGACACCATGCAGGTGGTTTTGCATTAAAAAAATAGGCATTCTGTTCCCAAGCAGGCTGAGGTTCTCTGCCTTAACTGCAAACCCTTTTATTACCTGTAGCTACAAGGTTCCCTTCCTTTCTTAGGCTCACCAGCCTGTTCACTCACCAGTAAGCCTGTTTGCTCAGCAGAAGGGACTAGCCCCAGTACAGAAGTGTTGCAAAAAAGGGGGAGTTTTTTGTCTGACTAACATCCATAGCAAAACTTAAAGATAACTTTAGTGGACTGCAACTTTCATCTAAGATCCTTTCTGCAAAGAAGCTCTAAAATAAAAGTGAACTATGGTCAGCCCCCAGGGACAGACTGTAGAACCTTGTGCCTCTTTGTGCAAGCCATATCAAAGAACTGTGAAGCTGTCTAAGGCTTGTGACAAAGATTGTTTCTCTGCGCTCCAGCGAGGGTGCGTGCACCTCTTAAAGGCTGTAAGTGAGGTGCTGCATTATAATGGGTAGTCCAGTTTTAGAATTCCCTTGGTCCTCTATCTCCAAGAGCGTGCCAACTTCTGGAGAAAGTATTGTTCTGCTCTGCGCTGTGCCACTTGGACACATTGTGCTCTTCAAGTATGTAGAGAGCTGAGATGCAGCAAAGGGCAATATGGGCAAAATAAGTAGGAAAGATCAGTTAAGTACAGAGGTCTTCCTACTTAATTTTCTGCTAACCCATGGAATTACAGGAACTAAAATGATTGTGATGCATGCTGTTCCTTATGGTGAATTACTGGGATCCTCTGAGCATTATCTGGCTCAGCTCTACTTATTCCTTTCAGGTGAGGTTTCAGAACTTACCTATTATTTGACAAATCTGGCATTTGAAACAATCACTTATTTTTTTTTTTTTTTTGTGTGTGTGTGTACGTCTTCACAGTGAATGCCACGTCCTCTGACAGTGGAATCAGCGTGTAACTTCGGACTTTGCATTTGGCTTTTCTGAATATCTAAAACAAGATTCACAGAATGCTAACACATGGCAGCTCGCATCCTGTTGAATATGTTTCTTTGCTCTTACCAGGTGTCTTGTACTTCTCTTCCAGCACTTCTGTATCCCCCCCCTTTTTTTTTAATGTTAAGAATTTTCACAACGGTAAGAAGGGTACAAAATTTATGTGGCAGCAGTGGTAACTACAGTCCTAAAATGAGCAATACACTTCATAATGAAACATGACCAGCTGGCCCAGCCATATGAGCCTGGCGAATGTTCATACGTGTGTTTTGACTATGTTTGAAGGTGTCTCTGATGAAGTGCCAAAAATGAACACAGACTTTTTTACAGGGGGACTCTCATCACCTTTTTGTTTCTTGGTTACGAAGCCACCTGACCTCAAACCAAGATGGCTGTTTTCACCTCTATGTGGAAATCTCAGCTGAGTGATTTAATTGAGGTCAAGCATTGCCATCTTGGGTAATGATATGATGCCACCTTCCAGGTTGATTGGCCACTTGCTCCATAGTAGAAGCAGCAGTTAAGTAATAGGTTTAGATAAGAGACTTATCTAACACTGCAGGTGCTATTTATGTCTTCTGCAGAGAGCCCTTCTTTTGTTCTGGCATTGCTGTTTTGACACAGTTTATCCAAGCACTTCCTGTATGTGTGCATTAGCAGCAATAGAAGATGGAACACATCAAACCTCTCTTTTGACAGAAAATGCCTTTTAAAATCTTTCCAGAGAGCATTCACTTTATTCCAAATCCCTTTTCCTCCAGTGAGATGCATGGGAAGAACCTCTTATTTTAACCCATTCTTCTCTTCTGTAAAATGAAACTCCTTGTTTGTCCCTTTTGTCTTGTGCACCCGCACAGCACTGTTTTTTTCTTGAAAGTAATATGTTTGGGGTTTGGTTTATTTTTTTTTTCTGTTTTGAATGCTGCAAAATGCTTCATTTCAGCCCTGATCTGTGCCTTGCCTTAGCAAAATTACCATTAAGAGCCTACTGCTGCCTTTTGTCCTAGAGGGTCAGTGTGCAAAAAATTACTCAGCAGATTCCTGTAACATTAAAGATGCCTTAGGTGAGGGTATCATCAGCCGTGGCGTCCCCCGGGCTGGGGGACAGCTGGAGTACATTAGCCAAGTGCCAGGAGTGCAAGGACAGACTGACCGGGGCGGTGGGCTGGCATCACTCTCTGCGTACCCACCTAATTTGGGGTTCCCAGAAGGAGATGGCGGATTTCTCTTCCCACCAAACTCCTAGCCACTGTATCCATGAGATATTTTTTTTCTCGGGCAAACTGTGACAGTTGCAGTTTTGCAGGAATCTGGCCCAGAGAGGAGGGGGGAGGTGGAAAGAACCGATCCCGGAGAGCAGCGTATTGGCAGTGCCACGGCAGGTTCCTATGATGTTGGCCTGATCTGAAACAATACAGTTAGTGATAATCTGGGGGAAAAAAAAAAAAAAAGTGGTTTGGAGCAGTTTTATTTTAATAAAATAAAAATCCTCTGTTAGAAGCCAGAAAATTAGCGCAGTAGAAAATTCTCAGTGTTTTGCTGGTGTTACTAATAAATTTGCCACCTTTTACTGATCCCGATTATTTTAACCCTTTCAATACCAAGCCCACAATAGCAGATTATTACATTTCTTTCTTATTCTTTCAGTGTTTAGGAAAATCCTTTACTTCTTTGGTTTGGTTTACACACCTAAAGATAACAGAAGAGGAAGTCAAAACTTTTTTCCCTGGCCCCGACGCTGTCAGAGCTGCTGTTTGCTTACGTGGGGTGCATGAAGAGGCAGAGCAGGCGTGGGGCTGCCGGGCAGCCAGAGGGTACTCCCCACACTGCGCCTCGGAGTTGCTTTCCTGAGTCACTTCTTGGAAAAGCGCTGCCATTTCTCATGCAATAACAGAAGACAGCGGAATGGAAAGCTAGAAGAGCAAAGTGTGATTAGTTTTAAAGGATAGCACAAACAATAAATGAAAATTATGACCAGTTGTGAACAGGAGAAGCGTGAAGGACTGCGACGAATTTATACTCTTCTAGCTCCCTTCTAAATGAAAAATGGGCATAAAATCCCCCATGTGCTGATTTGCATGCATGAGAAAAGGGGCTGGCTGGGTGAAAAATAGCCTATAGTGCCCATCCTTCACTTGTTAAATAATCTAGACAAAGGATAAGAGACATTCATCGTCAGTGTGTTTGTACCCGAGTGATTTCAGTGCCGTTCTCCCAGCTGCATTAGGCCCCATGGCTTCTCGGCTGTGAACTGTTCCAGCTTTGTGCACCCCCGCCCCCCGCTCTGCTCACAGTCACACCGAGGCAATCTGCAAAGGCGAGATAGGCCCGGTTGGAGGCCGTCGTTTCACAGCTATGAAAGGACAACCCCCCCCGCCTTCCCAAACCGGGGGGCCGGGGCCGGGCCGGCCGTGGCGTGGCGGCCGCTGACCGCCAGGTGGCAGCAAAGGGCCGGGAACGCCGCCGGCCCCGCGCCTGTGTCCGCGCCCGCCGTGGGCCTTGTGCGGGGCCCGGGGGAAGGAGCCCGCGGGCAGCAACCTGCCGGCCTTCTTCGGGCCAAAAGTACCCGTCCGCTGCCAGTGTGGAAGCTCGGTGGGGCTTGCAGGGGCACGCGTGCGGCCGATCTTTCTTTGATGAGCTCTGTCTGGTTCCGCTGGAGTTAAAAAAAGGAACACAGAATGTGTGTGACACGGAATAATTGCAGTGGCATAAGTAACTGTAAGCTTTATTTTTTGAAAACATTTCTTCAGGTGCATTTTGGTATTCTACAGATCAGGTGTTAATAAGTTGCGTTTCTGGAGTGACCCTTACTTTAGAGCTGGAGTATACCCGCTGTAAATAAGCTCTCTAAAATTCCCTGGCATTCTTCCTCACGATGTAAGAAAGACTTTAAAGTGCCTATTTCATGTTTCCCTGCCTAGTTATTCCTAATGAAGTGCATGAATTCATAATGCATATTGAGATAACGTTAAGATTTGTAGCCTAAAGCAGGAAAAAGTAGAATGGCAAATATTTGGCCTTTTGCTGGTAACTTGGTTGCTTGTAAAGGGAAGGTCAAAATTCATATACTTCACAATGAATTTCTAGCAACTGTCAGCTGCTTCCCAAGACCTCATGTCACTCTACTTACACGTGATTTTTATACTTAACTTCTACATCAAAGAATTTATGAGAGTTCTAAATCTCCCTATGTTAACCATGGGTGAAGATGTGCTGTCTCACAGCCCTTTAATCCTTATATATCAGTCCATGCTTTTCAAAAGTTGCATAGATAGTTATATATTAGCCTAAATGTGCCTATTCACTTTCTCCGATTTGATGAGAGCATTTTTTGGAGGCTGGACTGAAACTAAGAAATGCATTCTTTTAAGAGGTGTTCTAACATAGACCTTGATCACGCATTTATAGATGGTTTTAAAATGCACCTTTTTTTTTAACAAGGAAAGCAATAATGCCACCCCGTAGATATTAATCAAAACTGTTGAAACTATTTTCAGAGATTGCTTAGGTGTCTGGAAAGCTGTCTTATTAGAAGGCAAGGATGATGAATAACCACTGTCCTGCATATCTACTTCTGTGCCATAGCACTTTTCATTTGCAGATCTCAAAATGCTTTCTTTTCAGTGACTCAGGCACTTTCATGATCTGTCTCTTTTCTAGGCAGTTGTGTCAGATGAGTGACTTCTTGTTAATGACTGGCAGAGCTAGTAGGAAATCCCCCTCATGATACTCTAGAGTTTAGGAAGACAAATTTGTCTCCTTTGAAATGAAGATGCTTCTTACCGTTGTCCTTAATGGCACATTTCTTCTTTGAATGTATTCACATATAGTAAATTGATTTCTTTTCAATGAGCAGAGGGAGGAGTTAGCTGCTTGCTCACTGACATAGAAACCTTTATTGGAGATCATTGGAGCAGGTTGTTCTATGTGCATAGGGTTGTTTTTCAGCCTGAAGTACTGTATGACAAATGCTGGGCCAGAAGAATTACTTCGGGAGGCAGGTGAACCAAGTGAGTCAGTCTTCGCTATGGTGTTGACTTGTTTATTTTCAAGAGAGCGTTTGCCAGCCATGAATGTCCAAACCAGCGCTCTTTGGTATTGTATTGTAATGTGTTTCTAAATATTTTGGTGAAGCGATATATGGCAAGACTATATCAGATATGCCTATAAAATACATACGAGTTGGAATGGGTTGGCACACCTACATAGCCCAGCTGGTTTCTGTACGGAGTGACAGGTAGGCACCTGGAGGCTGTGTAGCTGCAGGAGCATGGTGCTGATGCTTTCAGCTGTGCTCATCAGCCTAAGCACAAACCAGCTGCAGCTCTTCAGGTCCCAGTACTAGTTCATTTAGGATTAGCTCAGAGCTGACTTGTGACAGGTAGATATTCTGCTTACCCTGACTTAAAGCAATGGGGAAGAATCCAGCACAGCTCTTGGGCCTTACAATGCATTGCTCTTCTTTTCCTGCTTGCCCAGTTATCTTCACATATAGGTGAACACATTGCAGTGTGGTACACAGCTGTGTGTCTCTAAATGGAAAGTTGTTCAGAGAGCCCCTCTGTGATTACCACAGGTGAAAACAGGCACCTGGGATAAATGTAGAGCAGCTGATGTGCTGCCTTTGTCCAGGTGCTCCTGTCCTCCCTGCAGAGCTTGTTTTCTGTGGGGAACATGTCAGGGGTTGCTTTGATATTGAGATTTTGCTTTAAATTAGGGCAAAAAAGGAGTATGATTGTCTTTATGTGAGCAACAGGAACAGGACTGTAGTCTCCCATTCCCCTGTCTAGCTTCCCTATCTCTTCCACTCAGTAGCACACTCAAGCACAATCTCATTTTCCTTTTGTACGTATTTTTCAGTATTTTTGCTTAAGAGCTTTGCTCATCAATATTTGCATTCAAACAGAGAGTTAGTGCTTCAGCTGATCATTCTATTGATCTTCTCCAAAAGATATTTTACCAGTGAAAATTGATTGAATTTAGCTGAAATGGCAGAAGATTTGGAAACGAGATGTAATGAGGTCTCAGCCTTTTTTTCTCCCCCTCAGGATTTATTTGCTGAAATGCTAATACCTTGAGCATAAGTGAGAAAAAGCAAGATGGATAGGAAAAGGCAATATAATATTGTAGAATTAGTTTGAATTTCCTTCATATGGCATATGTGGGCCATCTTGGCATCCTGCTGTGTACATTTAGAGGATGGAGTACTAAAATAAGCTGAGCTTTTTTCCTTTCACATTGATCCAGTAGGGTTCAACATAACCTATCACCTGGCCAAAAGCTCATTACTGTGTTAAGCAAGTCAGCTGATATAAGCAGTTCTGCTGAACGTGCTGATCCTATGAAGCTATAAGTGATTTTAAATCTTTTTTTTGTTTTAGCCAGAGAAATAAGGAAGCATATATCACTTCTGTGGGATCATGTGTTTCTTGGGGTTCACACAAATCAATTTACAAATTAAAGTGTAAGGACAATTACGGCCTTCACTTCCTTGCTGCATCAGTAGCAGTACCTGTTTGTGTGAAGGGAGGAGGAGAGGAACAACAACAAATACTGTTCCAAGAGCACAGAGAAAGGTGGGAATCTTAGTAGTGCTACTGTGAGATGTGAACAGAGAGTTAAGCAGGAACAACAAGGCGACAAGTAAACTGCCCCTGAAACAGCCCTGGCCCAGCTTGTGCCTGGCTCTGGCCGCACCTGTCATTTGTTGTGTCTGGCCTCAGGGTAGCCCTCAGGAGGAGGCTGGTCAGAACAGATAGGGACCTGTATGCCCGGGCACATCTGGCATCGTAGTAGGCATCTGGCACGTGTAGTTAGACGCCAGCACAGTTAGGCTTGTCTGGCAGCTCTATACACAGGAGGTTGGCTCTGAGGGCAGGCATGCCTACAGCTGTTCTGCGGTCTGCTCTGTGCAGGCAGTCTCAGATATGTTCCTGTTGTGCTTCCAGAGCTACGCGCATCCCATCTTTGGGACTGCCTGTAACTTGAAAGCAATGGGGAGTCAGCACTTTGTCTAAGCATAAAAGGTCGTGTAACTGACTTTTAAAGGGCTTCCTAGAGCGTATCTCATAACAATCAAATAATGCCTGATCATACATCATTTTTCACAGGGTTTTGTAGTAGATGGCATACTGCTCAGAGACAGACTGTTCTGATTACTTCTGTAGGGAATAATGTACATTTTAGCTACCCTTCTGACAGGAAGTTTCAGTGGAAAACTGCATAGATGATTGACAAACTTGTGCCACTGGAAATCTGTGAGACCTTGCCAGGCATTCTGTATAGGGCAATGGCATTAAACAATCTTGTGACCTCATGTGGTGGTTGCTAAAAATGAAACCTGACCACTCAATTAAAATTATATTAAATGGTATTCTCAGGCAAATGCTTGTCCTAAGCAAAATTGCAGCTAGGGGTCTCTGTGTACATGTAGGAGGCAGCAAAATGGCAGGCTAAAAAGTGTATCAGAACTCGTTTGTCACTCTAAGAAGTTTTTCTTATAGTATATTGGAAGGATTTTCTGATTCCAGATAGGTAAAATACAGGCTTTATGTTTCCATGGCATGTACACTTAGGCTTACTCCTGCTAACACCTTTCCTTTGTGTGGCTCTGCATTATGCATCTACCAGCACAAAAATGGTTGTCGCAGGCATGTCGTTCATTGGTTTCTCTGGGATTTAAGGTTGCCTGCCAAGGAAGGACAGGGTATGGCTGTGTAGTTGAGTTTGCTGTATGACTGCCAACTACCCTCTGTTGCTACTCTGCCTAGGAGTGTCATTTCATGTGAGGCAAAGAGCTCAGATTTTAGCCCTCTGTTAGTGGTGTAAGCTTTTTCTTTCGGCAGGTCTCCATATCCTTCCCACTGCAGAGGATTTATGGGCGTTACAATGACAGTGTATCCGTCTTTGGCTAGAGGTAGTGGCACTTCCTCTCAGAAAAGCAATTGTCTTCAGAAAAAAAGTTTGGCTGATCAAAGTGCAGTATGACTAATTTGGACGCTTTTCAGCAATGAAACATTGTTTAAAAATTGGTGTGCACTTGTGTGAGAGCGAGATCCCAGCAGTGAAGTCTTTTGCATGGATCTGTGGGACAGCCAGGAACAGAATCTCAGTTTCTTAATCTGGAGGTCAGTGGGGGTTTAAGAGAGGCAGTCTCCCCTGCTAATGTCTGTTCCATTTCCAGATTGAAATTAAAATGAATTGTTAAAAAGTGTCTGCAGTAGAGAATATGGTAAGTACCCAAGAGTGAACAGAGAAGCCATGTAAATCTTCTGGATTGTTTTAGCCCCCAGTGGCTGAGATTTTTTAGATCAAAGTGGAAAAGAATGTAGAAGTAGGAACATGACAGCTCCCCAAATGTAACTGCTCCAGGTTTCTTTTTTGCAGGGGAGCTGACTCACAATGGAGTGAATGTGTTTTTTCCTTTCAAAGAAAAAGCACATTCCTGTATTTTTTTCTGTATTTTTGGATCTGAAGATTGTTAGTTTCTCTTTGAAGAGTTTACTTTATAGCTTCATGATGAGCTGCAGGTGGCTTTTGGAATCAGGGTGACAATATATCATTCATTATGACACCTTTTGCTGACTAAGAGTGTCTTTTAAAAATGAATTGGTTGATTAATGCGCATTTTTATTAATATTATTAATTCTCAGCCTACTTTGTACATGGAACTGACCTGGAAGAAACTTGCTCAAAAGAGCATCAAAACTTGTGTAGTTAAATAAGGTGAAGTAGCAGCCTTCTCTCTGCTGCGTGCAATCAGTGCAAAGGAACGGTAAAACTTAGAAGAACTGGGTATTTCTAATTCTAAAATTAACAGTGTAGTTTTTACTGAACAAGGTATGTGAGGAATAAATGTTTTATGTGTTATATATGATCTAGCTCATAATAACTGCAGGAGAAGTTATCCCTTTTACTGATACAGAATGCATGTGGGAAAGTGCTGAAACAGTAAAAGGAGACATGCCTGTCATAGCTGACCAACTCTTGCAAAGTGCTTGGTACTTTCCTTATTCACAGAAGTCCATGGGAGTTGAAGGCATGCTGCACTTTGCAGTAAGCACTTAGCACATCTAGTCTAATCCATATTTAATGTGACTTTCACTTTGAAGCATCATACTGTATATGAAAACCACATACAGCAATATTATGTTATTGCTAATGTTTCTAGACGCAGTGAGGTCAGAAAGTACAAAGTCTTATAGCAACTACCTCCTTTGACTCTAGAATGACAGCTATAGAAGTTAGAAAGCTAGACAAAGTGGTTTCATAATTTTCAGCATGTTAATGTTGTTTGAAATATTCACATTTCCAGTTTGCAATAGCAGGGTGTCTTCCCCATCAGCAGAGAGTAGACTTGACCCTTCTTACACTGACATCAAAAATACTTTTGTTCTTTGCTGGAGCAATTTTGAGCCTTGCCTCTGATTTTTCTAAAAGATGAAATCAAGGGACATGTATTTGTAGGGGAAGATTGTGGTTGTACAGTTGGACCTCTTCTGTTCACACACCAAAGTATATTTACAGCCGTATGCAACCGTATTTCCTCTGTAGTCAAAGTCTGCTCCCTCTGTCTGCATAGTTGGGATATCTCAATTGCGAGTGCTCTGGATGTCCTCTGTCATTTCCTCCTGTCTTTGCGGGATGTGGGGAAGTGAGAATAACAACTACAGCCAAAGATGGACTTCTTACTGTGATTCAGTCGTGCTGCTTACTCATTAAGAGATGCAAAGGTTGCACATGTATGGAGTGATATGCTAGAGATCTGTAGCTCTTTGATGTCTAGCTGGCATGGCTTTGTCCTGCAGAGTTCCCTGTCCAAACATAGTTTGGTTTCCCAATCCACTGCTTCATGATGCTTTAAAGAAAAGCAGAATGGAAGCTTGGGTAATTAGGGAAGGTCTCATCTTTACTTGGCTGCTCATAACTCTTTGAATAAACTGCTTCTTCCAGCCTTCTTTATTGGTTGAAAAAAATTTGGGATTACCCTGCATTAACTACAGCGATTTTGATCATTCCTTGATTTGCAAGCTGGTTCCATAGAAACAAAGAGGGCCCATTTTCCTTTTCCACATCAAAGCACACTAAGCTTCTTGTCTGTGCCTCATCAAAGGAATGATCTCAGCACATGTATTCCTCAGAAAAGGACAGGAGGAACTAGGAAACAAAATTGAAATGAAACATTAATTTAAAAGAACACAAGCATCCTAATTGGAGATTTACTTTAACAGATTTCCCCATGTCTGAAAAATGATGGCTGGGAGCATAATCAGGCTTTCGGCAGGCACCATCTCTGAATTGTTCATAATAACTCTTAAATCTGTTTTCTGTGATTTTAGAATGAATTTAGAAGCCATCATCTGTGTGGATGCTCTAAGTGACCACATCTTGATCTTTTGCTCAAGAAAGATGTATTCATTAAAACTGCTAAAAACAACAGAGACCAGAAGGCATGTCAAGGTCACTATGATATTCTTGTTCTGAAATTACTCCAGTAGTCTGTACAGCATATATATAAATCATATCTGGGCCAGCTAAGTTCCACTGACTCAGCTAATGTTACACCAGGGATGAAGTGGCATAAGGTATCAGTGCTCTCGGTGAGAAACTAAATACAATGTGTCTCCAAACCACGTTCATCTCGTACAGTTAGAAAACCATTGCAAAAGTGAACATCCTAAATTCTCATCACTCAGGGTTCACGGTGGGTATAAAGACTGTTCCTTGTGGCTGAGGGGTATGGGCTGTCACAGTACAGTCAGCGAAGAGAAGCTGCCTCTGTGTCCTTTGTAAGAAAATAATTGTCTCATTAATTTCATTATTAACAAAAATACCCAGCCATATTTGTCAGGTTAAATTGAAGAACGTATTGTGAATGTTTGAATATATTGCAGCTTACATGTGCAAAGACATACAGTACTAATTCTTTCAGAGTGCCCTGATGATGGATTTTTGAGGGTTACTAGGCAAGAGATTAGAAAAGCCACATGTCGAGACTGACAAGGAGACGGACACACAAACACAGCGTCTGGGATGGAGGAGCGTTTATTAATAAAAAGAGACGTCCGAACAGTGCTGAGTGCTAGCAAATGATGCAGTCCCATGGAGTGGGTGTGAGTTTCCCATGGAATTAAATTAAGTTCCATTTAATCCTGTTTATTATTTAATTAAAAGGCAGGGTAGTGGGAGACCTCCATCTCCTCTGTTGGAGCCCTTCATGTTTTAGTGCTCAGCTTTGTGTCATGCAGTATGAGGTGGAAAGCAGCTGCCCAAGCAGTGTCCTGGATTTCAGGGCACAGTGACACTACTGTGTGTTCATTGAAAGGATGTATATTATCGCATCTTGTTGCTTCATGACTAATGCTCAGGAGAAGAAATTAAGGAAGGCAGACAAAGGACTTTTTGATAAGGTGGTCAGGCAATGTGATCAGAGTGGTATTTGTACCGGGGGGGCACTATCAGAAATCTCTGCTCTTACTTTCCTTTTCTAGACTTAGGCTATGCCTTGCTCAAGATTTACTGCCAGCTCTAGATCTGAAATGATGGCTGTAGTGAGGCCTAAATTAAGCTCTTAATGACAAATCCACAAGGAAAAAAACAAGGGAACTGGTTACCTGGACTCTACAAGAGAAACAGGGGAACTTGACCTAGGCCTCTGAAGATAGACAATAGGTGATGGATGGCATGTGGCATGATACCAATGTTTTATATAGCATTAGAAGTCAGGATGCTTATTCTGAGACTTCATCAGTTTTCTTTTGAATCTCTGTATTTCCTTAAGGAAAATGCTATAAAATGTTTGTGTTCTTTGGTCAGGTTTCTGATTAAATTCAGGATCTGCAGTTTCATTTGAAGCAGTTAAGGAATCTTCCTATGAAATTACCACTACTGCTACAAGTACTTTAGCAAGGTAATCTTTGCATTAGTTTTTCAGGTGTTTCAGCTTAGAAAGATGGCAAAAGGATTACCTTCTAGTTTAGTCCTTCAGTATGCAGGACAGCCTGTTGTACTACTTTAGCGTGTGCACTATGTGCATTAGACAGTTGTGGAGAGATGTAAGTAAAAGAAGTCTGGCAGAGTGGAGTTCTTGCTGCTAACTGGTGTTTTTAGGTACAACTGGAATGCAAATATTAATAACAGGCTGCTACAATAGACAATGAGATATGTTTATGGACAGCTGGATACGCTGATCCATACCATTCACTTCAATCACAGCACAATGGTGCAGTCTTGCTGCTTTCTCAGCACTGATTTAGGGGCCTGCCTAAAAGCAAGCTTTTCCACAGATTAAGTCAAACTAGACTGAGATGACACAAGACAGTAGGACAATGCAGTGGAAGGGATATCTTTTTCCAGAGGAAATCCCCTCGGTTAATGAGGTTAGCAGCTTAAGAGGTATTTTCTGCTTGGGAGTGATGGGAGGGTAAAGACTCCTAAGGCAGCAGAGGCAACTAGAATAATTGAATTTTGTTGGTCTTGGAATTTGCTTTTTTTTTTGATACAGACCATGTGACAGCTGCCTGTGTTTCATTTGATATCAGGATTGAAGATATTCTGGGTGATCACTTTTTGTGTGGTGCATCTCTTTTCTTCCGCTGCTGGACTAGCTGTCTCTTTCCAAACACAATGGAAAATGATGACTAATCAGTGAAGCTGAGGCTACCTTACAGGCTGTCTCTCCCTTTATTCACCCTCTTGAAAGAACATCTGGGACTCTTCTTCCAACAGTGCTTTGATTTTTAGCTGAGGAGGAATGGGAGCAGGATGTTCTCTGTGAATCAGTCCCAACCCCTGTTGGTCTGACAAAGCAAAACCCAAGCTTTTTGACCTTGTTGGCAAGTCTTTTCTGTTTATTCATGAATTTTACTGTGGTCAGGACATGGGAAAGATTTTGGCTTTACATGTTTGCACTGGAAAATGCTTCTGCTTTTGTTCATTCAAATGGAGAAAAGGTTTTTGTTCTCTTCCTTGTACTGCGAGTATAAGAGGAAACTGCCTGTATTTCCAATGCTGTTTCTACATTGCCATGGGAACAGATTTGAAGTGCTGCATCCATTAAGTCACTTAATTGTAAAACAGCACAGTTTATCCATTCAAACTGCACTTTTGCCACTGCTCTGTGTACGTCTACATGTCACGTTGTAGGTTTTGAGCTAGCTTGGTTCCAGAAGCAACATAGCTGCATTAACTGCAGTTGGGTATGATGGTTTGGGTTGGGATAAATAGCATAGGCAGGGCATCGTGCTGACATAGCGATCCTGCAACTCAGGCTTGTGTGAGATGATTCAGAGGTAGTGCAGGTATATACATTGATTTAGTGTAACCCAATATAACACTGCATTTCAGTACACAGGACTTTCTCTTAAGACTTCTCGTAACACTTTGCATTCAGTTACTATTTACTGGTGCAAAAAATTAATGTCCTACCTACTTTTTTATTCATTTTTAGGTTGGTTTCTGTTTTTGGAATGCTAAATCAGACTTCATGTTACTAGAATAAAGCTTTCAAATGTAATTCTTCTGTAGTATAGTAATTACTGCTTGTTAAGCACGGCAGAATCAGGAGTGAGGCACAAACTGAGGCAAAATGAGGCATCCTCAAGAAACTGCAGTGCTTGTACTCTTGACTGCACAATACTTAATTGCTAAAGAATTTCTAAGTGTATGTTAGTGTGATAAAATCTATCAAAACTGTATGAATTTATGTATTCTTACCTAGTACTGCTTTTTTTTTTTTCTTTTCCCTTTTAAAACCTACCTCAAGAGTGAGGAATAGAGGAGTAATCTTTGAGTACATTCATATTTCAGATGAGACCTAATTCATAGCCTTTTAACCTCGTCTGCAGGATCTGCTGGTACGAGCATTTTCTATGAGGAATAGCATTACTGTTTCGGGTTCTCCATTTGAACAGACACAGAATGTAGACTATTGATTACAGAAGTTTACAGAGGGAGTTGTAAGTACTTGATAAATGCTGTTAGCATTCTGCTACTTTGTGTTTGTCGTGCTTGGTGCTGCAGGTGCTTCAAATAAGATTGTTGGCTGGGTTCAAAAGGGCAGTGAATCTGCAACTGGGTTGGAGAAGATGGGCTGCTAGCAAAACATGCTAAAGTCACCAGATGAGTAAGGGGAGGAAGGAAGGAAGGAAGGAAGGAAGGAGCAGATTTTTTTTTTCTCTGCATTACTATTGACAGCTCCCCCTTTAGTACTGCCAGCCTTTCCCTAGCAGTCAGTAAAATATTATGTCTCTTTATCTCTTGGACAGATATATGTAGGCTAATTTCCAGATACCTGCTGAAGATAAATAATTTAAAACTTTGCAGAGAATTTATGATTTTTTAAAAACTGTTTAAGCAGTTACTTGACGATTTATGAAGATGGAGCTGGGTACAGGTGAGAAGCCCTATGGTAGTAGTGGAGTATTGGAAAAAATTGAAGGAAATTCGTAATGATCCTAGAAGGCAAGAACTTAAAAAAGACTAACCCTGAAATAATGATTGAAATACTTTTTACACTCCCTACAGGTCTGTGGTAGAAATCACTCATCACAGTGATTCTAGAGAACATGGTGCATTTCAAAGTGTGAGGAAGGGAATGGTTAAGTCTGAACTTCAACCTTTTAACAAGAAGGTGGTGGTTAGAGTGACAGTTGATGCACAGTGCAAATGTCTCCTTTGAGTTTTCTGCAGTGGGTTCTGTGTGAGGGAATTATATTTCGTAGCTAATGAAGTGTTCTTCCTCTGGAATCTACTTGAATCGAGCTGATCCACAGCTGATATTTATCAGTAGCACGAGAACAAGTAAGCATTCCTTTGGGACATGTCTCAAAAAAGGTTTTATGGATTAAAATGCGAACTACCCTGTTACCTGAGTCTCAGTCATGTTAGTCTTATTTAGTGAGATGGGTTCTGAATGTTTTGCTTGAAAAGGGCGTAAAAGATAACCAGTGGGTTCTATGATTGTATTAGGAATAAAGAAAAAAGAAAAAAAAAAAACAAAGGAAGAGAGGAAATAAAGGGTGAAGCAGACAGGACTGGAGTAGTCAATGCCTTCTTTGTTTCAGTCTTCACCAAACAGTTAATTGTGATCAGATGCTTAAATTAATTTTAATAAGGGGATAGACATGCAGGCCAATGCAAGGAAAAAATAAGTTTTGTGTTTTCTAGTTAAAGGGCTCAATGAACCTCAGGCTTGGTCTAGAGTACCTAAAGAGTTCGCTGGAGTGATTTCTCAACTATTAGTGGCTATCTGTAAGATTTCATGAATTATATCCCAAGGGAGAGGAGAAAAACGAGCATAGCGTAGTGAAAAAATGTGGAAGATCTAGTGGATACTAGAGCAGTCAGTCAATTTTTGGATTCTGATCTAAGACAATCAAGACTTTTATCTTGACAAATAATGTAGTTGTGGTAGAATAACTGAACTACCGACAGGGTGGAAGCAGTTTCTTTGATATAACTGAGAGTCTTCAAGTACTTTTTAGGATAAGATTTTTTTGACAGTCCCAAATGCCATTTCTCATAAGCCAGTTAGGTAAGCTGCTTTAGAGGTCATTGCCTACCACAATAGCTTTTTAAAAATTTTTTAAAGCTAGTTGTTCACCTGTCTGAGTGGTGAGCAGTGGCTTAGTATGGAACTGGGAGGGCTTCTGGAGCTGGGGCAGACCAGATCTGTTGTATACTCAGTTCTGGTCAGCATTTTCCTTTAACAACTTAGATAATGAAGCAGCAGCAGATGCAGTTACAAAATTTGTTATGACTCAAAATGAAGAAGAGGAGGGGAATGAAACACTCTGAAGGATGGCATCAGAACAGAAGCTAAACTGGAAATAAAGTGAAGTTCTATTTTTGGAAATCAAATACATACATACATACCACAAGGCTTCGGCTACTCAGCTGTGTGCCAACTACGTGATGCAGTTGGAAAAGGCAAATATCATTCCAAAATGTCGCAGGAGGAGTGTCAGATGTAATTACTCTGCTCACCTCAGTGCTGGTGAAGGCTCAGCTGGAATCCTGCCTTCAGCTCTGGGCACCACACTTCCAGAAAGATTTAGAAAGAACTGAGAGGAGAGTAATGAGAACAGCAGGTGGTTTAGAAGACATGAGATTGGAGACAAACGATGATTATTTCTTCCCCCTCAAAGAAAAAAGGAATCACTTAAGTTGCAGCAAAGGTTTGCACAGGATTTGAGGTTTCTAACTGGATTTCTAATTGCTGTCTGAGGAGCGAGGTTTTTAGGCAGAGGTAGGGTGGTGGAGGTGTAGCCACAGCCTCACTGCAGAACAGATAAACCTCTCATGGAGTAACTTTCAACATGCTTTTGAGAAAATTGTGATTGGTATTAGTTTGTCTAAATTCACTGGGCTAAAGTTTCTGGAGTCCAGAGTCTGCTTCCTAAGCCATCCTGTAGTGTGGCTGGGGCAATCACCTCAACTGGCCTCACCACCACAGTTCCTCCCTCTGAGCATGAGACATTGAGCACATTCCCCTTGGGAATGGGATTATCTCAGTGTTATTGACGATCTGTTATAAGCTTTTTTCCCCCAAGCATTCTCTATTTTTTTTAATACCCTTCTAACACCGTCTGACTCTCTCCACTAATACCTTTCTTTCCTCTGTATTCTTCAAGCATTTTTGGTTGCTCTGATTTTGCCAGCCATGTCACTGCCCTTTCCTTGCTGTTCAAATTCTTGCAAGCACAGGGCTTTCTTTTGGTGCTAGCTCAAAGGATTTTGGTGTGGGAAGCCAGAAACTGTTTTCTCACTAACAATGACAAAATAATTATTTAGACCTTCTAAGTCAACCACTTACAGGCTGAAACAAAATGCAAGATAATATGGAGGTCCATTTCATTGCCACTTTGGTGGGACTTTCAAATGACATAAAGCCTGTGCAACATACCTAGGGAAGATATAGTCATATCTTGGTTTTTTCTTCCATGGAAAGATCCTAGGCTTTTCTCAGAAAACATTTTCTCACCTAAATCGTTCAGTACAGTACAAAACAGATGTTCTTTTACTGTTTATATTGAACATATAGGATTCATAATATCTAGGGTTTTCAGGCAGTACCTAAATTCAAATGTATGTATTTAAACTGAAAAAGGACCTTGAAAGTATTTCTCTTACATACATATTTTAGTCTCATTTACCTATCCCTCTAGGCTAGGTAGGCTGTTACTGTTATCTCAAGAGTTGCCATGGAAACAGTTTTACACTCTCCTTCCTTTTCAGTCTGTTCCTCTCAGACAGTATCTGTCTCTCTAAAACTGTGGCCATGCTAAAATGCAAGTAAAACCCTAATAATTAAATACCAAGTGTTACCTCACCAGCTGATATTGAGCGAATAAATTTGTTGAAATCAGTGAAGCAGTGTCAAATGACAAGGTGAGAATCTGTCCCTGGATTTTCAACCCTTCCACTCTTTTCCTCCAAATTTAAATATAAAACTGCCTTGAGGTCAAAGCCAGGTGTTTGTAAGGTATAAGTTTTTCAAGCGATGAACGGCCTTTTTTCAACTGTGGTAGGTACATCTTCTTCATCCTGTTGCTGTTCCTGGGCAATGGCAATGGTTTATGCAAATGTAACTGACAGAAGGTGTTAATGATTTTAAATTTTGAAGAGTTTTCAATGAAGTCTTCAAAAGGAAGATGTTCTACTTGGATAGCATTTAAGTACTGGCATACGTGTATGAACTCCACACGGCAACCAGGTATGAAGGTCATCCACTAAATTGAAAAATGTGTCAGAAATGTGGGTTTATAATTTGTAGACATCAAAGCAATCATACAGAACAAAACACATTGAAGGGGAAGTGGCTTGTCTCATCCTTAAAGCTCAGATTTCAATAGGGAAATTGGAGCTAAAATGAAAGAATCAAGAAAGCCTGTATTCATGTGATCCTTTATCTTGGAGGGGAACTTTTATCAATGTCTGATGAAAGAAGCTCAGCAATACCCCAACAAAAGGTTAGGATTATATGTTTGCAAAGTGGACTCCTAACTTGGACTATTTGACAGAAAGGTACTGTAGTCAAGGTAACCAAACAGAAAATTACAGCCATTAGTTCACGCTGTACCCAGTCTCAGGAGGACTGATATCCTTGCCTCGTGTTTTCTGATCAGGCAGCGGTGGCATGGTAGTTAGTTTTTGGAATATAGTGGTTGCCCTGTTTGTTTCAAATTTATCTGGTAGCGGCCAGGTACTGTATCGGCATGATTCCAAAAAAGTACTCCATGTAGCTACTACATAGCTTAACAGAAAGTGGAGACACTGCAAACAACCTTGACTGAATTCCCTTTTATTTCAGAAATAATTTTCTAGCATCTTTAAAGATGAGTTGTTGATACAAATATGGGCTCAGAGACAGAACATGATCTAGAGTATGCGTAGAACAAATCTGAATTAAGAGCCAGGGGCAGAGCTGAACGTCAAAAGGGATGATGAACTAGGAGTTGTTGGGATACAGGGCAGATGCCTTCAAGAATTACCAGTTACAATTGGGATAGCATTAAGGACAGAATATGAACTGGCAGAGTCTGATGAGATAAATTTATTGATGGCTCTAAAAGGGACCTAGGATTTCTAGGGTACTTGACTTGTGGCATGCATTGCTGAAGGTCATGGATGGGCATCTGGTCTGATTTTAGGGCTGTTGCTTGTCCATCTGGACCACAGGTTTAGATCTGTGTTAGCAAGAATGACTGGGTAGATAAAGGCAAAGCTTGGGCTGGGTTTGGGATTGGAGCTAGGGTTGTTACTAGGTTCAGAAAGGCTGCTAGTCTGAGTTAAAAATCTTCAGCTCATGCAGCCTTTTATGTGGGCATTATGTCATGCAGACCAAATCATGTAGCACTTTTTGGGAGAGACTAAAGTTCAACAGATTGTTGATGTCCTCACAGCTGCCTTGTCATGATGTTGCAAAAGAGGGTGTAAAATAAATCTCTGCCATCACATATTTATTTTTCTTTCCTTTACGAATCCTTTAATTGCAATGTGACTCTTTCAGGTGGTAAGTCTGCACAAGCATCTGAGCTGTGCTGAAGTCTATTGATTTCAGCTTGAATATCTCCAGTTCTATAGTTACAGCTGACTTAATTTCTATAAAAATCATCCTGCCATACCAAATCCTGTATAGCGAGAGTGCATTGAAATAGAACCGTGGCAAAAGCTATTCCCACACTCCATACGTAGTAATGAACTAAACATCTGTTGGATTTCAGCAGGTTTAGAATTGTGTTTGGGGTAACACAATTTTTAAGGCAAGATGATACAAGTTTTGAGGCCATGCTATGTATTCCTATAAAAAGGAGAATTAAAAATGACTAGTGCAATTAAAGCTTGTCAAAATAATTACAATAATTATAGGAAATATGAGAAATTATCTGCTTATGCATAATATAAATGACAAGAATAGGTAAGAAAATCAGCAAATGTGAGAATTATAAAAATTAGTACTTTAAAAAAATCAGAGGATCTATCATTAAAGGAGGTTTCTTTCAACTTCTTCTGACTATGTCTATTCATTTAAACCTGTCTTGTATTATACAAACTTCTTTGTATGGTTCAGTGTATCTCAATTAAGATTTTACTGCCCTGTCATAAAGCTTATCACAGGCTAAAAGTTTTTTTTTATTTCTCTTTTTGTTAAGCATACTAAGTTCTCTATAAGCTGTCACTCACTGTTACACTCAGTGGATGAATGGAAGTTTGTTCACAATGAAGTTGTCCCAAATTTCTCAAGGCTTTTTAAGACCATTTACAGTCTATCCTATCTTCCTAAATCCCCTGCACAGAGCTTTTGAGTCAGAAATTGTGTCGCTGCAGTGCACCAAAACATCATACAATGGACCTGAAAAGCCAGCAAGAGCATCTATCATTTAATAGGTATTTCTAGCAGTGGCTTCATATTGATGTCTTTTATACATGTAATTTATAAACAAAAGATATGGTATGTTAATCACTGAATATGGAAAAAAACGATTCACTACTTTAAACTTTAAATACGAAATATTAGGATTGTTACTGAGAGTCCCATCTCTTCAACCCAAGACAAAAGCAAGAGTTAAGAAATAAGTAATAGTTTCTTATTCCTGTCGTCCTGACATGACTGCAGTGGTTACTGTTATGATATACACGTGAAACCTGGCACAGAGGCATAGCCCTCTACCTGCAAAAGCCTAAATAGACTGCGCAGTGTCAGTGATACAGATAAGGGACGCTGAAAAATGTCTGCTTGCTTACATGAACATAGATAAGTACCTTGCAGAAAAGCTCACACCAGTTAATAAGTCTTTCTAGTGTCTTTATTTCTGAGGTAAATACCATTCAGTAATGAGTGATGGGCTCTGAATGCATAATGGAGGTATATTTGGTGCTGAATTGCATGAAGACATTAAGCATGAGTAACAATTTAGAGTATTCCTAGAGAATTTGCATTGATATAAAAATATAAAAGATCAGAGGGAGTTTTTGACAAAAGGCTCACAAAGGGTATTCACATTTCTCTTCAGCTACAATGGGATGTGAGTGCCCCAGCCGCATTGCCTTACACGAAGATGGAAAAATATGTTTAAAACAAAATAGTATTTCAGTGAGGGAGCATTCTACGTTCAAAGAGGGAGAATTTGTGAAAGTCTCATCTGCATCTGTTCTGTGCCCTCTGTTAAGGTGAGTGAGAATCTAAGGAATTAAACATTTGGGTGACTGAAAAGGACAAATGGTCTTTCCCCTAATGCTATAGTACCTTACTCCCTGTCTCCTGAAATAAGTCTTGTCTTGCAGACAAATAATGTCTCTGAACTCTTTAGGTTTTTATTTGAGTTTTAGTCGTTTTTGCTTTCTTGAGTGCACATATACCGTTGGGTGAAATTAATGCCCATGTTTTCTAAGTAAGTTAAACCATTTACAGTATTTCTTTTAATTAGTTCTCTTTACCCAGCATTATGCAGAACCATGGCAAAGAGCTGTTACTGGAATGTGTTTCAAGCTGGCTACAAATGAATGAACTGAAACGTGTTTTACAATTACAAAGTAACAGAAATGAAAAGGAGTGCTGCACAGATCATTGCTAAACTTTCCTGAAGCTTTCCTGATACCTGTGTCTTGTCTGGATTAGATATTTTGGTGTGATTCATTCTGCTTTCATCTGGAGGGCATTGATCATATTCATTTTTAATGCTGTCAATCAACTACTCTTAGTTATCTATGATTTTGGGGGGGGTTCACCTTGGCTTTGTGTCAGCATCTCAGTGAGATTCAAGCTAAAATTCTGGCCCTTCTGAAGTTAAACAGGAGGTTTGGCATTGATGTCAGTATAACCAATATTTTCACATGGTGTTTTGTGATTGTCCTTCTCTCATTATACTTAAATGTCACGAGGCACAGCTAGATCTCAGCGAAGATAGTTCAATTGTACTGGAGTTCAGTGGTATGATTTTCAAATTGAGAAGGATGATAATGTTTGAGCTGTGAGGGTTACCTATTCTTTTCCTTTACAAGGAAAGACATGAGTATACAGTACTATGCATATGCTGCTGTATGCATACACACAGACAGCTTTACCATCTTTGTAAATTGTTAACAAGGTCTCCATGAGCTGGGGTAATTCTTGTACCCTGAATGAGAAAATAGAAGAGGGTGCACCTTTTTCCTTCTTGTCCCATCACTTGCATGATGAGTTGTCAGAGTATGACTCTTGGCAAGTACTGCAGCAGACTGCTGAGATTCTGTCATGGTTTAACCCCAGCTGGCAACTACACACCACGCAGCTGCTTGCTCACTCCCCCCGCAGTGGGATGGGGGAGAGAATCGGAAGGGTAAAAGTGAGAAAACTTGTGGACTGAGATAAAAACAGTTTAATAGTTAAAGCAAAAGCCGCGCACACAAGCAAAGCAAACCAAGGAATTTGTTCAGCACGTCCCATGGGCAGGCAGGAGTTCAGCCATCTCCAGGACAGCAGGGCTCCATCATGCCTAGCGGTGACTTGGGAAGACAAACGCCATCACTCCCAACGTCCCCCCTTCCTTCTTCTCCCCCCAGCTTCATATGCTGAGCATGATGTCATATGGCCTGGAATATGCCTTTGGTCAGTTGGGGTCAGCTGTCCTGGCTGTGTCCCCTCCCAAATCCTTGTGCCCCCCCAGCATCCTTGCTGGTGGGGTGGGGTGAGAAGCAGAAAAGCCCTTGGCTCTGGGTAAGCCCTGCTCAGCAGTAACGAAAACATCCCTGTGTTATCACCACTGTTTCCAGCACAAATCCAAAACATAGTCCCATACTAGCTACTATGAAGAAAATTAACTGTACCCCAGCCAAAACCAGGACAGATTCACCTGGTGATTAAAAGGCATCCTAAATAAGCAAATGTTTATTTCCACAGTTGCACTGCAAGATTGTAATCCTTGCTTGCGCTGCAAGACTGTAATCCCTGCTTTCAGGGGGTATGGCACACTGGGCGACAGAGAACTACAGCAATGTTTGCAGAAGGAGTTTCACTTGTTGTGGTCACTTTGAACAAATATTCCCAGAAGAAGTAACCTAGTTAAGAAATACAGTCAACAGTAACTTTTCACATGCACTCTTCCAAAACAAAACCATTGTGCTGTTAAATTGCATCTCCTACTTTTGGTTTAAAATTCTTCAGTATCTTCTCTCTCTGGATTCCTACTGGAGGAATTATTGGACAATTTATCATAATTTGTGTATTATTTCCCTTGTGAAAATCAAGTGCGTGGTCAGGGCCGTAAAACATGAGTGTCTTATTTTTAAAACCACCAGCCATTTGCTTAGGAACGAGAACTGGAAATCAGCTGGAGGGAGATCCCTATTCAATCCTCAATCCTGCAGGTCTTCACTGAGCTGCGCAAGAAATATATGGGGAACCATGCACAGACTTGCAAGGTATTTGGGCTGAACTGGACAGCTGGGCTTTTAAGGTGTCTAGGTTAGACTGAAACCGACGCCATTAAACTCCCCTGTGTGAGGGAGAGGTCTGTTCATGTAGGTGAGGGCATATTAACTCTCTGAACTCAGGGACTGGCGTTTCCTTGGCTTTTCCAAGTAGGCAATCTGGGCTTAGTGCTGTCAGGGTTATTGCTGTGTTAGGAGCTGGAGTTACTGTCTAGATGGGGCTCTCTTGTTCTGTGGGTGCAGCTTTGACCTGGTCTCTGCCTACAGGGAAAGTGCTGCTCACTCTCTGGGTTTCGGTCCAGGCAGACCAGTTAAGACTAAGGAGGATAGATCTCTCTGATAATTTGATCTAGGATAGGAAAAGGTTTGGGAACGGAAAATGATGTGGACAAAATCCCCCAAGAGGTCTACAATTGTATGTAGTAGCATTCTACTAAATTGAGAAAGTGTTATGCAGCAGGGATGGCTATCATCCATTCTCCTGCCCTGGAAGAGGGCTTTTAATGATTTGGGTGGAAATTGTGTCAAATAATCTGTATCTTTCATCCAGTAGCTAGAGATCTATATAAATGCAATTATTTTTATTTTAATTAATGATTATGATAAATGGGAGGTCTCTCTTGATCATTTTCCTTGGGCTTTTATGCTTCTTGAATTACATTTTTAATAGCACTGAAGTTTCTAGAGGAGGGGTGCAGTGAGTTTCCATGCATGTATTAGTTGGCAGGACTGGCAAAAATATTTGAAGCTACATTTCTTTAGTGGGGGTTAATTTTTTTTTTTTACAAGAAAGATGATTTTGCTGAAAACTGTTGATCTTGTATATCTGTGACTTCATCTTGATTTCTGAGCATGATAAATGTGCTTTTTTAATATTTCCACAAATATCGTAAGAGTATAACTTCAAGAATTGTAATTTTTTTACAGATATTACATGGAATTTTATTCACTTTTAGAACACCTTTAAAGAAGCTTTAAAAGAAAAACTGCAGAAAAAAGCTTGTAAAAAATTTAAAAACAGAATGACCTATTTTGGAAATGTAAAAAATAATGTTTTCACACTTCAAAACTCTTAGTGAAGGTATGTTTACCCTTTATGATAAGCAACTCTTCCGTGAAAAATTTTAGAGAGCAGCAGCACTGAATTTTTTGTAATAATCTCTATGACAGATACAGCTCACTTTGTCTTTACAGACTTTACTAAGAACTGTCATTCTAAAAGTAATTGCATTCACATAATGACAACAATAGCAACAGAAAAAAACATTCTGAATCACACAAGGGATAACGGAAATAGTTATCATTAGGTTTTACCTTTCATTTGTGCTTCAGGAACACTGAATTTCATTAGCAATAATTCTTTGCTAAAAATTAGGACAAAAGTTGTTCTACTCTTATACTAGGAGTCTCAGGTTTGCATTTGTCTGTATTTACACGATGTAATTCTGTAAGATGTAGTTCTGTGTTATTTGGCTGCAGAAACTGAGGGTTTAAAGTGCAGCTTTTGAGTACTGTGAATAGGTTTTCAATATAATGTATATTTTTAAAGATCTGAAATGAGAAAGATGATGTATCTTAAATTGATGAGAGAACATCTTTTACAGTTAGAGATGCTGTATAACCACTGCGAGTTGTGCATAAATCTTATTTCTTTTTGGCAATGATTTTTATATGTGGTTTGATTTATATTCTGAGGTAGATGCCAAGAGACTGGCAACATAAATAATGAAAATGAAGCAGCCTAATATGCAATAGATAGTTACAAAATTCATACTTGGTATTAGATGAAATAAAGTGTAAATACTCAGAAGATGATAGAGTGCCTTAACCTACAGAGTTAATCCAGCTCTGCATGCAGAAACTTGACAAGATGACTGTGCTGGTTCCTTTGGGCACTGGAACCTTTGGGCAAAGTCTTGTCTCCTTTGATGTTAATGGCCACTCAGCTTGCCTGATGCCGAGATTTCACCTTGGATCATGATCCTTCCCAAGCACAATTTAATAGGAGGAGCAGAAACCTGTTTCAGTCCAACTGACCAGTGGAAAACAGGGAGCAGAGCATTAGGAAGGAGGGTTTGCACAAAGGCTGTCTGTGGAGCAGATTCCTTATGTTGTATGGTGCCATCAACCTGTAGCAGTTGGTTGTCTGTGGAGTTCTTCTCTAAGGTACACTACAGGAGGCTTTTTTTGCTGACAGGCTTGGCACCTCTTTCCTGCCTGTGGTCACAGATTATATTTATTTGGAAGCTGTCTGAAGGAGAGGGCTTTGAAAGCACAACAGACTGTGTTCACTGGAAGTTGAGCAAGTAGTACAAGCTAGCAAATTTTTGTATGTGAGTTTATATGAGCCTGTATAAGTAAGAGGGGGCATCTTCCCCTCTTTTTCTGGTAAGGATAAGGAAGATAGAAATGGCAGCTTTAGGAAATACTGAATATGAAAACATGACATAGGCAAACAATCCTATAGGGTACAGGATTTATGGAATCATGCAGCTGGTATGAATGAGCACTTAATAAACCTCATGGACAGAAAAATCTATCAAGTAGAAGCACAATCAAAGTATGTCCTGGGATTTCCAATTGAATTTTGAGAGACTATTGAGGGGGAGGAGACTGGTCATAAGCCTGGAAGTTGCAGATAGCTAATGCCCAGGAGGATCTGAATAGCAGACTCTTTTGTGAGGAGATTAATAAATGGAAGAATGTGAATGTGAGGAATGATGATGGAGAGATCAGCTAGAACAGGAAAACAGAGATAAATGGGATGTGAGGGGTAAAGGCTACCAGTAGTAGGTGATGGAGTATCAACAAGGAACAGCCAGCACGTCTGAGACAACAAGAGGAAGGAATGAGGGAATTTCTGAAAGAAAGTGTCTGTGGAAAATACCAGAGATGGTGCTGGAGTTGGATGTGGTGTCAGGTAGTATAGTCATCTATTAGATTACAAGGAAAATATGCAATATTACTAGCTGTGCAACAATGGAAGAATTTAATTTCCCAGAACTAAATTAGAAAAATAAAAGGCAGGGCTGAGATGCTCCTGGACTTGATGGGAATTAGGTCTTAACTTTGAATAGTTAGTGAACCAATAAGAAGTACCGATTTTGGCTGGCCACTGACATCAACCTGGACTGAATCATCACAAATGAGTTTTGTTGAGTTTTAAGACAGAAAAATGTAGGCATAAACCTGAGGTTGAGTGCTGCGATGCTTTTAGTGTTAGTAGTGTTTGCAGAACTGAGGAGCACAAAGGTAGCAATCCAGAGACAGCTTGGAATTACTTCCAACTAAAAATACAGATACAGTCTGAAGCTTTAAATGCAGGCAGACTAAAAGGAAGAATTGGGGAATAAGGCAAGTGTCTCTCAGTGAGTGAGAATTTAAAGCTGGACATTAGGAATAAGCAAAGAAAGGAGAAGGCCTGAAAACCTGGTTGAACTGGACCTTGCACAGAGAACCTCAGTACAGATATAAAATCAAAAGAACTAAGAGGGCCTGTTGCCTACAGTTGCCTCAAGGGTAATCTATGTAAAGTCCCATTCTGAATGACCATTTGACATAGTTTTCAAAAATGTTGATGACATCCTTTAGGATAATCTAAATAATCTCCATTGTAGTATACTCGAACTAACAGATGAAATTGCATGGCCAGTAACAAGGATGTTTAATCAGTGTGTAAATAGGGGGAAATATCTGTGGCTGGAGTTTTCAAACATTCAGAAGAGGAGAGGAGGGAAGTGTCTGCACAAACACAGACATGCTGTTTTGTACTCAAAAAACTACGCCAAGTCTTGGATTTTGAAAGAAAACTATTTGATGACAAGGAAGCAAACTTGAATTTGGAATAGCAGCAGAAGCAGCTAGAAGATTTTGTGTGTAGCTGTCTAGTGCCAGCAATGTTTTTATAAGGTGATCATTCGTACTTAGCTTTCTGCTACTTCCATACTGTCTCTAAATGTACTTGAAGTCCTTTAGTTCAAAGGACACAAGGATTAACAAATGTTGTGTAGTTAACATTATTGTTAACATTACCTAGTCTAAGCCAATTGTAAAGATGGCAATGACACGACCCTTACAGAAATGCTCGTTAGATCTTAGCATAAATAGAATTTGAATATCTAAGATTTCAACCTCAAAGCCCCCAGCAGGTTATCCCCAATATTAAGGCTGTCTCAGTCTATACTGTGCTAATTATATCTTCTGGATTCCTGCCAGCTCTCTTGTCACATCTTGCTCTTTCTACTGCTTTGGCTCTTTTCAGGGCATAACCTGAAGACTAGTAGCAACTTGAAATACACCAGACACAAAAGAGTGTTTGTAAGACAGGGAGATATTTTCTTTCAATGATGAGATTTCAAATGATAGGTGTAGGAGACATGTCCCCCTCTTTCTTTTTTCTGTTTTTATTTATAACTGTTTCATTCCCATTTCACCATTGGATTAGCAGGCTTTGTGCCAGTAGATATGTATTTTAGATATACAGCATTGAAAATACCATAGGCACTGGATGAATGAAAAATACTCTGTGTGTGACTTGTGAACGGCTATACGCATGCTTTCTCTGGCTGACCTTGCTGACGAGACCTGTTAGTCAGCATGGAAGCCATTTGGAAGGGCAAGAGACAAACAATTACAGGTTTATGTGCCTAACCTTACTGGCAGGCAATATCCTGGAGACATTAACAAGATGTGAGATCACAGAACATCTGGAGAAATATCAGCTGACAAAAGCTAGCTATTTCTGATTCATAAGGAATAAATTGTGTCTGACAAATCTGGAAATGGAGAAAAGCAGTAAAAATGAGACAGTGGATTGACTCTTTGAAAAGACTTGAAAAGGAATTGCAAAATTGATGTTATGTATAAAGATTTGCAAGTACAACTGTAGAGATTACGTTAATAGCCATACTCAGCTAACGACGACAGGCACTTGGTCTGGAGGTTTCTTTACGCACAGTCTTTAATTATCCTTTAATTAAATTAAGACCTTAATTCATCTTTAATCCACAGCTGATCTGTGCTCAGTGGGCTCTGATCACATCACTTGAACTATAATATTTCTAAGGGCCAGTGTAAGAAAATGTAACAAGTTAAGACAGAATGAAGACAATATGATCTTAATTCTTTAGCTGAATACAGCCCTTCATGGATAGGGGCTTTTTGTAATTACTTGAACTTCAGAACAGACCACTTTCCCCGCCTATGTTGAGATCCTAAAACGTGCTCATTGTTTGTGTCCCCAACAATACCAAAATCCTTCTGTCTGTGGCTATATCTGAGAGGAAATATAACCTCATGTAACCCACAAACTTCAAGCCAGAGGGGAAAAAGTTATGTAGCTAAGGAGAGGAGATTACTCTGCCTTTATACAGTATCAGGTAATTAATTACTATTCTGCAACTTGGAAACAATTTCAGATTGATGATCCTTGTATGTATGTTTGCAACACAGCTGAATTTAAGATTAAGTTATTCACTAATTTGGGTAAGTAGCTGATACTGTCCTACAGGCAATTAACCCTAACCACCTACCTTCTATTTTATCTTCCTTGAAGAGGCTGTGGGAGATTTTCTGCAGTGTCCAGGAACCTACAGCACAGTTCACCATCTATTCTGTCTGCTTATCACAGGCTGTAATTTATTAAACGCTTTGATATCCATTGAGATTTAAACTGCTGTGCATGTAAATGAGTTAGTGTGATCTATTTCATCTTGTAGCTGTTTGTGGGGAATTATTATGTTGTGTGTAAAGCACTGAACTGTCTGTACAGAGTTCTTATGTAGGAGCTACAGAAATGATCCATTTGAGTCCTATAAGAAAGCAGTGTCCTCCTGTAGGTTTTCACAGATGTGTTCATAATGTTGGTTGCCTGATTTTATACTAGTGACTTTATTCTTTCCCCAGCTAGCACATGATTTTGAACAAGATTTGTTGTAAAACGCCAGTTGGTGCAGGCTTAGCATAGAAACTGAATGGAGGCAAATGGTTATCTGCTTTCTAACTTCCCCATTGACAGACATTTGGGAGCCTGAGCTGACTTCCATGAGAAACTCTTCCCTCCCAGCTGTGGTTCTAAATCTATAAAGTATTTGAGCATATATTTAGCCTTAGATAGGTGCCTCAGTCCTGCAGCTTTTCACAAATTCTAAATTTGTTTTGAACATATGCCTTCTAATTGCAGCTGCTTTCCTCGAGCAACTTTATAAATCCTAATGTCTGAGCTTCAATTCCACTTCCACTCCTGGAGGAGACCAGAGTTCCAGTGTTACATCTGCCAGTGTTATCTAGTGTTTGAGGGATGCCTCCCAGTGGAGGCATCTGAAAACAGAGCATGATGCCTTTTTTTTCTAGATGTGAGATGAAGTCTCTTCCATAATGATGAAGTTTCTTCCATAAATTATAGTAAACCAGTAAATCTTTCTTCTTTTTCTTGTTTTTTTTCTCCCAAAGAAAAAAATATCTGCCTATTGCAGATGGTTAGCATAGTTTTTGACATAGGAGAAAGCTTATAATGATGCTATGCAGAGATAAGAGGGCTCTGTGGTATAAAACTACTATATTTCTCCTTAAGAAAGCTTACATGCATCAGTGTTGGAGAAAGCAATTTCCCATACATGCCTCAGAAGGGTGGTGTTTGAGGATGAATATATTTCCCCAAATGATTAAAAGCCAGTGTTTGCAAAACACTTCATTATCTTTGGATAGGCAAGGGTGCAAATTTAAGAGTACTGGCAATCATTGCTTTGAAATACTTACAGCTATTGTATGCAAACAGCAAAAAATAGCAAGTGAGACTATTGTTCAGGTAAGAATGTAATTTGGGAAGATTTTTTTCAGATGATGTCACCATTTAGTTCTTCTCTTGGTGAAACCACTCACAGGAGACAAAAGAGATTTTGCATATTAAAGCTGTTTACTAGGTGTCAGGTCTGACCATGTGAAGGCCAATCCCACAAATGGTTACTGTCGAGCATCATAGTTCCCACTAACCCTGGCTGGACAATGATGCAGTACTATGTCACGTGTGTAGCCAAACACAAGCATAATTGTGCTGACTTTGAAATCTATGGCACAATACCTACCATTTCAAAAACTCACATTCCTCCATTTTTGTTGAATTTATTCCTCGTTAAACTTCTGCTTCTCCTTTCATTCTCTACTTCATTATCTTTTATCTTTTTATGAGGACAATGGATGTCATCATTACACTTTCTCTCAAAAAGGCAGAAATATCTTCTCTTCTTTGTACTGTGGGAAACCAACATAGTTACACAAATGCAGAGCCAAAATAATCATATGCTGATAAATAGAGACCTAAACTACCTCATGGACTAATAACTCCAATCTGGATTTTTTTCCCCCAAATGGGAAATGTTCCAGCAAGTGAGGGCAGGCAAAAATCATGTAATGAATTATAAATGTGAATTGCTAGCAAACTGCTCAGTAATGTGCTATAATGTTAAATACATTAGATATTAACATAAATTTTCTTTGAAAGTTATATGCCAGTGCCATGCTTTTTAACATGGATACAGTAAGATACAAATTGATTAGAAATTTAAGATACTTTGTAACTTTGAAACCAAGATGTAATAAAACGTGTTTTCTGTCCATTTTTTTTGTTTACTTTAAGACTTTTTTTGTGTAATTAAAATGCAAGACTTCTGCATAAGCAGGTAAATTAACTGGCTAGTGTAGAAATCATATCCAGGAGCTCTAACAGGTGGAGTCCTTTTACTTTACAAATGAGGGTAAATCAATATAGTTCAGTGTCAGTCAAGATCTGTCTCCAACTTCACTCTTAGGGTCGATACGACTAGAACATATGTCCGTCTTATACATTCAGCACGGTACAGTTACTGACGGACATATTGTAGACGTTATAACAAGTTGGCTCCTAAGTTACTAATAGATTCAGTATTGCACAATAACTTTCACCTAATGTTCAAATACATCCCAGGGAGATGTAGAATCTGCGCATTTGAGGAATTTGAGAGACACGAACACAGATACTAGTACCAGAACAGGGGTAACTCTTTACATAAAAGTATTTCTTGAGATGTATAGTGTAGTTTTTCCACAGAGATAAAAATATTGGAACTGCTGACTAGACTCTCCATTTCTTGATGATCAAGGGTGGAGGAATGACTTTCTGGAAGATACTTGCTAACTAAATACATTTTGCTGACTGTATACAGAAGCGAGTGGGTGAAATTCTGGGGGTTTTTTTGTTGTTTTGTTGTTTGGGTTTTTTTAAATGCAGGTGTTAGATGAGATGATCTAATGGTCCCTTCTGGCCCTACGGCAAAGCACACTCCTCCAATACTCATGGAGCTCTCTCAAACCCTTTTTACCAGGCCTTTGGGGAAGGAGGTTCTTAATGGGGAAGAATTTTATAGAGCAGAAAAGTGTTTGCCAGCAGAAATATTTGCTGTTGGCAGTTGATTTTTTGGGGAGGAGGGGAGGTTTGCCAAGGTTTTCATTTGAAATGTCTTTTAAATCTTCATTAAAGATGCCTGTGGCAATATTCAGGCATGTCTTTGTATATTTTGCCCTGGATAAAATAAATAGATTTTTTTTTTCAAGGCAGAGAAACAAGAGTTCGCATATTATTTCATGGCAGAGGTAAATTTCATCTCATATTTATGTGTCTCAGGGAAAAATATAAGGAATATGACTAGCATCTGTCTCGTGTCACCTTTCTGAGAAACAATGCTTTCCAGCTTTGCTAAACTCATGCATCTCTTAAGCAAACTGTCAGAGATTTAGAGAACCAGAGATGTACTTTTGTTAGCTCTGGTTCGTCTAAGAGGAATGTGGACTGCTCACTTTTGGAAATCATGGCCATTTTTTAAAAGCAGGCCTAGAAACATGTATAAAAGTAGCCCAATATAATGATGCAATTTGTAACCATGGATGAGTCATCAAATATACAACCTGCCAGGAAACCAAGGTATTAGACAGCCCATTGTACAGGTTACACGCAATCGCCAGCTGGCTCTGTATCTGCAAAGCAATCTGGAAAACTTAGGATGGCTTGTGGGTAGAAACACCAACAAAATGTTTGCAAGCCTTTTGCACCATTTATCCATTCATAATTTAGAAATGATAATAGCTTTTTGGAAAATACTTTGCTTATGACCCGCTCCATTCAGTATGGTACTTTGAGCAGAAGACAGTGCAAGGAGCCATGCTGTGTCACACAATCTGTCACCGAACTGCATCAATAGTGCCCGCGTCAGCCTTTTGTCCCCAGCCACAACAGAGACAACTGGCTCTCCCGCATATAGGTGCTGCTGGGGTGGATTGTCCTCCGAAGAGACAGATGTCATTAACAAATGATATACAGCAGGCAGTGTGGCTTGTGGGGCTTACAATGGCTGCAACATCCAAAGGCCATATGCAGTGATCTCATTAGTTTCTTGATTGCCTCCTGCACAGGCTGTTGGAAATGTTTAAAAGTGCAAGTTCAAAAGGGAAAGTAATGTATCATGTTTGGATTTTCTCCTTCAGTCATGCAAAGCGAACAGAGAACCTGCTGAGTTTGGAAGCTAGAATTTTTAGAGTCTAGGGTCTTAACTGTGGGTCTGTTAAATGGCTTTGCTTCACACTGTATTTCACCACTGTCTCCCATGGTCAAAGAGTCCAAAAAGATATTGAAGACATGCAAAGTGCTTTGGGTATTTTCAACCTGGACTTATTTATCCACTTGGTTTTGTTTCAGCCTCAGCAGATGTTTATCTTCTGCTAGGAATTTAAGGGAGACATCTGCAGAATTCCTGGGATGTTCAGCTTTGGATATGGCTGTGAAGAAAAACACATGATGTGGGTAGTGTTTTATTGTATTCCTTTTAGTTTTATTTCTCTGTCCTTGGTTTCAAATGAGTATTTTAGGCACAGCCACATTCTGCATCTCAGTCTGGTGGGGTGGTTTACCTATAGTCTACTTTGATAACTTTGGGAAACCTTTTGGCCGTGGTGCTCAGCAGCACTTTGTGTTGTCCTTACTCCCTGTTTTCATCAATGGGAAGTTCCCTTCCAGCCCACTTTTGATGTTTTTTAACTACAATTTCCCAGCTTCTCAGAAGCACTTGTTTCTGCCTGAACTGGGCAGCCCTATTACAGTGAACACCCAGTAGAGAAATTTTCCTGGGCAAGACTTTTTACAGAGACAATGTCTTTGTTTTCAGAAGGATATATTCAATTGCAATTGGCAGCTTTGAAACCACAGTAGACCATTTAAATTTTAACTGTTAAACCTAACACAAACACAAGCTGTTATATTTCTTACCTACAACTGAGTATCTTCAAAAATGATGCAAATAAAAGCAAAAGCATCTTTGATGCTTTGAAAAACAAAAGCATCAGTAAACATCTTTCTAATCTTATCCTTACTACACAATTTACAAACTCTTCAGTGCAAATGCAAACTGTTGTTTAAAAAGTGTGATTAGATATTAATTGTTCAGTGGTAATTACAGCTGATAATTCATAGGAATAGCATTCTGTAAGGATCCTTCTGTTTTGCCTTCATTGCTCTGCTTTCTCAGGTGGTTTTCTTACTGAGTGTAAAAGTTAGTCTGAAAACTTGATTTTGGATTCCAAACTTAACTGTTCCTGGAGGAGGATGATGGCTGAATTATTGATGATGTCCAGTTCAGCTTTTTCCTGAGCTTTGCTGTCTTCGTATTTCTGAGTTCAGAGTCACTGTGGTCCTTATTGCCTCACATCTAAAATCTATCAGCATCACTGTGAAATATTCTTTTTGTTCTCCACAGTCTTTCCAGAAGAGAGCATTAATCCCTTCCACTCACTTTACAGTGCATTGCATTCCCTCTATCTCCAAATGAAAATGTCTGTGCAGACTGAATTTAGGATTAGTATGGGAAAGTGGTGTGGTTTTAGTGAAGTATGACAAATAGTTCTCTACCTGATGTGTTAATTCATCCTATAAATGTTATACGCATGTATCTAATTGTGGTTGCAGGCCACGCCGGAGTGGCCTTGAAAACCATCACAGTGGTGAGAACTTCTTAAGTTTGTGTCTGACTGGCAGAATGCAGCCCAGCATCCAGAACCTGAGGGCCAGCGCAGCCTTCCTTCTTCCGAGAGGTGGTAACTGAGGTTGGAGTCATAGCCCTTGTGCGTGTATAGATTTCTGGTGGGATATCCCAGGGCAGCACATTAAAATTGGCTGCAGTATTAGTCATTTCCTGGCTGCTCTTTCCCTTTAAAGAAGACACTATCTATGCCTGTGACATAAGAATAAATACTTTTATGTAAATATTTTCCAAGTGGAATTACTCCTTATTAACACAGACAGTTCTGAAGGCAAATACAAACAACATGGGTCAGCAAAAACATTATTATTAAGGAATTCAGACTTCAAACCACATCATGATTCATAGAGCACCTGACTGATTTTTTTTGCTTCTCAATTTCTTTTTTCCTCTTCACTAAATATGAAAATGTCTTATGGGGCATATTTCCTCTAATTATGGATCTGATTGATACTATACCACAGGTTTACCAGGAGGCTTGTGTTGGTGTCTCATAAACTGGAAGCACAGGGGAGGATTCCTTGGGTAGCATGTCTGCTCAAATGTTGTATAAGTGGAGGAGTGGGTGACATTAGGTTAACATAAACTGAAACAGAGCTACAAAAGGTCCACCTGAAATGAAACCATGTGGTGAGATTGGAAGGCAAGAAGCGCCATTTTTACTGTAAAGGAAAGGCTGCAAGGCTTGTCTTCAGTGAAACCTGATTGAAGCATGTGCACTTTAGTGCTTTCTGGAGCCTCAGCTGCTAGTGCCTTGGGTCAGTGGCTTTCTGCATACATGTAAGGCATGACAAAGGTCTTGAATACTGTGGTAAAATGAAGTAGTTAAATAATCATTAAATAAATTCTGAATTCCCCTCTAATTTACCCTCAGTTTTTCAGACTGTACTGAGAAACTCTCTTGCGGGGAAGGTTAGGGTTTTGGTGCAGGCCTGAACTTCATTTCACTGGCAGAGGGATAGAGCAGGACTTCCTCCTGTTTAGCTGCTGTTGCTTTAGTCTCACTGTGCTGTAAAGAGTACTTACAAGTTTTTTAATATTTTTTCTTCCTTAAGAATACTTTGCATGGAATCACATCAACATAGCAATAGCTTTTTACAGTCTTTGGAATGGGAGAAGAAGAAAGGATGAATGATACATAGTTAATTGCAAATAAACTTGTCCTTAACATTTTAAGTAACTAAATTTGGTTGGATTTTGGGGGGGTTTTGGTTTTTTTTTCCACCAAATGAATCTGCTATGCTCTGTGATACCTTCCTGCTTCAGGTCTCTTAAATCACAGCTGAATCTATTTTATGAGGCCTAAGGGAAAATCGAAGGTTATGTTCCTTGCTTTCTTTTGTAAATATGTTACAGTCGATTTCATCTAGAATCTGTTCTTTTCACAGCTGGTTGTTGAGTCAGTTCTATAGGCTCTACTGTGATTTAAATCACTTAATATCCTGACTTTTTTTCTTTTTTTTTGGAAATGTTTCTTTTTCAAACAGGAAGAACACTAGCATTCCTGTAGATGTAGATTTAAAAAAGTACACTGTGGTTTCACTGGACATCTAAAACTATGCTATATTTCCTGTATAGATCTGGAATGTGCACAATGAAAAAGCAAAAGTCCTCATCCTAATCCACATTTTAAAAAAATGTCTACATATTCAGGCTTAAGTAATACTCACATCAAATAATTCTTTGACTGCTTAGTTTATATCAAAAATATAACAAGTTTTATCAGTCTCTTTTCCAACTCAAAGGAAGCAAGAGGACAGGAAGGTATATTAAGATGAATTACACTTATTTCAGAGAAATACATGACTGATGCACTTTTCATTGTCTGGAACTCTTCATGTTCTTGTTTCTGTGAAGTGATATTCTTCTCTATGCTCACTCAGTGCTAATCAGTAAATCAGCTATCAGATCCTATGTAGACACCCATAAAATAACCGCAGATTAATTTTATCATCTTTTTTTGGTGCAAACTTCATGATTTGAGGAAGTCAGGAATTTTGTTTTCTTACTTCTGCTTTTTAGTAAAAATCATTGTTTCCACAGATTTCACAGGGTCCGTCAATCTGAATACAAGCATTTTGTTTACAGAGCTGTATTACAGCATGTTGTTCAAAATCAAGCAGGTAATGAAGTCAATAGAAGGAAACAATACCAGTCCACTTACTGGAAAGGTCTCTAGTGGCACCTCTCTGTGCACTTGGAACTGCTTTACATCCATCAGACATGTGCTGCAACGCTTGCTTGTCTCAATTTGCCACAACTGCTTTAAGGTCTTTGACTCTAAGATCTTTGACTCTTGGGCCAAGTTCACAGGTTTATGGAGACAACTGAATTTCCCTGACACAAAAATATGAATTTTATGGTTGTGCTGTTTGTAAAGCATAAAAAAAGAAAAAGGCACACCAAGAAGCACCATGGTCTTGTATGTGAGGTATTTACCAGTGTTTGTGGGGATGATCTAAACTTTGCATGCTTTGCTGGATTTATCTACGAAGCTTAAATCAGGATCCTGTTTTATCTGCAGTTGAAGCTGACAGCTGGTGAAGGAGAATAAAAAACCTTTGGGGTTTTGGCCCATCATTAACTGCTTTATAATGAAATCTTCTAAGTGTCTGAGCTTAAAAATGCAATGTGCGTCCTCCAGTAGTACATGTTTGTTCTTGATTCTTACATCTTTCATTTTCTTGCCAGAGGGGTAGGTGGATTTGCTGTGCTGGGGAAATATGACTAAACTTGGCCTGAAACTTAACAAATTGTACAGTCTTTGCTTATAATTATTAAACCACAGATGAGCAGGTCTATCTTTAAATCAGCAGTGACCCTGAGACTCTGCTTTCTGCACTAGATGACATGAGTAGGTGATGGAGCAGAAGGAGCAGAACTCTTCATCATGCAGCTCTGAGGAGCCCATCCTCCCTCTTGTTCATCTATCAAAGGCCTAGGTTCCACTCAGGTCATTGTTTTTTGCTACAGCAGTCTTCCAGTGCTCCAAGATCTTTTCTATAGAACATTGGTTTTTCTCATCTCTGCCCTCCCAAATCAGCGTCACTATTCTATGGCTTGGTCAGCTTTTCTGCATCTTTTTCATCCATGAAATGACACCGAGTCCCAATATGTCCAGTGTTTTCTTCTTGTACAGTCAGAATAAGTAGGAATTATGACAGCAACTCTATGGCAGATAGAATCCATCCCACAACTCAGACAACCTGGAGATCTTCAAAAGACCAATGTAGCTCCTGTGCTGCAAAGCTGTAGCATCACTTGTACAGTGATTTGTAGTCCTGGGATTTCTCTGATCATTGACCAAATGAACATTTCCTCCTTCTATTATATTTTCCATCCAATGTGTACCTTTTCCATATAAAAAGGTTGCTGAATCCCTGTAAATTCCCACTGTGCAGCTGCAGGCTACTGCTTTGGTGCTGTAGAGAAACAGTAAAAACAGTATTGCTATTTTCCTGCATGAATGTTCTCCTTATTCCCCTACAACTTGACTTGTTGACAGTATCAAGATAAATTCCCTCTACATTTCATTATAGCTTTTTTTTTTTTTTTGAGTGCTATCTGGCATGCCCAGTCAACTTCCATCTGGAGATTTTTAATTGGGAAGAAGGAGGTGACAATTCTTTCCTTTTAATTGCAGAATGACAGTAGAATAAAAATAGGATATCATAGGATATCAAATATGTTCTATTTGCTAGGGTTGTTAAGGGTCATCATCTGGGTCTTCACTTTCAACTGCTTTCTGTGCAATGAAAAGCAGAACTTGTACAATTTTTTTTCTAAAGAAAAGTAATAACCAGAACATAACAATGATAGTTCAGGAAAGAAGTAATGTGATGCCATTGAGGCCCCATGGAGCCCAGTGCCCAATTACTGTGGGGACTAAGTCCAAAGAATACTGGCAGAAGAACAGAACAATGAAATGCTCCCCACGTGCTCTTGTGGTATAGACAAGTCAATCCATCATGAGTGCACAGCCTAGCATCTGGGAGATCCAGATGATACACACTGTAGTTTTCCTGTATCAGCAGTAGTGTCTCTATTGTTGTCTTTTAAAAGCGCTTTTCTAGCGAGGCCTAGGGCATGATTGAAATGCTTGTTATTGCAATTGCTCTGGCTCAATCAATCTTCATGTGTGATACAAGGCCAACCTGGTGTCGGGCTTTTTATCTGCCCCTTCTGCTTGCAATTGTTAAGAATGCACTTACTGGCCTAAGAGCTAACAATTTCTTTTATGTGAACCATGTGCGTGTACCACATAGTGAAGAGAACACCTTTTAATTGTGATTCTAATTGCTTGATGCAAAAATATTTGTTTTAACTGACTAAATCCCTTCATCAAACCTTTGTCTTGGTATGTTTATGGCTGTTTTTTTTCTAATGTACATTCCTGTGGATTATTTTGCAAGCCATCCTATGGGTGTGTGGAGCATCCAAGCATCCTTGCAAACAGTTACTGCAGATGTACAGCTATAATTCAGGTGAATCATCACTCCCCTTGTTAAAGTTTTACAGCAAAATATTTGGCTAAATACAAATGGGAGAGGTCTATTTAGGGATCAGAATAAAAGCAACCTAAGTTTGTCATGCAAGGAAGAAAATTGACTCAGACATGCAGTTTATTTAGATTGAATGAGAACACAGCTGGGCAATATATTTAAAAGTTAAGTGCTGTTCTACTGTCAAAATACTTGAGTCCTGATTCACTGTCAGTGTGTATCCAAGACCCTTGAATAGGATTTCTGGAGTAGAAAGCTGGTGTAAGCAATCATTTGCAGGAACACAGTGTGTTTGAATCTCTGTTGCAAGTGGAGGAGGGTTAATGTGACCTCAGCATACATGGTACTGACCTGGGTAGCTAGAGGATGCATTGACTCAGAGCATCACTGCTGAGGCTCTGGAAACTTCAATTATAAACAAACCCTACATTTGTTCCTGCAGACATCCAGCTGTCCTTTCTCAGTCCTGCACTATGAATATGCTTAAAAGTGCTTTGTCATCAGGAGATGCTTTAAGTAATCCCTTATATTATTTTGAACTTAGATAAAACCCATCTGTGAGAAGTTGTATGTGGGCTGTGTGGTCAAGAAGGCGCAGGGCAAAAACTGTCTTGGCACAAATCTCATTTGATCTGGTGAATGCTTATTGTCCTCTTGGAAATAGAAACAGAACAGAAAATTCGGCTGCCCATACTATAGCACCTAAGGGCCTCAGAAAACGCAGGGGTGATGTGAAGAAGGAAAAAATTCCTTAAACCTGAATTTCAGGTCTGGCAAATTGAAATGCTGAACTTGCTGCTTCTTCCCAGACTGTGGCTGTTTTATTCTCATCCTTTTTTGTCAACTCTTTTGCCTTTTACTTTCTGTCATTTGCTGGTTCATTGATCGAAATGCTCTTGTTCTGGTTGGAGTGGTTATATATGCTCATGTCCACTAATTTGAGTAATTGTAAATACCACTATCCTACAGTGCTCTCAGTTTGTTCAGAATTCAACCACGTAATTACTTGGTGCAGGAGAATTGACCATATCATTCTCTGCTGTGTTCAGAAAGCTTCATTGGCTTTTGGAGGAAAAGTGAAGCAATTGGAAGATCTTACAGCTAATATACAGAGCTCTGTGTCCTGCTTTATTTTTATGACCTTAGAAAATTTGGACTTGTTTACTAGTCACGCTGTAACTCTTTGTCCCACTCTCTTTCCTATGCCTTTATAAATAAAATTCTGCTAAAATATCACCTACGCTCAGGAATAGGCTAGAATAGATTTTTTAGAGAATGGTATTTCTCATGTAATAACATGGTGTTCAGCTCCTGTAACTGCTTCCAGCAGAGAATTTCATAAATAAATTCCTTGCCTCTTGCCATCACAGTCATTTGAGGAAAAAGTTATCCCCATTCTGCAGAGCGAGGAACTGAAAGAAGAGACAATGCCAGTAAATCTGTGGCTGACTGGCAGATGTCAGTTCTCTCGTTTCCACCTCATGGCTGTGATTCCTGGCCCAGCTCTGCGTTTCCAAGCTGGGTTTTGCCTTTGCATCACCCTGAAACTCAAACCAACAACCATGCAGGCAGCTGCTGAGAGCACAAGTCCTCTGCACAGAGGTCCAGTCACCCACGTTCCTGCAATATCTGTTACAACCATGGAGACTTTTGCACCCAAGCCTAAGGCCACCTGTAACTTCACTATTTAAGTTCATATTTTAACACAGACTGGCTAGCTTTCAAAAGGAGTTTTTCCACCTTGTTTTAGGCCCTTCTTTAGTCCAAGGGGATAATTCTACAGCAGCCCTAAAGTGGATGTAAAATAATCAGCTCTCAATATTAATGCAGCCCAGCCTTCTTGGTTATATTCCCTTGGCAAAACCCATTGCTGGTTGACAGTTTTACCTGGTGAGGGCACTGAGCAGGCAGACTGCCCTTCCCTTGCCCAGCTGCAGTGGAGGGGGAGGTCTGCAGAAGGAGGGTCTCTGTTCACATCTCACTGCGCTCTGTCTTGGCACCTAGCAGGAAATTTAGCCTTTAAGAAGGACTTGTGCCTGAAGCATAGACATCCTGTTCATCACACCTAACCGTGAGGGTCTCTGCGGTAGGAACCACGCTGTTGGGGTACATGTCTGTTGCTGGCTTGCTGCTCGCATAGAAAATACTAACTGGTAGTGCCTTTCCTTAACACACTTTGCCTTTAGGTGCTCTTTGGAAAACAGAGTAGTAGGTTGCTTCCTCAGGTAGCTTTATGTGTAAGGGTTTTCAGAGAACCGGAATGGCCAAATACCTTTAAGAGATGGAGCCACAAATTATAATAGAAGTAGGCAGAAAGATTTCTATACAACCCTGAATCAGTGCTTCAGGTACAAGAGGGACTAAGGTTTAGTATGTGACTTCATGTTAAAGTCCTGACTTCAGCACATGGTGCTGGTTTTTTTTTGGTTTTTTTTTTTTTTTTTTCTTTTCAGTCTCTCTCCATGCATCATACTGAGCACTGAGGCCAGCCATCGTCTTGAGGATCTTACTCCAAACATAAAGTGACCAACACAAAGTTTATATAGTGTTCAGTAATGTGGTGGCTGATGCTCCCTTTTTGGAGGTACTTTCTATAACTACAGATAGTAAGTGGTGAGTACTGCCATAAGAAAACCCAGTTGTTAAGCAAGAGAGTGAAGAAACTTGCCGAAGGACATACTTTGAAGTGGCTGGTTCCACCCAGGTGGATTTTTGTGGTGCACCACTGAAAGCAGCACAGCTAAGCATGAGCAGAAGGGATCACCTATACAATCTTTTAGCAGTGTGCTACAAGAGTCAAGTTTTCTGTACTAAGCGGAATAGATCCTGACTGCTTTGTTTCAGGCGATTAGAAATTAGTTCAAACTGAAATGGGAACAGGTGGAAGCAAAACTTACTCCCAACTGTTATGTATTTCTCCTTTGCTGTACTGAGAGTCTACAGTTGCGTAATCGTGAAGACAATTTTAGACTCTTTTGTACTTGAGAATACAGTAAGTTATGTTTTACCTGTCCGTCTCTGGAGAAGAAAAGCTTTAATTAAGTCTTACTTTAATTATGTCCCATCTATACAGTACCTAAATGCATTATGAGAGTGTGACATTTGCTATTTGCCTGCCTTCTGGGAAGGTTTAGATGCTGAATCCTCTCATAACGTATAAAGTTCCAAGTACTGTTATTAAAAGAATATGTGAAACAAGATTCTTAATATATGCATTGTTATAATAATTGCTAAGTTGTGGTGAAAACCTGAGTGACTAAAGTATGATCTGGAACTTTATTCTGGAATAGTAGAATTCTGTGTTCATACAGAAATTCCCCAACACTGGTGCTCCTGATGATCTGCTGATATGGCTGGTGTCCTGGATCAGAGCCTTATTTCACAAAAATCAGTATTTTACCAATCTCATCAGTAACACTGTGCATTACCATTCTGTGCTGTTCCAACACATAGTTTAATTAAAAAAAAAAAAACAATCCTTGCAGGTTGTCTTATCTTAATTAAGCTAATGAGAATGTCATAGTTTCTAATATTTATTGAAGATAATGTCCTTGGAATGAACTTTCAGGCATTATTTCATTACAAGCTGTGAATGCTTATGACCAAGAGATTGATAGAAATTTGCATAAACAAAACATTCAGCTTTTCTAGAGGTCCTTAATCTCCTATGCTGAGTATCCATTAGTCTTCCTCACCTAACTGTTCACTTAATAGAAATTTAAGCTGATTAGGGTAATAAGAATGAGCAGCCATGGACTTTTCTGTGTCTCCTCTGACTTCTGTAACTTAATCCTCAGTGAGAAGTCCTAGAATAACAGTAGATGTTTCAAATCTTTTTAAAGATCTACAATGGGGTGTTACAGGTTTTTCTTTCTATGTAGTTTTTCTATATTCTTTTATATTTCTTTTCAAGTTGTCACAGCTTGACATGTGAATCTGCTCAGTTATAAGGTAAGCCAGCATGCAGCAACTGAAAATGACATTTGTCTTAATGCATCAAAGTAAATATTGTTTACTTGAAGGTGACGCATCTCTCCAGGGCAGCAGACTGACTTGCCTGAAGGTGAATGTGCATCCATGCAGGATGCATAATTTGGGTTGGTTTTGCTCCACCCCTGTTTACTTTTGCCCTCCAGTCAGTTACATTGTCCGGACCTGTTTGTAGTCAGTTGCATTATCCCACAGCCTTTGGTGTCTTCTGCATATGCCTGTCTTCTGCCTTGAAAACTTGAACTCTCAGACCATGCCCTTGCAAAGGAATGTCTGAAGTCTTTTGTACCAACCATGTTTGGTCGTCTTCTCCTCTTCATGAGCAGGTAGCTACCTTCTCTGACAGCAATGATTTGTGAGGCATATGATTCCAGCAATTCTGAATACAAACTCATATTTAAAATATTTTTCCCCTTTTCGAGTGATACGAGGCAACAAAAAGTGATAATATTTTGCAGGGAAAAATTGAGAATGACGGTAGGAAGTCCATGGGCACTGATATTCCAATAAACTTCCAAGTTGGTGTTAATGTGGAGTAATATGACTTTGTGCCTAGCCAGATTTGCTGAGGGTATGAATTTGGCCTGGGACACAAACTAGTTATTATTTTTTAAAAAAACATTTTCTATAATTAGCACTGTTTGGGGCCTACTTAGAAAAACGTAATAGTGCTTCAAATACCTTGTCGCAGGACTGTGTGTAGCAGATAATAGATGAACAATACATGTGTCTTAGCTTTAGGGAACTGATCTGTCAATAGGTGTCCATCATCTCAGCTCTTGGTATTTCTGTTACATGCATTGTGTTCCAGTTCCAGTATCAGAGATTTTGCTCCTTCAAAGAAAGTACAGACAGATGACATCTGAACTCCCAGCAGACTGATGACATGGAAGCATTTCTCAGAGTGCTGCTTGTTGCAGAGGAGGGGGTTGGTTTCTAACATCCCCAAATCTCTTGCTGTTGCTCTCAAGAAGGTGAGGTGTTAATGCACAAGGAACATGATTGTCTTCATCACCCATTCCACTACTGCACAGTATCAAGGTCTTGTAATCAAGTCACCGCCATTGAAAAAAATCAGATATCTTTTGTATACATTCTTTTGTTTACAAGGCCTTGACTTTGCTATTCAGAAGCATAAGACGTATTCATAACTGTGCATCTTGCCTTTGTTAAGCCCTGTTTCTGCTGGGGATACATCAACATGAGTAAGCAGTGCAATGCAGTAGGAATGGTGTAGTGGAGTGTAATTGTGCCAAGGACCTGGTATCCATGCTGTGAATTTCAGGGTTTTTTTATACCGTCTTCATGAAGATATGCCTTATATGTATGTAGAGCTGAATTGGATGTATCCCTTCCAGGAAAAGAGCAAGGGATGCAGAACCGGATTTCAAAAGAAGGTCAGAGAAGGATCTGTATTTTAATAAATATACATCCTTTCCCATACACCAAAGCATGGTGGAGTTGTGCGTGTGCTATGACACCTTTTGGGTGATGCTTAGGAAAATATTATAGGCCAGTGGAGCTTAAGTCTGCTGTTATTCTACACTTGCCTGCCCAGATCTGAAAATTTTGAAATGTACAGAAGGAAGATGAGGAGGCAAAAAGTGATGTAAAATGTACAGAGGTAATCCCACTTCGTGAGCAAAAAGGCTGCAATTTGCCCTCTGCTTTCCTTCTGCCTGTCCACCTCAGTTAGGACCAGAGAGAGTCTGATCATCCAATTACTTGCCTTCACAGTGTTTCACATGGGCAATCTCTGGATTAAACAAAAATAATTGACTGATCGGTGTTCTCACCTAGTTTTTAAAAGCCTGCAATAAGCCTTATTTTAATACTTCCACGTCCTGGTTTCTGGCATACCAGCTAGATGACATATTCTTTCTAGTGTCCTCTTCAGGGACATCATTCTTCTTGACTTATGTCATATGTTTCACTAGGACTATGCTGGGCTGCTGTTTTAATACATCCTACACACTTGCATCCTCATCCCCCTCACCTCCTTCCTGCTTAACCAGGTATCAGTTACATGAATAGCCTTATATATCTCCTGAAGATGGTTCTGCTAGACTGGAAACTGGTTCATTGATGCATAGCATTTCCATAAGAGAAAACCAGCTTTTCATTCACTGTGGGGTTTCTCCTTTGCCATAGTTCATTTTTGCTTGCGTGTACTACTGTAATGTTTTTTTTTTTTTTGTCTCGTCCAGCTGAATGCCAACAGCAGTTAAGGAAGGAAGGCAGCAAAGAATTGCCATTAGGCATGGTGGAAGTATTCTTTAGTGCTTGATGTCTCTGCTTTTGAAGGATTGATTATCTTTCCTTTGATAGCACCCGTATTTCTCTCTCTGCCTTCTTTTTTGTAATAGTTACTGAAATTTCAAAGTAATGCTTTTCCTTTTCACTGCGCTTAGGGCTATTAACTTTCTTAACAGTAAATGTTTCATATGCTTAAGTTTTGTCAATGCAAGGGTTTTCTTGCAGAACTGCTACCAGAAAATCAGTTTAGTGTACAGCTTTTCTGAGGTTTATTGTGGCATTACTCGAGTGTCACATGAGGCTTGAAAATAAATCAGTCCCTCTCTTTTGAAAATCACACCGGTACCGTTTCTTTGGAAACATTTGCCAGCGTCTCACATTTAAATAATTGTGTAGATATTGAAGCTAAATAATGGCCAATTGTTTTCAATGTCCTATAACAATCAATGGCACATCAAGGTTTCATGGCTGTCATCACGCAGCCCATGACAACGCAGGGGATTCCCAGAGCGACAACATGAATAGAGCGCTGACCTTTCTCTTGCCAAAGTTTGCTGCTTGCCACTTGGCAGAGGCAGGAGGACAGGAGCAGGCTGTTACACATGGTGCCGTTTGCCCTCCTGTCTAGGACTCCTCTTCATCCACCACACAGTTCATATTGATACTTCCTTAGATATTTACACAGTAGCACTTCTCTCAGGAAGATTTTAAAAATTTTTTTAAACAAACACATAAAGTCACATAGGTAAAGGTGTAAAGTTTTCAGTGATGCATGAGTAAGGATTCAAATATGATGTATTTTGGTTGCTTGTAATGATATAGGATTTTCTTTTCGTTTATAGCTGAGGTCAAAAACAGTTCTGCAATTCTTCCTCTCTTCTCCCATCCATCTGTATCACCTTTTGAACTTGGTGGGAGTTTTGTCATCTATTTTGGTAGGCTACAGAAGAGGTAAATGTGAGTGGCTCTCTAATCTTCTGTTTCTGCTTGGTTGAGGGTGAAATAAGTCTGGATTTAAGCCTCCACTTCTGTTTCCTTTGGCTTTCAAGGATCTAAGATGCTTCCTAGTGCTTTTCAGCTGTTAACTTGAGTCAGCTCTGATCTGGGTTGTAGCCGCAAGTGTCTCTACATGGGACAATTATAAATGCATGACCTAACAGAGGAAGGAAGGCACTACGGAGCTGAGTTCATGTCCCACTTTGGTCACAGGCATTGTGCTTTCAAAGGAGGAAGGCAAGAATATTTCTGTATGTCATGAATATATTTGAGGATGAAATACATTAAGTGAGTGTGAGACACTGGGTTACCATAACAATGCAGACAGAGCCTGGACAGCTGCTTGGCCCTCTCTCAGTGAAGTATCATAAGGTAGTCAAAAGGTAGCAAATGATTTGGCTTCTTATAATTTATCATCTGCTTTGGCCATTTCTGCATGTTTTTGTTTGTTTATTTTTAAGCGGTAGGTCTAGTAAGTTCCCTTAAGACCTGAGTACACTGAGGGTTTCCACTTCTTAGGAGTATAAGCCAGTTAACTATGGAAATTTCCAGAGTTGGATGGAGTCAAATTATTAAAATATGCAGCTCTTCTATAGTATAATGGTCTCTCTCTGTGGCATTAATCCTTCTCCTTTTCATACAATGCACTTGAAATGCTGCTTTTCTCTGTAGGCGGCAAGTATTGTCATAACTTCACTTCAAGAACTAGTCACCTTTTAAATGTAGAAAACAGTTCTCATTGTACTTCAGCTAGAGAATAATCCCTTTTCTTTCGTTCCTTCATCCTCCGTGGTACACTGATGATAAGTGAACTCTCAAGCAGTTACAATTTCACAGGAGCTTTCATGGATTGCAGAGCTCTGGGTTTTTCAGATACCATGCGTTCAATCAGCATCACTTGGAATGTCTCTCTGTTTTTAACTCTGACTTGTTAATGTCGCTACATTCATCCTAAATATTGCATTTTACAGTGTGAATTCTTGTGGTACTCCCCTTAGTGTCTTCTCATTCTTTTGTTCTGAGCAGCTGTTGGTAGCTCTCCCTACTGCTGTCAACTCTTAAACCTCTGCATTACAAACTGCAGAGTAGGGTGAACTTACTACGTTAAATTAAGGCGCTGCAAAGCTGGCTTACAATACACATTAGGAACCCAAAAATAAAGAGAAATGGAAAACCGAGCTGTTCCTAATGTAATGTACTAAACTTAGTTTATACTTTGATCCTTGAATAACTAGCACATTAGAAGCTTTTAAAATAATATTATATACAAAAATCCAGCTGGTAACATTCTTGATGTGCTGCAAGTATAGAAACAATAATACCAGTGTTAGGGCCACGTTGTTTAGATCAGATAGAGAAAAAGCACAGGAAAGGCCTCTCTCTGGAAACACAATGATGTTTGAAAACTAATGCTGAGCACTGTAAATCTGCAGACTGCTCAGTAAATGTATCAGTTGGCAATACACTCTGCTCCCAGTATAAGCAAAAATTTAGCAGAGAATTATTAATTACATCACCGCACCTATATAATAGAGTTCACTGTAGTTATGTAGGAGTCAATGGTATTCAAGCAGTTTCTTTTGAGGAAGTAATCGGGCTGCTTCTGGGGTCTGTTTCAGCTGCTAGGGGCGTGCTTCAAATGCAAATGACTGCCAAATGGATTCCTTCTAAATTCCAGCCAATTAAAATACATTTAAAGTGCAGCTGGTGGAGAGCAAAAGGCTTATAATTGTGTAAGAAACATTTGGGCATGAAACAAATCCCTGAAGTTTGGTGAATGGTGATTATTAAATACTGCATTTCTGGAGAAGTAAAGCAATGAAACAAAGAGGCTTCCAAAACTGCAGTCAGAAGCAAAGATGACACTTTTACCACCACCTTAAAACAGACAAAGCAGGGAGTGTGTTTGTTAGGGTGTCAGTTTTCTACCCTTGGCTGTTTAAACCATGCAAGTTTGGCAGCTCGCCCTATGTGGTGCTGCATACAAATATTGACAGAACAGTGTGATATTTGTTAAATCCCTTCTTGGGAAGCGAGTGATTAAAACTCTGAAGGAAGATCTGAGAACCTCAGACATTATATTTTTTCTCAGTAGCACTATAATATTTACAGAATGAAACAGAAAATAGTGAATGGGGTGTAATGAATGACCTTCCTTTTCTGCTTTGCCTTGTAAGTAAGGACAGATTTTTTGTTTAATGCTTTAAATGTTATTATAAAAGAGGTTTACAGTTAGTAGTGCTGAAAGATGCCATTAGCACTTTTGATTTAACCTCGTGTTTTGGGAAAAATCTCAGACCATGTAAATAGGTGAAAGACATTACCCAGAAAGTAGCTGTGTGCAGTCACTGCGGATCCTGTGTCCGATAGGTGCACAAACAGTTACAGACTTTTTAATACACAACTATATTTGAATGTTGGTCCTTTCCAGACATGTTATGGTCATAACTGCATCTGCCTAGAAGTGAGATTTCAAATTTTTCTGCTTTTAATATGCCTTTGTAAAATTTAACCTTAATCTTTTTAGTAGATCATTGTGCTGATTTTAGAAATGGAAACAAAAATTTTTATAGACAATTCCAAGTGTTTTTTTTCTATGTACTATTTTATCTGAGAATACTGTCTTTACCCATTCGGTATTAAACAAACAGTTGAAATTAGGTGAATGAAAAGTGTTTCCTTTGTTATCTCAGGTTTTTCTTAATTGTATCAGGAATTAATAGATTAAATCGGAAAAATGTTTTCCAGAACTAACAAATATTGGTTTCCTTTTGTTATATCTTATCATATGAAATTCATATGAAATCATTTGACATTCCTGATTGCTTCTTATTCCAGCATATCATGGTCAGTCAGTCTGTTTTGGCTTTACTTGTTAACTGTGAGTAAAGAGTCCTGCAAATTTCATAGCGATAGATCATATTGCAGCAGTAGGGGTTCAGTTAAATGTGCCTTGTTAATTGTTAATGTGCAAGTAGCACAGAGCACGTGCCAAAAGGAGGCTCATAAGAAATAAGCTTATTGCCAAAATAAATGTGAATTAAATTATAAAATCAAGTTTTAAAGGCATTTGTCAAGAAACATAAACATGAGTACACATATACTATGAAAATAACTGTAATGTAGTTAAAACCAAGAAAATTCAAGAGAATCAACACTAAAAATCTCTAAATTGAGGGGCTGGTTTTCTTTTTCAAATACTCTTATTGACTGGCAATTACACAGAGGGCAATCTATCGAATAGATTGAAACTACTTCGTTTGGGTAAGTCCTACTCATCATCAGCCACTGTTACAAAATTAGGATCAATGTATATTTAGTTGCAATAAGTATTGTAGAAATAAGTATGTTTGTATGTTTATGAAATACATAGTATACATAAAATAGTAAATAATAAAGTACATAAGTTTTAGCAGCACCTGGTCTACAAAAGCATTACAGTTTTGATACAAGCCCAAAGGCAGTAGGCGTACAGAAGAGCGCAAAGAATAGTTAGCTGATCCTAAGGAAGTGGGATAGATCCAAACAGCTAAGACTGCAATAGTTTGCTAATACTAATAGAAATTACTTTTGTATGCTACCTGACTTTTAACAAACTGCCAGTTTAGGGCATTTTTGAGATCTGCAGATGAACAGTTCAATATAAGTAAATTTTTATTACAAAACACCAGATAACCCCATTCTAAAGTTGGTAAATGAGGAAGCTGGTAGTAACTGAGTGTAGACTCACCAGAAAGCAGGCTGTTAGTCATAATTTTTTGATGGAACCTCAGGGCTAACGATGGCAAAACTTGTACAAGCTAAGCCTCTGTCTTAAACAGGCTTGACTCACTCAGTATAAATCAAAAGATGAATCTAGGCCCTCCTGCATAATAACATTTTTCATTTCATTTACTTTTCCTTTATGCATATGTGCAATGATGGATGTATCCACTAGGTCTAGTGATCCATCTAATATACCAGTTACCTTAAGGGAAGCAAGAGAGGTACTTAGAAAGTATACAAACAAACAGGTGAAGAGGATGCATTTGCACTTCTGTATTTCCTTCTTGATCTCACTGTACCAGTGTTTGGCTGGCATTTAGCTGTTTGCAAATCAGAGCCTCCTTTGCCGCACTATTAAACAGTAAGCAAGAGTCTCTTCAGGGAACTCGCTGACCTGTAGGCACACCGCTGCCTGGTCTCTGGAGTTTGGTGGAGCTTAAGTGGAGCTACGTATTAAACTTTCCAAATTGCAGTGCACTTCTGCACAGGTGTTGAGGAAATAGTTTGGGAACACTTAAAAATTTTTAGGTGTCCCCAAGGTTAAATATCCTTTGCAAAGCTGGCTTTCTGGATTGTTTCCTTGGCTATTAGCCCTTAAATTCTGCCAAAACACAGGCAGGTTTCTATTGGGCTTTTCCCCAGAATGACATGCTGAAAAGTTGTACAACTTTGGTGTGTCTCCACAGGGAAAATTACCTAAGTCCAGCTGAAGGGTCAGCATAATTTATAATGGCAAACAGATGAGAATTTTCCTGGAGTTTTCCCCTGGGTGGTATTACTTAGTGACTCTGCTACAGCAATATGTCTACTACTTCTTCATGTCTTTGGCAGGTCAAACTCTG
>JAVJGG010000001.1:45681982-45746855 GCA_035590195.1 Aviceda cuculoides | reverse complement strand
GTTGTCATTTTATTAGTGTTATCATTATCATTATTAGTTTCTTCTTTTCTGTTCTATTAAACTGTTCTTATCTCAACTCACGAGTTTTACTTCTTTTCCTGATTTCCTCCCCCATCCCACTGGGTGTGGGGGGAGTGAGTGAGCAGCTGCGTGGTGCTTAGTTGCTGGCTGGGGTTAAAACACGACAGTCTTACCACACTCAGATTCCAATAATTTCAGAGTAATTGGTAAACGTGATGACAGCCTTTTCTAATAAGCATGGTGACCATTAAATTTCTATGACTATTCCAGGGTCCTGTAAAGCTCTGGTAAGACCTGTTGGGCTGGTAGTCTCTAAAGAGTCTTGAAAGGTAATTGCATGGTGCTGCATGGGCTGTTGTGGGTCATGTTCCATGCAACACCCTGTATTGTTAAGAGTCTTCCATTGACAAGTGCTAGCCAGATAAATATCACTGCAGCAATGTGCAACATGGTGGTGGAGATATCTTTTGAGACTTGAAAGTTATGAGGGAGTTGAGAGTGATGTTCAGAGCATGAACTACTTGGAACAAAATATCTTGAAAAAAAGCCAAAAGGATAGTGGTTATTACCCAGATTAAAAGCGAAAATTGCTGATGTTAATTACAAAGTAAAATTTGTCATTTACAACAAAGTTGTGTCTGATAGTTTGCTCATAATCTTGTGACCTGTGAACTGAAAGCACGTGCAACTACCGCACTATGTATTTATAAAGAGATTGCTGGAAGAAACTAGAATAGTACTTAGGTTTCTTCAGCTTCATCAAACAGCAAGTTCTGGTCCTCAGCGAGGTGACTAATTCTTTCCTCATTCTTCTCTTACTAGTAATTTACTTGAAAAGGACAACAAAAGAACATTCCATGTCCTTTGCTGGTGGGTATCATAAAGCCACACCATGGACCGCTGTTGCACTTTGGGCACATTTGCTATTACAAAATAAAGCCCATTGGGGATTCAGTTCTGGGATTTTTGGTTTTGTGGGATTTTTTAAAAGAATTTTTCCATTTTGTTTGGTCAGTCATTGATTTGGCTAGAATTTTCTATGGATCACATGTAGGAAAGCTGGGGGACAAGTTGTTGGGAGGACAGATAATTATTAAGAAACACAGAAGTTGTGTAATACGTGGAGGAAGAGAAGAAAAACTAAAGTAATATAAATGGTTACACCCTCTAACATGGTTAGTGGAAAACCTAAATGAAAGAGTAATATATACCAGATGTGTATATCACAAGGAGTAATTTTTGTGGGAATGATTTCCAGTAGGAAATAGTAGAAGGTAAGTAGGGCAAATCAGAATGTATTGCAGGAGATCTTTTATTGGCAGGGCTGTGTGAACACTTGTTAGTATTTGTGGAGCTAGTTCTTTGATAAACTTTATTCTTCATTTTACGGTTTTATGTCATAAGGATAATGGGGGTGATCAATAGTCACTGACTAGTCAATGACAAATGATCAATAGTCAATGACAAAACATAAACTTAGAGCTATCCTTTAATTACCCAAATTTTGGGAGTGGCAATACTGGTTCAGATTGTCCTTCAAAATCTTGAAGCTCTAAGAGCTGTGGCAATCCTCTCTCTGCAGAACTTCGCCACAATGGTAAATCTATCTCTTAATCTGTAGTCTTTAAAATGATCATTTCAAATCTCACACTATCAGTCTGAGGGCCAATGGATAAACTGAGAAGATTAACCTTCTCAAAGTTGCTTACACAGTTTGTTGGTGGCAGAACAGGCAACTCCCCAGCCTCTCACCTATGCAATAAAATCATCATGCGTACAGTGAAGTTGCTGACGATCCTTTCCTCTCTAGAAGGCAATTCTAATGAAAACAGTATTTTAGTTATCCAGAGTTGGACAGTTCAGGGCAGTAGTCCGGAACCTTAATCTCGTTGTGTTGCCTAGAGTTGATAAATGAGGACACTACACTTAAAAGAGATTTTAAAGCCTTGGTGATCAGTGCAGGTAGCTGTGGTTCACAAAATGGATCCTGTGCCTTATGAAATTATTGTTTCAGATATACTACACCCTGCCTATAGGACCAAAGTTATTTTCCTGTCCAAAGTCAAGGAGTTGTCCCCTTCCTGTCTTCTGTGCTAGGAACCACTAAGCAGGAATTCAGGATAATTTTTCTATGGCTTCTTCTGTGGTAGCCCACATGAATGTTTTCTGTGTCACATCAACCCAGAAGAAATTTGCTTGGATAGGCAACCGGACTCATACTATAAGCTTTGTTTCAGTAGGGTTAAGCTGTCTCTCCAGACACCAATTTGTGTAAATGTGATTGCTCCAAGGAAGGAACTGCCTTTATTTCCTTCATTTGTTGGAAGAAAAGTAATTTACTTCTGTTTTCCAGCCTCTCACCCACACTGGCTCAGTTTTGTGGCTGGTCCTAAAGGAAAAGCCAATTCTTTATTCTTTCCAAATCACCCTTCCAGAGAAAATAACAGTAGCTGTGTAGTTCCTACTCTTTCCACTCCATCCCCTCTATGCCTGTAGGGGATATATGCAGAGACGCTATCAAAATAATACCTGTATTTATAGTCTTCCTCTTTTTTCAGTCTAGAAAGGCTGTGTACAGCTAAGAAAGAAACTGACTCACTGCAAAAGATGGTATGGGGGACAAAATACATTCCTGGAACCATGTTCACATTCAAAGCAACACTTTTAACTTTGGCAACACTCTGACCTGCAACGTGCAAGGAACAACTATTGCTATGCTTCTTAGTGCAGGTTGATTTTTAAAAATTATTTTATACCTCCTTGATGCTCCTGTGGAGAAACACAGAGCTGTTCGTTTTTTTTCTTTTGCCATTTTTGTTGATAACACCTTACTTTCAATATTGCAATGTATATTTCGCTTTTCAGAAATGCATGGATTGTTACGCACTCTTATAACATAGGAATACACGTTACAAGGAATATTTAAGTGTAAAATTTCATGGTTTACAAAATCCTGCAGAGAATAGTGTAATCCTGCTTTCTTTTGAAATCTAAATCCAGCTGGGCTGGGTAAGTACTTGACTGGGAGGTCTGAAGGGGTACCCAGGCTGTGCAGGTAACAGACATGGTGATCAGACAGTGCACACCCCACTCTAACTCAGTGCTGCAGGGTTATCTTTGTATGGGTGGGATGTGCATTTATAGCTGTTCTGTGAAATAAGGTATTGTAAAGTGCTTTGGGATTGCCTGGCTTGACGTGTGTGATGCAAACATGATGTATCACTATTGACAGTAAAAACTGAAAGAATATTTTATTGACTAGCTCTCAATGACAGAGCTTTATGAGAACAGAAAGCAAGTCCCCTCTACTGCTGTTGGTTCTCTCAGAAGACTATGATGGAATGCCTAAACTGAGTAATTCTGAAACTAAATATCTGTAAACGGATTCTTTGTTCATTTAAAGGAGATAGAGGGAACAGTATGGAGGCTTCTCTAGGGAATGTCATGGCTTTGTTGCGCAACACAAAGACTGTGTTTGAATCAAGATGTGGGTACTTCTAACAAGATCTTTTCTAGCAACGTGAGGCATCCACTACAATTTCCCTAGAACTGTATTTATAACCCTGAAGTTTGTATTAGCTCTTTGAGATTGCCTTCCATCTCTTCTTCTGAGCTAACCTCTCCTCCATCATGGAGGATCTGTTAATGAGGTGTTTCTTTCATTGATTACTAAGAGTTTCACATAGGTCGTACTGTAAGCAAAGACACATTTTCTTTAATGGTAAAACTGTTGATCTTTCTGCAAGGCAGCAGGCTGATCTATGTACCAGGACATTTAATTGGAGGGACTTTTTTCCCCTACAAAGCTATTTCCTTCATATGCAAGAAAAAAAATAAGAGGCGGGGTGTGGGGATGGGGGAGAAGAGAGTAGAGCAAACATGAGGAAATGTTTTATTTTTTGTCACTGGAATGTATCCTAGGATGGGATTTATTGTCACTGCTATATTGAACTTGCTTGCTGAGCCTCAGTACAGCTGTGACAATTGCTGTCATCCAAGAATATGCTTTACTGACAGATTGAAGTAGCTTTAGAGAGTAACTTATTCTTCAATATGATTTAAGACGTCAGATTCCAGGTGCAGCTTCGTTTGGACTTTGTTAATACTGAGAGGATGCAGCTTCATGCAGCAGGTGCTGGACAGTGTAAGAACTCCTGTGGTGGTACTCCAGGTGCTTGGTTAATGTCTTACTCCCCAGGGCATTTAATTCATCCCAGCCTCACTGCTGCTCCTGCTGCTTCCTGCACCAAGATTTTAACAGTCAGAATGAACAAAGTTGGAAACAAGGCTATTTCAAAGTGAGAGAGATACAGAGCGGGGCAGAAATGCAGACAAGTGGTTGGCCAAAAGTTACCCAGGTGACAGTGGAAAAGTTTTTTTTAAAAAAAGGCGGCTCCAAATCATCATAATTAAGTGTTTGTGCTTTAATAACTACAACATCACCCTTCCTCTGACTGTGGAGAACTTAACTAACTTTGTTCTTCACAATGACAGTCCTTATCATAGATCTTCTTCAAAAGATGAGTGTGGTGTTGCCTTTTGACAGTCACACAGGTTATTTCTTTGAACTGTTATAATCTTTGCTTTGCAAAAGAACTTCCAGAAATGAATGCTGATTGTATGGAGCTGCTGCTCTGTGCCTCCTGTAGAGCAGCAGCTTGTGGAACACCTGCTGAAGTTTGAGTCAACAGCATAGTTTGTCTTTTGTCAAGTGTTCCTCTTAATAAAGAAAAGGGAATAAAAAGTCATTTTATGTGACATCGCTCACTAAGCAGACAGCTGCATAACACATTCTGCTGTGAAATCCTGCTGATACTCCACAGTGAGTACTTAGGTTATGCATTTGGTCTTAAGGGCCTAAAAATGACCCTCTGCAGTGGGACTAAGTTCATCAAAGGTTTTAGTGGATTTGATTTTAGGCAATGACAGTAAGGATGGGGGGGAGAAATATTTCTGCTGACTTTTGTGAGATCAGGTTTCCACTACAAGCAAAAGAGCAACAGCAATCTGAAAGGATGGCTGCACAAAACCAGATAAGTCCAGATGCTTGGCCCAATTCCTTCCCCTAGCCCTGAACCAAGATCAGTGCGAGAGCTCCTGCTTTTGACATGTGGGACAGTCACTGCACCACACTATGTATGTCTTTTGCAAAACAGAGATGCTAAGACATACTGGTACTACAAATAATCAATACAACAAATCTTATAGGGTCACTCATTGTGAGGGAAAGTATGCCATGCCAAAATTAATTCTGCAAACACAAAATGTAAGGTACTATCAGTGGAAAAAATAAAGGGGGAATACTCTTGAATGAAATATCTGGATGCAGTTAAGAATTAGAGGACAAATTATACTGGCATATACTTTTGGAGTCTGCTTGTGTCAGGAGAGACAATTTAGACCAGAAAGTAGATGGCACCTATAGAGCTACTTTTTTTTTTTTTTTTTTTTTTAAAGCACATGCTGAAGACAAATAAATATATTTAATAGATGTGGTTTAAAAATAAAGCTATTTTTCACAATGAAGTATGTATGCTAAGAAACTCTTCCTTTGTGACTGCAATTATCAAATGTGATTTTTCTTGGCCTGTCATAGAATTACGTATAAAGAATATTGGGATTTCCTTGACTGCAAAATGTAGCTTCCTTCATGCAAAGTGAGTGGTAGGAGTACAGGAGGACTGGAAAACCTCTCCATTCTTCATATTAGTCTACTTGTATTAAGAAAGGTTTTGTGATGCAGGTATGGATGATGGTAGCAACTGGTGGCAATGTGGCAATTTGCAGTAGCTCACCAATGTCACACACATGATTTTTAACCTTTTCTCATTGGAACAGCCAAAACAATTCTTAAACTGATGAAGTTTGAGTTGAAGGCCAACCTGTTGATTCCCTTCCTAACAAAAATATGGTGTAATGAATAATTTATGAAAAGTTTAACTAGTGGAGTGGAAGTTGATCCTTATTTCTACATGGGAAGAAATGTTACATAGAGAGTCTTGTTCTGGGATAGACAACATATCCTGTGTATCTGATAGATCTTCAGGTTTATTTCAGAGCAAAGACTTGTTCGACAGATCGAAGAGCTTCACTAGTGTGGCCCAAAGCTCTGCCTGTTATATAGTGATGAAGGGGAGAACAAGTGGACTTCCTTGGAGATTTGCCATAAAATCCTACCATCTTGGCTTTTTTTTTTCCCTCTACACTTTGTATTTTGCTTACCAATTTGGGGAAATCTACATTTTCCTCTGCAGAACCCCAGTACTTACTGCTTAGTTTTTTCAACAGCATTTATGACCATCGAAGAGGATTGCTTGAACCAACATGATCCGGGAATAACTATCCTGAGATCAGTCTGCTGAGACCTCACAGAAATTTTATTTTATGCACTGGAGGTGGAGGCTTCAAGCCCCTGGCAAATGCTGTCACAGACCTCAGTAGGGTCATTTTGCTGCTTTGCTCAAGAGAAAACAATAAAATAATTATTCAGGAAAAATATTTGAGAGCTTGAAACACTTTTTCTTTATGTACACCAGAGCCACAGCTTGGCAAACAGTAAACAATGGGAAAGTTTGTCTCAGTAACACAACTTAGCGGAATAAAAGAAGATGGAATTCTATCAACAAAGTATATTCTCTTCTCCTCAGATATTATGAAAACTGATGTCACTTGTAATTCCTCAGGAAAGAAAAAAATCCCTACAGTTTGCAGTACGTCAATGCAGTCATTTTTTCCCTGACTAATCTATAAAAAGACATTGTATACGAATGTTATTTTCTCTGCCAGAAATGCATTCCTGGAACATAATAAATACTTTTCTGTTGTTGTTCAGTAATTTGGATAATAGCTTCTCCATGAAGTTTCATAACATTTATTTACTACCATAAATGATTGGACCAAGTGGTTTCAGCAGTCAAAACTGGAATCCTTCTGCAATAAGCTTTCTTACTGAATTAATTGTGTAAATATTATGCCTAAAATAATTTCAAATGACAAATTTATATGAGTAACATAACATGGATATGAAATAAAACTGCAGAGCTCTGTGTATAAGGCACAGGAGATTTTAATGGAAGATGTGTCAACTGTGTAGATTCGACTAAGCAAAACTTTTTCTAGAGCTATTGACAGCATTGGATAGTTACAAGTATGTCTTATTTGGATCAATTAGATTGTAGTAGTTGTGGCTGACAGCACTTTTTTGCTTTATATTTGTAGGGCCTCAAGAGTTTTCCCACAGAACGAGGATTCAAATTTCTGAAAAGTCTTCCTAGACTGCTGTGAGGCAAAGCCCACACTTTAATTTACCGGCCAAGAAGCAGCAGCAGGGCATGCTGCCTTCCACCTATCTAGGGAGATCATAAGAGCAGCAGCTGTGTGAAGTCTTCCTCTTTATGCATGGACTTGCACATCCTTCGGTGTTGTAACTTGTGGTTATACGTGAGTGTGGCTTCTGCGCAATGCCTCCGCTGCGTACCAGCCGTAGCTGCTGGGCAGTGCGGCTGTAGGAGCTCCCACAGCAAGGGGGAAAAGACATTTTCCTGTAGCCCCGTGGGCAGCCCCATTAGTTAAGGAGTAAAGGAAGTGAATTTGAGGGCACTATTCCTCTCATATAGTTTGGGAAGTGTGGTAAAGAGAGGGAGAGAGGTGCAAATAGGCTTACTGTGTAAAATATATTGTGCCGGGTAACATAAAGCTGAAGAGACTGATATTAGCAAGGCTGACATCTTTTGAGTTGGAATCAGCACTTACAGAGCCAGCCTTTGGGTGAAGCGCATGTGACCCAGTTTGTGTGTATCTACTGTAATTGCTGTTTACAAGGATAGTTCAACTTTGCTTTGCTAGTCCTCATTTGTATATAACCCGCTGGGAAGATGGTGGTATAATGAGTAATGCTATGCCCTCTTGTCTTTACTTATATAATTGCAAGGAAATCAGAGCTCACCCTATCGCTCACTCTAGTCATGTATCACTCAAGAAAAGTGCTTCTGCATCTCAGTCTAGCTGAAATTCTCCTTTCTTTTTGATTTACTTTGTCTCCTTGGCACTTTGCCTTCACATACTGGTTGTGGCTTACATTCCTCTCATTGCATGCAGTAAGTAATAATCGCTGAAGGTGACCAGAACAGTGTAAATTTTGGTATTTAAATTAAAGATGATGCCTGCTCATTTTGGGGGGGGGGGGTGTCTATTGTATTCCACTATTTTCTAGTAGTGCTTATTTCATCTGAAAGATGAATCACTTGCTGATGGATTTAACAGTGTTCATTTTTTTTCTCAGAGCTACCAAGTATCATCCCCCTTCAATCAAATAAAGTTTGAAGTTTAAATTGGTTTCAGGAGGCATGGTGAAGTAAGATGATTGCTTTAAAAAGTAGTATATTAGATAGTCCTGGGGACTCTCTGGTGTGAGACACGGGAAAAAAATAAGAGGGAGGAGAAAACACCCACAACTTGTGCTGTCTGTGAGGGCATCATTAAAGCGTTTAGTGGGAGCGTCTGTGCATGTGTCAGGAGAGCCCTCTGCTCTGCCATGACTGCTTAGATATGGAATTCAGGTAACGAAGAGCAAGCTAGATTTAGCCTGACTCTGGTTTTCCAAATATCTAATGCAACCTATAGCTAGAAATATTGAGAGTGTCATCACGTATCTCTCACAATGACACTTTTTTTTAGCTGGAAGCAGAACTGATTTCAAAGTTATTGAAGGATGAATGTGTTATTTCAAGTTTGGGGTTTTTTTTAAATAAAGGTTTTGCCTGATTCTCCTCTGTAGGCATATTTGCCATAGTTTTTGTTTTTGTTTTAGTTCAATAATACTTTCCCCCAAAGAATTTTCCTTAAATCAGATCTCAATTTTAAATAACTTCATGGGGGCATTTCATTTCTCTGAGTGGCTTTTAGGCCTTACCAGGGGCTGAGCAGAACCAGGTCCCTTTGCGCTCCCTCGCATCTTCCCATTGACATCAGTGGCCGTTGGCACTTGAAACAGAATTGCTCCACTGAGTCCTGAAAGTAGGTTAGGCTGATATTTCTCACGAGCTTCCCTGGAGGGAGTTTTAGATGTGCAAATCCCAGTGAACTATCATCTCAGTGAAATGTCATCGAGACATCAGATAGACAGAGATGACTCCCTTTGTTTCCTCTTGGAAACTTTTGGAAATTGGAAAAGGATCTGTAGTGTCAAGAGAGGTCAGAGTACATGTGTAAAGTGTTACTGTATTGCATCTTGCTCAGTGCTATTCCTAAAATTTCCGCTGGGATAACATGTTCTTTTTACCTTGCCATTCCCAGGTAATTAGAATATGAAATGAAAAGGAAAGTCATCTAAATAGGGCCCCTTTGTAATTTCTTACATAATATTCTGCATGGAAGGAATGACATATTGACCCTACTTACTGCAGAGAGGGAAGATAAACGGTTTATATTCATTCCCAGAGTATGGCAACAGGCACAAGTCTGGCCTGAACAGGCAGCTGCATTACGTTCAACTTGGTGGTACTGTGTTTATTGAACAAATGGTTTTTATATATATTTAGTATGCCGAAAGTTAAGGTTGTAAGAAAACAGATACAATAACCGACAAGACCGTTTCCACTTCTGTGAGATTTCTATCAAGTCAGGTCTGTAGTCTAATGGTAATGTAAATCATTGGAAAATTTTATAGATTTTAAAATGGGCTTTGGATCTTATCCTTGATATCCAGGAAAGCCTAAGTCACTTAGGCCTGTACCCTTGGAAAGACTAAGGTATCCTAATTCCCACCTAAATACTTTAGCTCCTGGACACTAACTGCACTGAATTGCATGAATATATTTCAACTTTCCTTTGCACTGGTGAAGAATTAAGACTTTTTTTCAGTTGTAGGTTTCATTTAAAGTTACTTCTAAATAAATAATTGCAAAACTCACAGCTTTGGGCTGGTTTAACACACCTGAAGAAAAACAACATAAGCCATCAAATGATACATTTCCACAGGTAATTAAAACCTCTCTTTTTTTTCCTCTGGGGAAGAATTTTGTTAGAGAGAGTAGTGAAAACTTTTGATCACTGAAACTTTTTAGACCTTTTGGCTCATATCATGTTAGGATCTTGCTCCAACCAACCACACAAGGATTCAGTTGTTGTAAATGTGCAATGTGTTGTTGATGTCCTTTTATTTATATTTATTCTTTCAACCCTACCTGTAGTCTGTATGTGTACATACATGCAGATCTATTTCTGTGGCGGTGCAGAATCTAGAGAAATACTGGGGAGATACACTTTTACATAGAATTGTGTAGTGCTTCATTCTGCACAGACAAAATGATGTAATGAAATACCTCTTTTGTCAGTCATACAGAGCTACAGGTTTTTAATTTCCAGAATTATTAGTCACCTGGGCTTGCAAAACACTGGTTGGCTGTGTAAACCTGCTGGTCCAAATAACCTCACTGTGATGAAAATACCCTTGCTGTGATACCCCCTATCCTGTAGGTCTCATTTTCCCTTAACTTCAAAAGAGTATTGTCCTCTTGGTACTCACTTGTGATTTCCTACCTAGCAAGTAAATGTCAGAGCCAGTTGGGACTACAGACCTGAAAAATAATATTCAAAAGGAAGCCCTGTGATGTTGCAGTGTCTAGGGTCTTCCTTTTATCAGTTACAGAGGGCACATGAACACCTGATAAAAGAAAATCATTGTTTCACAGTTCTGCGTATAATTGTAATGGGGCATTAGTCTACTTTTATTTATTGATTTTTAAAATAATGCATGGGTGTGGTCAGTTAAACAGCATCCTCCCAACCCTCCTGCAACACAAAACCCAGAAAACCCTTTAAAATATTTTTTTATAATTGAACTCCACCAGCTTTGATGCATTTTCCACCTACCTGTAAAAACAGAGCACAAAACCGTTATTAATAGACTAAATGCTGACTGAATATACTGAGCTAAGTAGCAGTCAGCTGAAGGTTGATTGGGCTGTTCTCACTAAGAGGTTTTGAGTAATGAGACCTTTGGAAAAAGATCTGATCTTTTCCTGTAAGGTGCCTGAACCTGACATTGAGGTGTTTTGATAATTGGTCCTTTCATCTCCATCATAATCTTCTGTGCCCTGTTAGTACAATGTGACAAATAACGTATTTTTTTCCTCCAGTGCCTTTAAAGATAGATTTTGCTGCAGTTGGAAAAGTTATTTTGCAGTTTAATTTCCATAGGCAGAGGCTTTTCATTAGCACAGCTTCCTATGACATTAGTTTATTCTGCGTCTAGTTCAGTTACATTATGGAAAATCGCGGCAGTAAATATCTACTAGGTATACAGGGTTTTGTAATCAGTCCCTGACAACATCTGTCAAAACAATATGGGAAAATCCTGGCTTGCTTTGTCATTACAGAATGGGACTGTTTGTTTATTCAACAGAAGAAATAAAGCATATTGAGAGGAGGCCAAAAGAGTCACACTGACTCAGTTACTGAGACTTCCAGCTTCCAGCTACAGGATATTTTGGTTCCAGCGTTTCACATTGATAATAAACAATCTTTATGGGAACCATCGAAAGATAAAAATGAGATCATGAATTGAGAGCTAGGCTATATATTTTTTGATCTGTTGTATACTATAGTTTACATTAGGGTCAATCTCGAGACTGGAAAGAGGCAGGTTCTGTATCACAGCATTTCAAATAAATGTTTGCCAGCTATGTGAGATACTATCAATAATTCATCACTGTAGTTCTTCCGAGATGGTCTGTTGATGCAAACTGTCAGAGCACATGGTAATAATATGAGCATTTATGTGATTTACAGATCTACAAAATAGCAAATAACTAGAAATTTCTTCAACTGACAGTATGCATAGGCTCTTGAACATCAGAAATAGTGTGTGTGACAGCTGCAGCATGTATAAATCACGGTCGACTGTTTAAAGTGTTCTCTGGGTATAAGTACATGCACTTATACTGGCATCTTCATAGTCCATTTCCAATATCTGACTGACAGATTGTATTTTATGTAATTGTGCATTTTCTTATGTTTTTATTAACTCTTTAATCCCCTGAGGTGGTTATAGTAGCATAACCTGGTGAATAGAATTGGTAGAGCTCAAAACACAAATGTTTCCCTGCCATGCAGTGTCACCTGGGCCTGTGGGTTTTTTAGTAATTTGGGTCCTCCACAACGTACTGGAAATAGTGTTGCACAAAGTGGTTTGTAAATTTTTCGCGTGTGCTCTTGTTCAGTAAGGAACTTAGAAATGGTGACTCATACGGTAATTTATTTTTGTGTCTTGACAAAATTCAGGAGAGAGGCATTCTTTGATTGCAGCTACATGAGTAAGTGCCAGTAGCAATGGGAAGAACTTCCTCATGTTTCAGCTGAATTCCCATCTTTGTACCAGCCTCGGTCCTGAAGCTGTTCAGGTCTGTATGGTGCAATAAAGCACTGCCCTAACAACAAACTGAAGTTGTTTCCACTTGTCCAATCCTTTCACTTCTGTAGACTGATCTTTTAGCAGTGTATGTTAATCTCAAACTGGCTCAGTATTTATCAGACCCTGCATACAACCAGCCTGTAAATGTGTGACTGGGAATGAGATTAGAAAGTGCATTTACACTAAAATGAATGAGGACCACTGGCTTTTTTGGTCTTTTTTTCTCTGGCATAATGTGTAGGTAGAACTTAATTCATCTTTCTAGCACCACTGTGGTTGCTGAGTGCTATGGAGGCAGAGGACCTATCCCTCGAACCTATGTGTTTTAAAGATACTTAGCAGCTTGAAGCATTTTAAAAGAGCAGCATTTCTATGGTGAAGGAAGTTCCATTCTTCCCAGGAGTATGTCTGCTGGGTACTATCATTCATACTTAAGCAGGAATGAAGAAAGAGAAATGAGAACAAGGGGTAATCTCTGGCATTCAGTTAAGGTAGGAGAGGGGATGGTACATTGGGTTCCCCCTTGTTTTCCTCTCTTCTCCCGTATAATCCCATGAAGGCACTTGTATAGTAATTAGGTGAGTGACTGGAAGCTGTAAATATGGGATAGATTTGTGACAGTGCACAGGTGTCTGACACTATTTAAAGGCAATCTGTACAAAGGAGTTGCCTACTATAACCCTCTTCAGTGGGTATTGGTGGGGCTGCAATGTCAACACACCTGGCTCACTATAGATGATAAATTTGATTTTTGTATGGGGAAAGTTTAGTAGCTTTATATCTTTCATTACAGTAGGGAATAAAACCAATATGCAAGAGTTTGGGGGTATTTGGTGCTAGCACAGCACACTGCACTGAATGATGTGCAGTGGAAGATCACATAGCATCCCTTTTCCTGGAAACCCACCTGAATGTGACTTCATTTTAATCTAGGATAGCTGTGGCTGTGTGTGCCAGTCCACCTCTACCCCACCATTCCCCGTGGGTTTCTCTTCCTCCCCTTCTTTACACAGCGTCCCGTCATTGCGTGGCCGCAGGGTGATTCCGCTCAGCGTAAGTATGTGTGTATCTCTACGGACAGATAGATTCTGTGTACCTGAGCAGCAGGGATGATTTCCATCTGGGAGCTGAGCTGAGTCACCCTTCAGCTGTGTGACAGGGCACAGGAGAGGGGGCAGGAGGGCATTCCTGGTGTGGGGAGAGGGACCGTGGCTTCTGGCAGCTCTCTGTGCAGTACCAGGCCTGGCGTAATGCAAAACTGTGACATGAGCGACTGCGGATTTGTGAAACCACTGCCGTGCTTCATTGTTTCTGTGGTTTTGTCCTGAAACAAAACTGGTTTTTTATGCCCTCCGCAGTGCACCATGACTAAAATGTTTGTCTGTCGTTCCCTGGAGGCTGGGAGATTTGCCGTCTGAGACAGGACTGCATGATAGGGATCAGCCACAAGCAGGGTGTGACTTGCCCCCGTGGTTTTGGGTCTTGTTTGGGAATGCTCTTTGTGGAGCACTCCTCCTTTGGCGGTGCTTGGTGCGGTGCAGCTCATGGTACACTTACCCAAATCCTGTGGAAGGTAATGGATTTCCATTGACATCAATGGGCTTTGGATCAGGCTTTTAGTTTGGTGTTAAATATATGGACAAGAGGCAGTTTCTGAGCAGCTGTGACACAGATGCTAATGAAGCAAGGTCTGTACCCCTCACGGCATTTTCTGAAATTCTCGGTCGCACCTCGAGTTTGTTTGAAAGGAGGGAGATTTCACCTAAGCGAATGTGTAAATGCGTGCCTTTAGGAAAGCCCTAGTAAATAAATCCATTACACAGTTGTTCAATTCAATTTATTATAGTCTTCTAATATCTTGTTTTTAAATATGTTTTAGATAGAAAAAAGGATAGGTTTCCATTTGGGATTGTTGACGAGGAAGCAGTAGGGTTGAAGGCAAATTCTATTAGACTGCTTTGGGAAGGGTGGCAAAAAACCCCCAAGAACTACACTTTAATGTTTATTAAAAAGCTGGTGTTGTCAGTGAAGCTGCCTCTAGGAAATGCTGTTATTTCATTTCAGCGTCGTGCTAAGAAGAATAACAGAATTTCCAAGCTGTTGTCTCAGGGTTTATATAGGTTGAAGGTTTATGTTCTGCTCATGTTTTGATAAATTTTCCTTCCAGGCATAAGGTGTAGAAACTTTTAATTAAAGCTTAAATTCTAGAGCAAGGGGTAAGTGTTGTGGTAAAGCGCAGACACTTGGTCGTTGTGTAATTCCCAGGCAGAAAGAAAAGATCACTGTAAAGTCAGTATGCAGCTGAGGTGGCCAGTTAGACTGCTTGAGTTCTCACGTGTACTCATGTGGAAGATATTCCAGGTGAACATGTCTCTGAGAAGTGTCTCTGCTGCTGCCTTGCTCCCAACACCTGTGTTGTTTTCCTCAAAAATATTTCCAGAATATGGCATCTTGAGGGCAACTATTTTCCATAGGTATCCGTAGAAAATGAATACTTCATAGTTGGAAGATGTGGCGTTAATTATTTCAAGGTGGCTTCTTGGCATTTTCTGGAGAAGCCAGGCACTACCTGCTAACCAGCCACCCCAGGAGCTGTTGAAGCAGAAGCAGCTGCAGGAGGGGCAACACAGGAGCTGTGCTGTTTCTCCTCTGCTTCGGCATTATTTAGAATCATAGAATCATTTAGGTTGGAAAAGACCTTCAAGATCATCGAGTCCAATCGTTTGGGGCAACCAGTTTTCTAGTTCATAGCACCAGACAACACTGTTGTTCCCAGTGGAAGCAGGGGCTTCCTGTAAGTATATAAGGCATGACCATACCCTTATTTTGAATAAATTAAAGTTGTGCTGGCTTGAGTGGCTTGAGAGACAGGTCTCCCTTGTGAGGGGGCCATAAGTGCCTGGTGTCAGACAGCCCCGCTCCAGCACACTGCCCTGCCTTACCCACACCCTCGTGCAGCGTGGGGCATCTCATCCTAAGCAGCTGCTTGGATAATGAGCAATTGTGGTTTCAGCTCCCGACACCAAACATTTCCGAACAAAACCAGCTCTGTAGTGATGATCTTGTAGAGCAGTGAGCTGAAGTCATTTAATCTCCTCATAAGGTCTGACTCTTCACTCAATTTAGGGAGAATTATGCCTGAGTCAGGGCTATAGGAATAGCTAAAATAAAAATTCTTCCTTCTCTTTCTTGAAAACTGGTAATAGTATTTTAATAACTGTACAGAGAGCCTGAATACATAGACTAATTAGCAAGATGTATATAAAAAGTATGTAACCTTCAAGGGACTTGATGGACACTGTCACTTGTAAGTTTGTCATTCTACGTGATAAAATCAAATGTCTGCATATGTATTTAAAAAATTGTTGTGGCTGCAGGGAAAATATTGGAGTAATGAGGACATTCTCACTAACTTGGAGATTAGAGAGGCCTTTTTGGCAGGAAGAAAATGTAGTTTGCTTATAGCACCTGCATATACTTGCATGTCTATGATCTAGTTTTTACAGCCTGTGGTATCTATTCTCTCCTTGATATATTTGCAAAATTCATATGATGTTCTGGAAGTTCTGCTGGGTGGAGAGGAAATACAGTGCCTAGTACAAACAGTTCCTTGTGAATGCTGCATTCCTACAGTTATCTGTCATTTAGAAAAAATGCAACTCAATAACCTATTTTTAGCACAGTTTCTGACAGTAGTAATTAAATATATTTTTAAAAATCATAACATGCAATATTAAACGAACGCCTGTCATTATATTTACCATTTCTGGTACAGAGTCCACATTAAGTTACAATGGCATTTACTGTTTATCTTGCCAACTGTCTGGTCATTGAATCTTTCTGAGGACAGGAGTGGAGGAGAGGAAAGAAGATACCAAGCTTGCTTGCATTCATTTCCACTATATTTTAATAACATTGGTTCATCTTAGTCCTGGTTGTTTTTGTAATGCATCTGGGTATTCTAATCCAATCTTAATCTGTTCAGAGTATGGTGGCCAGGATTCTAAGTTTGCAGGAAATGTTCGGGTATGTTAGGTAGCAGCTGGAAACCAGAGTTGGTGAACAGTCTATTGGATCCAGCAAACATGCTGAGATTTAATTCTGGGGTTCTAGTGCTGCAGGTAGAGAAAAAAAAAGGTGAACTGTAAAGTTAATTGGGAGGAAGTGTCATCTTATCAGTTGCCCAGAATTGCTAAATAATCAGAGCAAACTTCTCATGAACAAGACAAAATACAAAAATTACTGTAGGCATTTCAAGTGTTCATAAACTGACTTTTTCAGGGGGAAGTGGTAACCCTGGAGGTCCTGCTAGGTGAATAAGCTATAATTAAGTTATTAATCTGTAATGTTTTATAAACACTGTTTTTCATTGGTATCATTTTATGTAAAAGCTTCTGAAATTCACAAGCCTTAAAAACGGAAACCTAGGGGGTTTTTTTGTCTACATGGAAAATTTACTGCAAAATTAGCAGTAAATCACTACAAAATAGATATTCTCCACCAGTTCTCTGTGCAGATGTTTCTAATGCCCTCTATGTGGTATGATTGCACAGAGTGGCAATTGTACTGTCCCATCTTATTTTGCAGCAAAACTTTTCATGGACACTAGCCCAAAGACTGTCTGGCTCAATAAAACTACTCTAATTTGAAACCACACTAAGGTGTAATTCTGACCCTGCAATGGGAAAAAGAAAAATCTGTTGTAGTAGATATTTTTTGAATATAGTGGAATACCTAAGTTTCCTATAGAATAAGAATGACTATCATTACTTACGTTGGTATTGCTTTAGGTAATTATAGTTAGATTATATCATGAAAGCATGCATCAGCATTACAGTTCTGGCTGAAATCCTGATTATTTTGAAATCCTTTGGGCGGCAGAAAGTCCTAGGTATTAATTGGGTCTCATTACAGAAACAAAAAGAGATCTTGATATGTCCTAAGGCCGCATAACAATAATTTCCATCTGTTTAAAGACATGTGCCAAAGTTAGAGAGCTGTAGAAATTATTCATGTCCAAGCTTTTGGGATGTTTGGAAGAGCTCTGAAGGGAAGCTGTTGATATTGTGGACAATGAGCAGAACGGGCCTTATTTAAAACTCTTAGACATTGTCCACGTGCCTGTGACATCATATAAACAATAATAACTAATATTACCCACTCATACAGAGTAAGATATGCTTCTGCATGCTGGGAACTGCTGTATCTGTAATGTTGGAAGGGAAAGAAAAAAGCAACAGAGCAGGGGAGACGTCAGAGGTGCTGTTCCAGGCGTTTGCAATGGCTGACCTCTTGGTCAACACACAAGATCCAAGTCATTCAGCAAAGCAACCTAGAACATAAAGTAGACTAAGAATATCTGGGTTAAAAATGTAAAGGCTTTGTATTTTCAGGATGTACCAAATATAGTGAGCAAGTGGTTCTGGCTAGTGACAGCTAATCCCTTTCATTAATACATATATCCATGAAAAGCTAAGTGTGTAGCACTCAACCTTTGAAAGCAGGTTGGAGTTGCTCATCTGAATTGCTAAGATTGTATTTGAAATCAAGGGAACATGGAGCAGGCACTAGCAGTGCTGGTCAGTAGGCACTTAAGTTTCTTGACCTTTAGCAGGTATAAGAAGACAGTTAACTGGCCTGAGCCCCAGCCCTTCATTTGATCAAAAAGCAACGGTGAGTCTTGCTTCCCTTTATCACAGACCATTTCGAAGTTGGTGCTCAAAATCAGAGCTGCTTTTATTCTTTCAGCCAAGAATGGTGTTTTAGGATGAATCAAATGAGCTCGCACCATGGCTAGGAAAGCTTTTTAGGTTGTGGCTTATGCTGTGAAGATAAAGCATTTCCCTGCTTTCTCTTTCTGAAAGCAAAATAGACACTTTTGATACTTCTGGTGGTCATATGGCAGTGTCATGCAGAGATAAGGGAGCTGGCTCCGAACCTGCTCGCTGGGCTGGGGCAGGACTGTAACCGCGCTCGCACAGGGCTCTGCTGAGGGTATTTCCTGCACTGTGCTCCACGCAGGGGAGCTAACATGGCCAAGTTGCTTCCCAGAACCAAGGTAACTTATTCAAAGCTACCTCAAACATCTCTGCAAGTCATTGCACTGCACTTTGTGAATATCACTTAGCACCAGTCTTCTGCACTTCTGTGCACTTTCCAGTGACATATGTTGGCACAAAGGGAATGGAAAATGCAGCTACGTGGACTTGCTAGTATGCTACAGGACTTTATCATGTTTAATTCCAGGTGAACAAAAATTTATCACAGATCTACTGTTGTCTCTTAGTCATGTTTGTGCTTATACTAACATCACTGAGCAAGATTTTATTGTGGGATTAAAGTAAACAGTGAATGACATATGTGCAGGGACCTATTGAAGGATTTGAGAAAAGTTCCATGTAAAATATGAGACCAAAAGTTGAACAGTTATTTTATTTAGATCTAATTCACATGGAAGTCAGCATCCTCTGATTACATTTCTCTATTGCAGTTGTTTCTATCAACCATGGATTCCCACTAAAACAGCTCTTTGACATCAAAATTATTCAGTCATTTTATTTTAATGTGTGGCATTAAGTAAGCTGGGTGGCAAATTGTCTTCTCAAACAGATTGACTTGTTTTACCTGTGGGGAAGGAACAGCTGAACAGCTAGGAGGGAAATCTGCCAGTTCAGAAAATTTATTGTAACTTACATAGCAGAGACGGAATTGTTTGTTTTTGAATGCTGGTTTGCTTTTGATGCTTTTAATCTAACTGAAGTCTTTATCATACCATTTGAAATTATCCTCGGGGGCTGAGGCTATCACTGAAACTTGCAAAAGTAATTGATACTTATTCTGTGTTGTTCACTGTGTTTATATGATTACAAGATGAGTTTTTCCTCTCTTTATAGCATGCAATAAAATCTTCAGTACTGTAGTAGAGAAGGCAGTGTGATAAACCAGACAGCCTCCGTTTGATATACCTGCCCTTTTCTATCCAGAGAAACAGAATGGAGGGGTTTTTTCTTGCAAGAAGACTAAGAAACCTTTCTCCTCACAGAAATAATTTCAGGCTGTTTCATCATCCTTTTGCAAAGAAACACTTTGGTCTCCTTCCCTGGAAAGTCTCTAGCTGGCTATTAGGAGTTGTTATATTTCACAGATTTAAAGTAATCACAGCGTATTGTTGAAATCTTAGTGTGCGTACAGTTTATTACTGCTTTCTACAACAACCCAGTATTTTTCAAGAAGAGAGAGGCCTGAGGACTTGCATTGAGGTACTTTGGGGTAAGACTTCATGGTATTGTCCAGGGCTCTGTTGACAGTACTGGGAGCAGTAATTCCTAGACTTTCATTTGTTGGTGGCTCCACTTGGGCTATAAGCAAGCAGCTTACCTCTTGCATATTTTACCTGTGACATGGATCAACTTTCTGTGGATCTCAGGGGTGTTAAGAGAATTGAATACTGGCAATGCATTTTAGATAGACTCTTATTGATAATAGTCACTCAGTAAAATGGGATGCTTTTATCATCTTATGTTATATGTCACAATATGGAATTATATGGTATTAAAATGAGGCACATTGTTGCAACTCTTATTAAATAAGTCATATGCTGGTAGTGGTTCCTCCCTGTGCTGCTTTGAAGGTGGAATTGAAAGACCCGAAGAGAACTTTAAATGATACTTATGTATCTCAAACAGTTTTAGGATTGTTGTTTTATTACAGCCTTTGGGAAAGGATGGTGCTGAGTGCCAATTTTGGTCACTCTGGCTATGCATGGCCTGGTGTGGTTGGGACCCATGGTGACACTGATGTATTGTTTTCACAGGCATCATTTTGGCCAGTGACCAGAGAGAGCTACTTGTGGGTACTGACCAACTGTGTGTGTATGCTTTGGCAAATACCGAGGATGATAGGACTGATCAGGTCATTACTAGGTCCTCATCAAGGGATCGATGAAACACGTGAAGGAAGATACTGGGGAAGGTTTGTTCCCTCCTCAAGATCTCTCTGTGGCAGGAGCAGGAATTGGCCTGTTTGTGCAGTTTCCCTATTCTGGTGAAAGTAGAAATAGCAGTAGTTGCACCCCATAAAAAGAGCTTCATATGGCAAGCACAAGAAGAACACAGAGTAAAAGCCTGGCAAGGGAGAATGTAGCCTGCCCAAGTCAGTTCATTATTTATTTTTCCTCCACGAGCAGCAATACATGGGGAAAAAGGAGGAAGCATATCTATCACAGGGAGACACAGATAATCATTTGGAGTGAAAAGGTGGAGATGGGCTTGCAAATGGCTCAGAGGTAGATGGCAGCTTTTGAACTTTGTGGTATCCCTGTGAGAACCCCTTTTTAATATTGTGTTATCACATTCGGTGTTAGGAGTGCCGTGTGCTCATTTGTTTGAGGGAACTATTTGGAACTGCTTGTTATATTGTGGATTTGAATAATATGTTTAAAGGCAATTTAAATAAAATTTAATTCCAATTCATGTAATCTTCTCTGAAGAATTTTGTCTCTTAATAAGTTGATGTGCTGTTACCTCTGTATCGCACAGCGTAAGGCTAAAGCTTCCAACCAGATTCTTATCTCCATCTGGTGCATGCACATGGGAGGACAGTTTATAAAGCCATCTGAAATAAATAAATTGTATTCCTTATTTGCTGTTTGATCTGATTACCATCTCCTGTAACAAAACAGGAGCTATTAAATCCTATGACTGAGCGATGAAGAAAGCTATTCTAGTGCTTGCTCTCACTTTGGGAAGATGACCCCTCTTTTGGTGCATAAAGGTGTCAGGATGGAGCAGGACAAGGTTAAGCATCAAATCAAAGGCGCAGGGCTGTATAGCTGGCAGTCTCTGGGTAAGAATCTCTGCTCTGACATGTACAAAAATGTAACTGATTACTCCAATCCGACGACCAGTTCCTTGATTAAAAGGGCAAATGGGCTTTCGCCCAGGAGTGCAGAAGAAAACAAACAGCTAGGCTGAAAAACAAGACTCTTTAACCATCTGAAAGAGCATGGAGCCATCACAGCTGCTGCAGAACCTGTCACGACTTGGCTGCCAAGAAGCCAGATGCTTGCATCAGAGGAATGTGTGTTTCACAAGCTGATACCTCTGCTTTCTGACACACAGCAACATGTCTGAAAAGGCAGGAGGAGAGTGCAAATTAGTCAGCCTTCCCATTAGGTGGCAACCTTGCTGGAACACTGACACCTGTAGAAATACACATTTTCATCAGAAATAGATTATGGAAATAACCTTCTCCTCTTAATAGAGACCACTTTCAATAACCAGCAGGGGACCACTGTCCATATGTGAAGTTAAACACTGCATAACTGATTTAATGATTGGATCCACTAGAATCTAAATTTGCGGAGGCTTACCCATGTGATTAAGGATATACAAAAGCCCTTGAACGCACATTGGTTTTGGGCCTGCTCCAGAATCCACTAATGCCATTGATTTCAATTAACTCTGGATAAGGTCACTGGTGGCTGAATCAATTGCTTGATTCCAGAAACAACAGGAAAGGCAAAGAAGGAATAATGGCTTAACCCATGGAATTAATGAGAGACAGTTCTATCTACTGAAATTTATTAATCACGTTTAAAACTTTTCTGAGTTCTCTTGTAAGTCAAAAATCCAGCTTCTGCCTACCTCTTCCAGTTTCAAGTGACAACTCTCAAAACAGACTTTGTATGATTTGTTTTACAATAAGGCAATGTATAGTGAAAGCCAATGTCCTTTAAAGACATCCCATCAATTTTCTCCAATGAATGCTTTTCATAGAATTCTACTGAAGCAAAAATTATGGAACTGAAAAAGATTTAAAAGTTGATTGCAAATCGCTGCTATGGCTGCAAAAATCATATATGCTCATTTTGGTTCTCAGGTCATCTGAAAAGGTTAGATAAAACATTTCATTTTAGCCATTCTTTTTCTTATGTGTCAGAATAGGGTGTCAAGGCTTCATCCTGACTCTTAAGGACAGGATTTCCCATAGTGTAGGATGTGCGTTAGAGTAAATGCTTCTATATAAATGTCCTCTTCCAGAAGGTAGAATATAATCTTTTTTAGCTGCTGGAGTGACAGGTACTGGGGAGCATGCAGGCCATTACAGAAAGCTGTCTGGGAGCTCTTGGCGAAGCAAGGCAGGGCCAGGCGTCAAGTACAGATGAAAAAGACAAACCAGATTGATAATATCCCATGACCCCATATGCAGCGGAATGGCCGATCAGAAGGCAGTTGTTGTTATATGTTATTTGCTGCTGTTTCTGAAGCTTAAATTCATAAATGTGACAGAGGAGAAAGCTATTGTTTGTTCCAGCGGTAAAACCTGCCTTTGCTAAAGACCTTTCCCCTATTCTTGACATGCAGGGGAGGTAAAAAGCTTTGAAAAATCACCTAGTAAGGTTAAAAACCAAACTATCTTCGTGATCAAAAGCTTACCAGCCTGATCAAACCACTTCAACTGAAGGCCCTTTTTTGACAGTGAGTATCTGAGGAGATTCATACACCGCCCCCACATGCTTCCTTTTATTCTCTCCACGTATTTTTACTTGGTTCCATTGTTTATCCTCTCTGCCAGCTACCCCAGGCTTAGAAACGTGTTTACTGTGCTAACTCGTGACGATCCCACATGCTTGTAGGTATTTGTTTTGTGAGACATACTTAGCTGTGTTGGTAAAAGTGAGAATAATAGTAATTTTCAAAGAGCTTTTTGCTCTTTGGTACCCTGGTGTCATTCAGGAGAAATTTCCATGATATTTTAGGAACCAGCTCAAGTTTTCCAACCATGTGCAACTCCAAGGAGGGTGAATACTGCAGCCTGCGATTTATTTTACTGTTTTTTAAACTTGCCCTCGAGTGATCTGAGTACTTATTGTGGGATAAAAATGTAACAGTTTGCGATTATATTATATTATATTATATTACAATCTGTTAGTATTTTAATGTCCTGCAATTTAGTCCTTCTAGACTAAACTGCTCTTCAGTCTGTCAGCTTGTCTGTCCTTGCCCCAGGAGTAGCATCAGAGAGTCAAACAAGGCTTTTAGGTGGCCTGGAGGCTCATCATCTGAAGCTGTACTGAACCACACAGCACTCGCGGCACAGTTAGACATCCCTCAGGGGAAATACTCTTAGCTCTTACCACCTCCCTTTTAACTTGCCAGGCTGTGAGGCTGACCACCTCGTGCCACAGCTTTATGGGTCTGTAATGAGAGAGTGGGCTCAGGGGCACCTGGGTCCGAGCCACTTTCTGCTCTTGTGCTGGTAAGACATGAACACACATATCGGGCGTGTGTGACTGCAGGGACTTCTGCAGCGCTTCAGGGAAAAGGTTGTGCAGTTTCAGTGACTCGATCCCATCCAGTTAAGTTTTCTGAGAAGATCGAACCCTTGTTTTGGCTTCTTCAATGAGGAGGAACTTTCTATGTTAATAATAAAGAAAAATCAAACGTGGACAGTGAATGTGAAGATAGTACAGATTTTGTGTTAGTATGAGACACGGGGTCTTTGACAGATCCTGGCTATACTACGACAGGTTAATTGACAAGCTTTACTAATATCTATGTGTACTTAGATCAGTTTGTTATGACTCATCTTACCTGTTTGCCCACCAAAAATGGGGCAGTATGAAGCTGAATTAGTTCCTCAGATGCGTGACTCAGTTCAGCCTACCGTGTATTAGTCCAGATGCAACTGCTGCAGCTCATGACCTCAACTTCTTTATCTTTTTGCTTAACCTGTAGCTAGTCAAGGGTGGAATTCTGTCGTGAATTTTGTTCTACCAAAAGCCATGGCATTCCTGCCAAAAATAAGCTGTATCTGAACAGCCAGTAGCTATATCTTATGATGACTTAGAATAGAAATTAGATGGATAAATGCACTGACAGGGTGAGCTAATGGCCACTCCCTTAATAAGGGCTGTAATCTGAAGAATGCAGAAACTGTTTGTCCACCCGCATGGGAATTCTCCTCTTGGGAAGAGTAACTTGCTGGTTAAACCCACAAATCTCAATATTTGTTTCTTTGCACATTTATACAAGATCCACCAGTTCTGAAAAGGATTGAGATAGAACATACTTGGAAGTCTCAAAAAAATTACTTTCAGGCAATTGAAGTCATTGCCTCTGCACAGAGAGCTGTGAGCAGTGCGTCTGCTGTCCCAGTCCTGGTCATGTACGTGTTCTTAGCCTGGACATGCATTAACATTCTCTAGAAAGTTTGGTAAGTGCTAATTTTTGCCAAATAATACAAATTCTTCCTGGGAACAGGCTGCAGTTTTCCTTAAGGCTTGTCCTTTTTTATTTCATGAAGTATTTGGCTTTTTCAATTAGATCAGTGGTTTCCTTATTTTATGAATCTATACACTCTTCCTTTCTTCTATGTGTGTGTCTGCATTAGTTCATGGGACAAGCCAGTTTTGTTATCAAGAGAGCTGGAGTGTAACCTGTGTTACGCAGTTATTTAATGTTTGTAAATACTTCTAATGGCTGGTGAAAAAATAAATCGTATCCTTGGTCTGAAATGGACACACTGTAAAACAGCATCAGGTTTAAACAAAATCTAACTCTTCCACTGATCTTATGGATGGGCTTGTTGCTTCTGGAATGAGCTGAAGCCTTATGGAGCTGTATATGCAAGCGCATGGCCTCGTTCATGTGTGCTTAAGTCAAGTAGCTGCACTATGGCACTTGTGATGCTGGGACTAAAGCTGTAGGTTTTGAAATTCATGTTATTGAATATTATGTGTTAGTACTTATTACTCCCGTAGCACACTTCATCTTCAAAGTATTTTGAAGACTTCCTGGATCAAACTAGCAAGCTCTTAGTGAGCAAGATATAAAACCTTGCTGACTGTAATGGAAGAGGAACGCAACCCTGTGTGTTTGAGTCAGGGTGGTAAATATAACTCATAGTTACACAGTGTGGTGTTTCTTGTGTGCTACAGGCTGATTAGCCACAGGAATAAATGAAGGGGGATTTATAACAGATCTCCTTCAAAAGCACAAACTTATGTTTTAGAGGCAGCAAGTGGCAGAGGTAGCAAATGGCAGAGGTAGAGATTACCCACATGAGCAGTTCCAGCGAGCTCGGGGGCTCTACATCAGCAGGGTATTGCCACCACTCAGGGCAAACACCAAGAAAATCAGGCACTGTGTCATTAAGGCCACACAATTTATTTTTTTTAATGACACTCTCTCAGGCAAAAGCAAGATTTTCAGCTAGTGCTGACTGCTGTTGTTCAGGTGTGTTATTGCATCTAGCTTGATTTACATCAGCTGAGGATCTGACCCAAACTTGATTTGCTCTCTGTAAATACAGGCAGAATTTGGGTTGATGTTCTCATGTGTAGTGATTAAAAACGTAGTAAAAACTTGGCTTCACTCATCTCTGAGCTCAAGTTTCTGTTGTTTTATTGTTTGTGGAAAGTGCAGTCTAGGGTGTTTGGATGCAAGTGGCCAGGTGTTTCCCAATATTGAAGCTCTTCGTGTGGAAGCGTGCACAGATAACAGAGCTCAGTCTGTCACAACCCTTGGTAGTAGCCTTCCAGCATTTGAAGTTCTGACTTGAAAGGACTGACTTCTGAGAATCAAGGCACAGAGTCCCAGCCCCTCTCTTTCAGCAGGGACTCTCAATGACAGAGGATAGATGCAGATTAGTAGCTGAACTAGTTCTCAAGTGAGTACCCCATGCTTGACTGGGAACCGGGTGTGTGTTTCAGCTCCAAACTGCTACTTAGTCTTGGACCTCCACCTCTGAGAAGGAAAGGTCAGTATTTATGTCTTTAGCACCTAATGAATAACTGTGATACTGTTTCTTGCTTCCTTATTTTTCATCTAACAGAGCTCTCTTCAAAACACACTGTAACTGAAGTTGAGCTGTCTTAAACCTTGCAAGGACCACAGTTTGTAATTCTGTAACTTTTAAAACTAGGAATGAGTTGAAACTTTAATTTCAACTTACTGAAGTCCTCTGCTCTATGCTTTAAAATCCATGCAGATTTACACGTCTAGTTACATGTTTTTAAATAAACAAAAGAATTAGGAGAATTCAGGGGTAAATTCTGAAAAAGGCACTGCTGGCATTTTTAATTTTTCTTTTTCTCCCTGCGCTCTTTCCATGTTGAAACTGTTTAAGTTGTTCTTACTTTTCTGCTTTCCCTGCAAACACTGTTTATTCATTCTAAGAAAACATCAGTTGGGTAAACAGAAGTATTTGTATGTGTAGCACTGCAACTCCTACTAAGATGCAGATTGTGCTGCAGGGAAGATAGTTTGTGCTTTTCTTTCCTCTTCGCTTTTCTTTTTTGACAGTCGGTTAATAAAGACTCAACAATAAGCAGCTGCCTGTGATGTCATTTGGGACTTTGTCCACAGAGCTTGTATTTACAAGTACTGAGCAACTACATAGCAGCAGCAAACCCAACTATCAGCAAACTTCATGTCTGCTGTTACTGGAGGACTTCAGTAGTGCTGTGGATGGTGTAGAAAGCTAACTCTGTTCTTCTAACCACAGGCTTTTAAAGCTTAGTAAATAAACACTGGATAAACTCAAGAGAATTTCTGGACTGCAAAGACTTCTTACGCTTCTGAGTTCTCCAGGGCTGGCATGTTTTGACTGAACTGCTGCAAGTAAGACTTTTGCTGTTTTGGTGTTTTTATCATCTCTGTAAAGCTTATTTTCTCTAGGAGGGTGTCAGCATTGCTATTTGTAGTTTTGCTTTAATTAAAAAAGCAGCAAGTATGTAGCTGTTAGGAGTAATTACCGCCATGCATCTGAGTGTGGTTCAGCAACAGAGTAAAGGACAAATGAAAACTTGATTCTGGCTTTTGTTTGCATGAGATTACACTGAAGTGGTTTTCTCTTAAGTAAGTGATGAAACTCTAAGATTCTTAAAATCTCACTACTATTGTCATTAATTGAACAAAACCTAGTCTGTCTTAAGATTGTTCTTTTATCTTTTCATGGTATTTATTTGAATAGTCAAAATTAATTTGAAATTTTAATATAATTTCTGTACAGTTTTTAGTACAGTTTTCCTTAAAAATTGTTTTGCTCTTTATGCAGGCATTGATTTAAAGCGAAGCTTGATTATTTTTACTTTTAGCCCCTGTTCAAGTTCTGGAGGTATATAAGTTTAAAAGAATGTCATACAGCGCTTTGAAATCTGACACCTTTTGGATAAAACAAGTTGTCAATTATGTGAGAAACAGTAATTTTTGTTTTGAGTGTTTATGTTAGAAATCCAACAAATCCTGAAACACTGGAGCAGAAGCACTAGTACACTGGTAACTGCTGTGAAAAAACTGTTTCTATACTGCCTGCTGTTTGTGGGATGGAACTATGCTTCTGACCACCAATTAACTCATTTTCAGGACAACTAGCTGTGGTTGTCATGGAATTATTCCCATTTTACAGAGGGGGAAACTGGCACATAGATGTGATTTATTAAAACTTAGTTTGCCTACTTCAAAAGCTGGTAGCAAGCCCTAGGTGTCCTGCTTCTCGTTTCAATCCTTCAACAGAAGCCCGTTCTAAATTACTGCAATTTCAGTTGCAGTGGCTTTTCCAGGGAGTAACCTGATCACAGTACTGTGTATCAGGAACTCTTTTATTACTGTTTACCTCTATTTAATGACCTGTCTTTGTGGAGACAAAGCACATTTCTGACGAATGAAGTCAGAAAACTATGACTGGCAAGTATATGAGGGTAAGTCAGTACAAATCAATCAAACAGGAATTGGAGGATTCCTCCTGAATTATCAGCACTATCGATTTTGTATTGCTTTTCTTGCTGCTGGCTTTGTTTACAAGGCCTCTCAGTCCTAGACAGCAACAGATTTTGGGGGCTTCCTATTAAGGTTTGGGTGGCTACAACTGCAGATGCCCCCGTCAAGTGACCCTGTTTCTACAGCAGATCAAAATCTGTCTGTGTCTTCTTTTGATGTTATAATGTGACTTGGCATGTCATGATATTGTGCAACTTAGGAGCTGTTGTTCTTGTCTTTGGAGTTGAAGTGTATTCTCCTGGGGGGGGGGGAGTAGCCCTAAATTTATCTCCGCATTGATGCCATGCTAACGGCAAAGGCTTCTGTGGTTTTAAATACACACTTAAATAACAGCACAGAGTTTTATTCTTTAGGTGTTCGTCCTCCTTCTTCAGAAATAGTATAAACAAAAAGTTTATATGTTCTTTAAAAGACCTTTTTGTAGCTTGGAAGCTTCTGCTGAATGCAAGACTGAAGAACAGAGGATTGTGATAGAGCCTTTCCTTGGGGAGAAGGAATGGGTTTAAGGTTAGGTGGTTGGATTCCTACCATGCTGACTCCTGTAGGCTAGTCTTCCCTTCCCTCTGTCACCTTGTGGCCAATAATGATGATCTGCTGTGAACTGATAAGGGTATTTACACTTGCAAAGTATTCAGGTATCATGTTGTCAAATGCCTACAAAATCTTCAAAATAATTAGAACGAAGTGAGATTAAAAAAATGCTCAGGCCCCACTTATCTTTCTCACTTAAATTAATTTTAAGTGCAAGTCCTAATCTCACAAATGTGAATTTTACTGCTTTTTAAGAAAACTTCATGGGCTTCTCTGCTTTTGTTCTTGTGCATGAGTTGTGTATAAGTGTTTAGAGGCTTAGATTAAACAACTAGAAATCCTGCCCCAGTAAATGTAAAGTGGTAGGGTACAATTCCACTTCCACTTCAGTCAAGAGCAAATCTTCAGCTAATTACCTTAAGAGCAGAAGCAGACTCTCAAAACCTGATGAGCCCAGGGGCATTTGATTTTCATTTTCCTCTCTTACATTTCCCTTCTCACATTTACATTTTCTTTCTTATATTCCAGTGTAGCAAATTAGGATATAGAGCAAACTCACTTTTCAGCAGAGGGATCCCCTGGTTGAATTTTCTCTGGGTCTGAGAAATCTGCCCAAGGATACCACATATAATCTGATAACATTCTGGGATGGCGTTAAAGGGGACAATTGCCAGCAGAATGTCAATTCTTTGGGCTTTCTCGCCATCTGAAAAGAAACGGAATAAGTGCAGACTCCAGCCTGTCATCATCTGACAAGTGGGACTGAGGTTGGGATAAAAGCCACAGAACAAAGGTGCCAAAGGGAAGCACAGTTGGCTGAGGAGCTTAGTGCGGCGCAGCCAGGGCCAAATGCAGCGTGCTGCTCTGCAGCTCCTGTGTGGTTCTGCACGTGTTCAGCTCCTGGCAGGATTGGAGTTATGCTTAAGAAAAATCAATGCCAAAGCTGCCAGAACACCTTTGGAAGGTAGAGCATCTAATATGCAGTTTTATTACTGAAACAGGAGAAATGTACAATGTAAATAGAACATGAACACTTGTAATACTCTGTACTGTCTAACGATACCGCTCATGTAGCATGCAGAAACCTGAGTTACATTAGGTATTCCCTAATGGTTACATAAATTAGTCATGATGTTTTGGGGATGAAAAGTTAGATAGCTATTATGTGAAAAATACTTGGAATCCTTTATGATTCCATTGACTGGCATTCAGGTGAATCACATAAACACGGTTTGCACAGCAGCAGTGGTTTCTGGAAACTGGCAGTAACATTGTCTACGGGCTATGAATGATGCAGACCCTGAAAAGCAGGTTGGATTATAAAGCAGTGGATAAAAATTATGTTGCTGAAAAATGGTCTATTAGTATTGACACACAGCAAGAACAAATGCTACTGTTAAACTGCATGTTTGATAGGCTTTCCACAGGACAACACTATTTGTTTTCCAGAGCCAAACTAGCCTTGGATAGTGTGTGCACACAATAGGTCTGTGAAGAATCAAATGCATGTCACAAATTATTTTCTTTGACGGTGCTAATTGATTATTGTAATTCATCATTATCTAAATTGTTAAATTCAACATTTACCGTATCCTTTTGTTTCTTTGTTGCTCAGACATAATACAGATAGGAAGAGTTAATTACTGCATGCAACAACAGAGGCGAATTTCATTGTCTGCTTCACTGTGATTGAAGCTATGTTGAATCACCACTGTGGATTTTCAGTAATGGTGGAGAAAAGAAGGAAGCAGGAATTCTTTTGCAGTGAAGTTTCTTTTTGGTGGTAGTTAGTGTTTCTATTTTGAATAGCATTCTTTTTGCAGCTGGACTATACTGTGCTTGCTTTGCTTGTACTAAGTATTACCTAATTGTGCAAACTGAAATCACATGTGTGCGTTGATCCTGTTGGGAATCAGTGGCACTCCTTGAGGAGCACAGCACAACTTGACATGAGTAAAAGGATTACATTTGCTTCTAAAATGACTTACTCCAATAGATATGAGCACTTGGCTTTTTTTCTCCAGTGCTCTGGTGATGTCCAGAGCTGCATCTGCTGGATAAAAGGAAGCAGTGCTCTTGGAGCAGGAGCTCTAGAGAGATTAAGTGATGGCTTGATTTATGCAAATTCCTAAAGCTCCAATCTACACTGCTATCTTCTAAGATTTGGTGTAACTTTGTAAAATGTGGGATCTTTTCGGCTCTGCTTGGAAATGATCTGACAAAATGGTTCATAGTGATAAGGTTTTGGGGGGTTATTTTGCCAGTAGAGGGCCGTGTTAAACTGGATAAAATAAATCCCTCTTGGTCTCACATTTTCAGTAACAGCTTAAAGCATATGGTTGTTTTCAAGGGCAAAATGAGTAAATAATTGGATTTTTTAGAAGCTACTGAATGATTAATTATTTAAAATCAGAATCACATCACTTTTTTACAGTACAACACAGTTCTGTGTCAGTCTAATTAGACTGAATTCTGGTTTTTAAAATACATCATACCTACCTGTTTATTCTAAACTGTTCAAGGTTGATAGATACAGCCCTAGTAAGTCATTAAGCTGACGTGATATACAGCAGCAGCATGTGCTTTTGCTATAATGACACAAATGAGAAAAGAATTGTTTTTCAGAGGCACAATCACGTTTGTTTTTGATGTGGCCTCTAAACTAGCAGTCATTATTCAGACTCTAGTGGTGCAGGAGTTGACCTTTGGCAAAATATTTTGTTATCCTCAATCTTTTATACAGGCCTTCTGTGAACTGTGCACAGCTCTCATTTTGCTGATTGCATTTAAAGTCATTTATTGCACAGTGTTTGCCCTTCTAGCAGATGTTAAAGGATTCCCTGCCTCCCCCTTAAAGGCTACTCCTCTGCAGCATCTAATTATAACCTACACAAAAGATTAACAGATGTTATAATTGTCTTTACTCATTGATTAAATAGTTTCTGCATGATTTGCTCTCTCTTCCCCTCATTGCTGATTTGTGAGGTCTTTCTGGATGAGTCTCATGCATCTGCAGTTTGTTAATGGTGGCTGTCTTCAGTTTTTAACTTTCTGGGTTTGTGGTTAAGTCTGAGCAGGTTATAGATGTTCTTCTGGACAATGTCACAGAAACGTGTTAAAAATGGGTGCATGAATATTTGCTTTCATTTCACACATTCCTGTTTTTCCTCTTCCTTTTAATCATTCTGCCTGAAATGTACGTAAAAAGCAGAGTAATTTTAATGCGTATAAGTTGAAGACTGAAGGGGTAAATGCTGAGATTTGCTTAGCAGTAGTTTTGTGCCTATATTTCAGTTGCCACTTGCAGAGGAAATTAGTGGCTGAGGAAACCAGTTTAAGAAAAAACTTCCTAGTAGGAGAAAATTTCTAGTAGGGCTTTCCTAGTAGCACCTGGTAGGTCCCTAGTAGGACCATTAGAAAACTTTGGGTTTGCTTGGGGGTTTTTGTGTAGTTCTCTTCTCTTTTCACTTTCTCACAAAATTAAGGTTACTTGATTCTTGAGCTAACAAATCTCTTCTCTGTTGTGTTCCCACATTGAGATGAGGGCTCTTTTCTTAGGTGGATCCATAGTCCTTCTCATACAGCACAACAGTGCCGAGCTTAGCAACTGTTGTTCTATGTTCTTATAAATCTTTTAGCATCTTGAATTAGGTCAGACCAAACAATGTTTCTTTTCAGAGAGGTGAAACATCTTGCGCACGTATGTCACTACTGGGGATATATTTGTACTTAAATGTCCTTGCCTGTTGTTTGGATTCCATATAATGTTTTCCTTGCATCTTTCATTGACACAGATGTGAGTCATTGGCAAGTCCACAAAGATTTCCATGATAGTCTCTGAAGGTCCCACAGTTCTACGAAGCTGCATCTGTCATAGGGCCTCAGCCTGAAATGCTCTGCCTTGCTTAGTTCAGAATTAGTGTAAGAAGAAAGCAAAGTCAATGGAGAGCATTTTCTCACAGGTTCTCTGACAAAACCTCTGAACGGCTTAAAGAAGAGAAACAGGTTAAGGGCTTGAGGCTTCAATTATGGGCTTGGTTATTCAAAAGCCATAAAATATTCTGCTGTTCCTCTTGCCCATCCCCCAAATCCTACTCAAACATAAAATTGTTGCCTTGATTCCTAGTCAGAGAAACCACCTCATGTTGAGATTGGGCATACCTTCTCCTTTCAAAACCCTTTTTATATTTTTGGCTACCAAAAATACGCGAGTTCTGTGTGGATGTCTGGGAATACTGACTCCATTAGTGTAGATTCATGGATATGCGGGACATTCTGCTCTGTTGATACTGTGTGGAAATACATTCTCGTTACAGTGAACACCATACATTGCACTGTCCGTGAGATTTTGCGGTATAACCTAAAGCTCTAGGTTATTATCAGGTTTTAAAGTTGATTTTTTACTGCTAATTCATGAGTTTTATTAGCCTGAATAATAATCTTTGCAGTGGACAAAAGCATTTGTCTGGGGATTCAAAACTGCTCTACAAACAGAGGTACTTTGTTTGTGGAATTAACAAAGAACACTGTATCCTCCTTGTTTTTAGATGACATCTCAGTGCTCCTAAATATTTTCCATTTATGAGCTGGGGGGAACAGATTATAGATTCATGATAACAAAATTCCAAGGTGCCAACTGTTCTTGCAAAGTGTATTTTAATTATATAGACACCTGTCCACCACCAACTTGTAATATTTCACAGAGGTCACTGAACAGCCAGCTGATGGAAGTTATTTTTATTCAATACCAACCTGGTCTGAGTTTGAAACACTGATCCAGAGGTGAAAGGCTAAAATCCCAATTACCAATAATCAGATCTATCCAATCCCCATATTATGCTAGTGGTAAAAGGCCTAGGTGCTCTTTGCACATGAGAAACATTTAGAAATTCCCAGAAGTTCGTCTAAATCATTAAGGATTTTTAACGTCCACTAGTAGCTGCTACTGAGGGAAAGTATTAAAGTGAATCCTGATCTAACATTTTAATAAACAGCTCTCTGTTCTGTCACTGGCTGTTAGCCCTAGCATTTGAGACTAAGATCTTCATCCTTATTATAACGTTGCGCAAGTAAATGAAAGACAGCACCAAATGAACTGAAAAGAGGAGACAGCAGTAGCACAATCTACAAAGTCTCGGGCTGGCCGTTCTCCTTGTCTCCCTGCTTGAGAATCTGCAGACTTGTCTTATATTTAATTATGTGCCTTTCCTAAAACTAATAACTTCCTTCCCTTAAGCTGCAATTCTGTCACGGCATTATTGATTGGGAATACATCATGATGTTCATAGGAAACCATTTCTGTCATTTATATTTACCAATCTTTAATCAAGTGAATTGCTCTTCTTCTCGATCACCACAAAAATCTCCTGTCACAAGAAAAAGCTTTAAACAGACATTGATAAGAATTTATTGAATAGATTATAGTTTTCAGCACAGCCCTGAGAAAGGAATGGTTCATAAGGTACACAGCCGTGGGCAGGACGACAGCCCAGAGGCAGGTGTATACCACAACCACTAGGCAGTGTTTTCCTCGCTCTTGGCAGGGAGGTAATCTTTCTGTCTCCCTAGTAAGGCACTGAAGTCTCACTTTCACCCGCTAGCTATTGTCTGTTGTGGACGCAAGTTGTTCTTTACTTGTTTTACTTATTCCTCTCTGCCTGAACTCCAGGTTTGGATCCTGTGCATTACAGGGGGTTTCTGAGCTTGGGTGCACAGTTCAAGAGCTTATAGCTCCAGGGAGCATATTTGAGACACCCTCCCACTCCCCCGAGGTATCTGACTTAACGAGCAGCAGGAGGAGGCTAGATCCCCTTAGCTCCTATCACACTCAGCTGAGATAGGGCAGCTTACCCAGGCATGAGGCAAAGCAGAGGTTAAGATTTAACTCGGAGGATCCTCACCCGAGAAGACAGGAAGGATATTACACCTTCTTGTGGGTTTAGGACACACCCTTGGGCAAGAAGTCCTATGAAGACCCCACCTGGCTTCATCCTTTCTTTCCTCTTCCCCTTCCTGGGGTCCCGTTCAGTGGTCCTCTTCTCTCCGGTAGCTCCAGGTAACGTCAGTGTGAGCCAACAGGGAAAACCAAAGGTAAACAGCACTAAAGGTTGCAGCATCCTGCTTAATACTCCCAACTATTGCAGGAAAAAAAGGGGCCTTTTCTAAATCTTTTTTAAAAAAATGCTGCCTTAATGCTTCCTGGTTTGCCCTGCAGTGGGGCTGGGTTTAGATCTGTGGAGGGAGTCGAGGACATCTGGCTCATTGCCTATGGAGCTGCTTTCAGTTGGTTGGTGGCAGACTCTTCTCTGCCTTTTTGTTGGGTTTAATTCTGTCCTAGCTGCATTTCTACAATCAGGTTCATTTTGACAGAGTAGCCAAGAGGTGAATGAGAACTGAGTGTCTTCTGCTGCATCGTGCAGAATTTGGAGAAAGAAACATTCCCCTATTTGGGTGCATAGTGATTTACACATCTGGTACATAGAGAAAAGTAATGACACAGAGCAGCAGCACTAATAGGAAGTTTTACTATTAAAGTCTTTGACAAAGAAGAATTAGTCTGTAAATGGCATTTATATATACTATATATTATTATCTTCACAGTATAGTGGAGAAACTAAGATAGCAGAAGTTAGTGAATCAACCTAAACGACCCACTCAAGAGCAGGGATCCAACTCAAAATATGGGCAAATACTTTGGGCTTATCTGAAATGAACCAAGTACACTTTCTTCCTTGCTTCTGTCCGGAACTGTGTCTCCCTGTCCCCCTCCCCCCAATTAATAAACCTTATGCAGAACAAAATACTTTAAAAGGTTATATTTAGCCTCAAAATGCACTTTAAAATTCTAAGTGGATCATTTAGAACATGCAAGTGTATTAGTGCTTTCCCCTTCCCCACTAAAAATACTTTTTTTTTTTTTTTTCAGCCAAAATTCAAGCTAAACAGTAATATTGAATAACTTTGTTTATACCAAGACTGGAAGTACATAAACTATAATCTTAAAAGCTTTATCTAAACCTGCACAGCATTACTTCCAATAAATATTCTAGGGGGAAAAAAAAGTAAATCAAGGCATTAACATGAATTCTATGAGAAAAAGTGGAATAATAATCCTGTGCCACCAGATTGACACCGCAAACAAAAAATATCTTTCAGATTTTAGTGAATGACGAACTTCTGAAGTGTCAGTATTTTTTTTTCTTTTGTGCTACTTTTGGTAGTTTAATGATTTTACTTTGCATTCTAAATGGACAGATGAGAGAGAGAGAGAGGGAGACTAGAGAATTTTAATAGTATGCCTCCTCTTTTTCTAATATTTTCTGGATATTACTGTATCCATAATCCCAAAGTGTGGGATTATTATTTGTGATTGCACTCTATAAATTCTCTCCCATTCCACTTGGTAGAACTGAGTGCAGATGAGTTAGACTGGTAGAATGACATAAAACATAGGAGAGTTATGAACCTTTTAAGTAGGAAATTCATGAATGTGTTTTAATTTACATTTTTATTAAGTTCTGGCAGATGGAAAAATTAGAAATCGTTGTGTGACAGCCTGTCTTCACGCTGAGGAACTGAGGGAAGAATGGAGTGGCTCTTCCCCCCCCAGAGCAAAAGCCTTTCACTCTAATTGTCTCTAATGTGGATCAACCACTGCAATGTATGAAGAGAGACTCTGAGAAGAAAGGGAGAGGGCTCTCTTCTTCCCTATCAGGGTCTTCAGACAACTCATTCCTGGCAGCATCCTCACTTTCAGTGTGTTTTATTGTACTTCATCCTGCCTTATTTTTTTATATGACAAGTGTTCCTTTGATTATCTGGGAATCCATCTGTATTGGATTTCACTTTAGGTAATTTCTTCAGATACTCAGCATCATTTTCCCCTCTTTATTTCTTTTCAACCTATTGTCAATAACCCAATCAATTCCTCACTGTTTCTAGTGTTAGTATACGTCCCTCAAACTTGCGTAGATGGTCATTCCTTCCCATTTTAGGCTCCTCTGTCATTGTTTGAAACTACTATGAAGGGACTTGTTAATCGTTTCCCACTGAGTCAATTCTTTAATTGTCTTTGGTGCTATTGTCTGAATTCCATCCAGTTTGTCTCTATCCTTTTGGCCCAGAACCAAAATCAGTGCTTCAGATGAGATTGCTCTAGAATTGCAGAGAAAAAGAGGTGAAGGGCTGTTCGGTATGCTGACACTGTTCAGTGTTCTGTCACCGTCTAAGGAAATATGGGTGAGGACAGAACATCTTTCATTTTTAACGTTTTCATAATAGTTTTCTTGGCCATAAGCTGAAGATGGAGTTTAATCAATGTGTATCTGTTCCTTTTAATTTTACGTTCTTGATATCTCACAGTCCTACATGCTGTGTTGTGTAAGAATAAAGTGAATTTGAGTTGGCTGGGGAAATCTCCCTGGAGTTTTTCTTTATGTACATTCACTGATGTATAGGGAATACATCCCACAACAAAACTGAAGGTGGTAGAGCTGAGTTGCACCCTGTCACCTTTCTGCTCTGAGCGTGAACATGAAGGAGAGATGTCACTGAATTGTGTTTGGGAATGCTGGAGCTGAATTCTTTTGGGTCTGATCCTTGGATGATGCTAGGTTGGCTGAAATGAGAGCAGACTTCTAGCTTCTGCAAAGGCTGGACAGGCGGGGAGCCAGCTGAAGGATTTTAGTGCCCACCCTTAGAGGAGCTAAGCTAGTTCTGGCACCTCCAGAGTCAGCTCTGGTACCACGTCTCTTCTATGTGTCTTGTCTGCAGCAGTGAACGGAGGTGACCGCAGAGTCCAAGGAACTGCACCTGTAGTTATAGCTGACCTAACTGTACAGACTTACAGGACTCAGTGAAGGTATTTGCACAGCAAAATGAGTAATATATGAAGATTTTTTTTTTTAATAAAAATATGCATGGTGTCCTGTGTGGGAAGCGCCTGGAGCTGCTCAGCCTAATGAGGCTGCATGTTCTTGCTTTGTTCCCATGCTACGGTCTATTCTTTCAAACCAGGGCTCAGTTCTGGTTTGGCTGGCACTGGAAGAGATCAGCGCTGTCTTTCCCCTCTTGTTCTTCCCCAGGCTGGACTTAGTTGAGGTGGGGCGGAGGAGCTATTTTCAGATTGAAATCAGGTGAGTTGAGCCCTTTCTCAGTTACCCTCTTCCCAGGTCATGGAGGGATGACATATATTTCACTGTACCTTATATTCCCTCATTTTTCATAGGACAGAAAGGGATTATGAGTTTGATTCAGCTTCTTTTCTGGGCTGTTATTGAACTAATACCTTCATTATAAAGTTATTGCCTGTAAAGGTAAGGATAGGCCCTGGCCCACTGTGAGTGTCTGTACAGCAAAGTGAAATGAGAGACACCATGTTACAACCCACAAAGCCCTAGATTCACTAGAAATAAATTCTGCAGTCTAGATGTTGAAATGTTTCCTCTGATGCAAATGACTGGTTATCTAAGGAGGATGTGCAGAGCTGGATGCTGAAGCCGCTACTAGTAACTGAGGAAATATTTTTACAATACATATTTTATAATGGGAGTTCTCCTTTAAGCCACTGCAACATTTTGAAGTGTTAACCAGTGCTTCGTGGAACAAAACCAGATGTCTGGACACTACCACTAAGTTAAGATGATTTTAATAATTCCTCATATCCATGAGCTGGAATACATCAGTAAATAAATGATCCTTCACTCCTTTCATCTCTGCTGCCAGGGAGGACCAAACCGAGTAGCATTCATGTGGGACACTTCATCTCACAAAACTGCTTTCAGTCACCAAAATGTACTGTTAGAAAAATGTTTGTAGCAAAATACTTCATTGTGCATAGACTTCAAAGTGGGTGGCTGATTAACAAGAGAGATGATGGTGACAGAAAGCTCCTAGGTGTATTCAGCCTCTGGTGTCTGATGGGCTTGTGTTCAGGTCACGGAGCTATCCTGTGACCACTGCAGCCATCATCCCTTTTAGCAGTGCAGGTGGAAGGGGTGGAGCGTGCACAAAGAACTGGTGATTTTTAGTGGTCCCTCTGGACTACGAATAGGACAGATGGGCAGGCAGAAGAGGTGCTGCCTGAAATGCATCTGTGTCAGAGGAGAAGGGATCTTTAGGTACACTTCACAAGCACCTAGTTCTAGTTTCAAAAACTGAGGTGGCAATCCACCGCTGCTTACAACAGAGACCCTGATACAGGTCTTACACGTAGGTTTGAAATCTTTGACTTGAGTAGTGCCTTGATTTACACTGATAAAAGAAAAACGAGAAGAAAACACAAATCAGACCGAGCAAAATGTGGGAAACTTGACCATATGTTTTAAATTCTTCACTCCAGTTAGTTGTCTGTCAGACTGACTGAGATGTTGGATTTAATTGCATGCATTTTTCTGAACATTGCAACATATTAGATGAATACATATGAATTTGGTATGTTATTGGCCTCCTAAACCGGATGCCACTGCCTCTGATGAAGATTTGTAATTCAGTGTTTGAAATCTAGTGAGAGTCCAGTTTGGGTCTCTGCTGCCAGCCATTTTACCATGAGAAACAACTAGCTCTAATGATGATGTACTAGATTACAAGAGTTGCATCCATTTGATGCCAGAGGTGTCTTTATTGGGTTATAAATGAGCCATTTGTTTTTGAACCTCAAAATCTCCACATAACCCTTTAGGTCTATGAATAGTGACAGTGAAATTTCCTCAGGTCCTGGAGTTCAGCTTTTCCAGGTGCCTAGAGCTGCCTGTTCCTGACCTAAGCTTGGCTGTGGTTCCCAATAGAGACAAATGTGTGTTGAACCCCCCAGAGGCAGCTGGTGCTGGTGCTGTGTTCAGAGCATGCCTTTTGCAGATTAACAGCCTAGATTGTAAGACATTGCTGAAAGAGGCTCAATGGCTAAAGCTTTACCATATAATAATAAATAATATATATAGTAATAAATAATATATAATAATGAGTGGTTAGAAACTCACCCAAGAAATGTGAGCTTTGGATCTTCAGCTTTCTTTGGATTTCTTCAGCCTTGAATAGCCTCAGTCTAGCTTGGATATCTCTTTCTCAGACACAGGTCTTACAATGTTTAGAAGGATTTGATTTCAGTGTAGGAACTAAGGATACACAAACACCATTGTCATAATCTGGTTTTTATTGATGATAACACTGTATTATATCCTTTTCTTCCATGCTGTCCTGACAGCAGATTCATGCTTTCTGTCTGCTTATCTTTCATAATTTTTGTCTCAATAATTTTATTGCATGATATGAATGCTTCATATATCCCATAAAAGCAAAGAGGGGAGGGTAATCCTTTGACCTTTCCAGCATTCTTTGGTGTAATTTACTGGCGATTCTTCTCTTCCCTGCGGCATGGCCCTGGAACCCCATGATAAAAATGGACAGCCAATCCAAACAGAAAACGCAGAAAAGGTTAAAGCTTTGATTATGTTAGTCTATAAATGTTCATAGTCTTTTTTTTTTTTTTTTTTTTCTGCCAGAAGAAAATGAGAGCTGAAAATGGCAATGGATGAATCATACTTATTACAGAATACGGAAATGATATCGGTTCAACCCGTTCTTGTTAATGCTGAAAGAACGTAATCTTGTGCCCTCTCATTTTATGTCACTGCAACCCACCTTATCCTCTTAAATGAATGCATGGGTCCATTTAATTAACCTGGTGAGATACTGAGATATAAATCTTTTAAATGCTTCTCATGCAATTCGTCTTGACAGCTGTCGTAGTAATAACATCTTTAATGCCATATTCTTTATTTTCCCATTTATTGAAATTCCTGGTATTATTTTGAGCACACTGATAGGTCTGCTAGATTTAAGCCCTTAATCTTAACTTGTTTAAATCCTAGAACCAATGCTATGGAAAGCTTTACTGGTTGTTTAGTTTGCTGAATAAATGGAAGATTATCTTGCATGAAGAAAGCATAAATGTATTTTGAAAACTGTGGTTGAAACGGGGTGGAATTTAGTAGCTGAGACACTTTAAATACTGTGTTTCTAGAACATTGTACTAAGAGTCTGTTCTTTGCTGGCAAGCTATCACCAGTCAAAAGTTTCATGAGACTGTCCTACGTGCTCTACTGATTCCCTTTTCAAGGGATGGGGTAAGGGCAGGACTGATCCACAGCATTTGGCTCTTAAATTAGTCAACCCTCAGTTTCTTTGTAGACTGCCACATGTCAGTGTCATTGTACTTAATTAAAATCACAGCAAAGATGAGAAGGTTCCTTGTCTAGCTGTGGCCCTTCCCACACTTCCTTGGGGCTACTTTATCATGGCCTTGTGGATGACCGCTGGACAGTTTTCAACCAGAACTAGAGGACCACTGGATTAGGGAGTGTTTTGGATCACAAAATAACTTGCAGGCCATGGCTGGCTCTGTGTGCTGCCTGTACAGTTCCAATATCCTTTGGAACGGGTTTAGAGATCGTAAAAAATTTGGGGTGTATCAAAATCAGTTATCCCTACAGGATAACAACAAAATAGAACTAGTAAAGAATCTTTTTCTACCTAGATATTTTCTGACTCGATGTATTTTTTTTAAAATATAATTTTCCAAAGTCAGTCAGAATATCTGAATGTGTAGGCAGAATGGTCCAGCAGTTGTGTTTGCTGCCTTGTAATTCCCTTAGTATTCTACTTATCTAAGCATTTTAAGTTCCTGCATTGGAATTTTTCTGATTTATTTAACTCATTAATGCTGGCACATGGCACATTCTCCTTCCCTCTCTGCAAAAATGCGACTTGCTTGTCTAAATAGCAACCTAATCCAGTGGGTGTGAATGTACAATATATACATTAGCACTAACAAACTGCTGACCAGCCTAAGCAAATACCTGTGAGTACCGGGCATTAGGCAGGCAGGCCCTGCTTACGGCATTGCTGTGAAATACACTGTGGGCGAAACAAAAAAGCCATTTAGCTAAGATTCAGGTTGCAGAAATGCCGATGTCGCTGTAGTTTTCTATTTCCCAAGTGTTGAAGTCTGAAACATCAGCTCAACAGAGAATTTTGGAATTATTTTTCCACTTTATTGCTTAAGTCATGACAAGGGTAAATACCATGACGGGGAGAGATAGGGGTGTGGTAATGAAACCATTTTCATGGTTCACTTTTAATCACTAGGCAGAATTTTCTCATCTTTTGTGAAGGTGGGGTTTCCTGCTGCTACTGCTCTTATGGTTTGAAGGCTCTACTATTAAAAACAAACAAACAAACAAACCCAAAAAAACCAACCAAGGGAAATACCCAAAAAGCTTAGTGCAAACCAACATTTTTGACTGATCTGTGCCTGGGAAGATAAATGTAGTGATTCTAGAGAACTGAAAAATCTTTGATCTGTTGAATACACATCAACTCCTTAATTCTGGAATGTTTGTTTGGGGGGGTTTTGCCCAGTTCTGAAAAGGCCCAGACAAACTCTACCATACTTATTTATCCCTTTTCCTACAAAGACCACAACAAAAGCAAGCATATGCACATTGGCGTTAGCACCAGAGCTGGAAAAAGAAACACAGCTGGACAGTGACAGATTCAATTCAATTCAGTTAGGTTCTTAGGAAACTGAATCACTCCAGAGATTGGTAATGAGATATAAAATCTTTCACCTTTAGGTCACCTGTTCATTCTAACTAACATTTGCATTGATGACAATCTTTACTTTCTCATAGCTGCTTCCTGACCTATGCTAGTGATATTATTTTCCTTCTGCTTTTGTTGCTGAGGGATAATACCAGTTCTGATTATTCCCTTTTAGTCTTAAATTATGGCTGTTGAACAAGCAGGACTATCAGAGTAGAAAAAAGTGCTTAATGGTGATCACTGTATAACTTTGGCCTTATTCTGTTACCCAACAGTTTGATGTCCACATCACAAAACCTGTCGTCTTGTTAACACCTCAGAAAGACAAGCAGAATGCTGAGAGGGAATACCTTGCTGCCCTACGGGTGTTTTGGCTTCTGGCAGTGTTAAGGTGTGCAAAGCAGAGGGTGAGGAGGCTGCATTATATCTATCCTCAACTTAAATGAAAGTATGCTAGTTGGCAGAGCTTTCATTTTTGTTGTGTGTCATAACTGCTAAATTTATACTAATTTGTAAAAGACAGAAAAATAAATACAGTCCGCTTCTGGTTACCAAAGACATATACTGTGTGCTAGTTCCCAGCTGGCATATGTTGGCATAGCTCTGTTGAAATGTAACTGCAGTTTCAAACTGTCTGAAAATATCTTGGATGCTTATCTAAGGAATATAATGTTATACTTTTTCATCAGCTGAAGCAATATACATCAATCTTCCTTTGTTACTACTAGAAATGAAGAAGGTATTATAATCCAAGAAATTTCTTGCATAGATTTTAGAGAGTGCTTTTCTATGTTAATCACACCGTTTCCCCGGGGCATAGTTTTAGAGCCATCTCCTGAAGTAATGAACATTCTTGTATTGAGTACTAAAAATACTGCACTTTAGTATATATAATCAAGCTGATGCTTCTGGCTTGCTGGCTTTATGAACAGTGAGGGTATACCGTATTGAAGCAAGATCCCACTTAGGTCTTCCCCTGAGAGTTTTTTCTGTGCCCGTACAAAACCTTCTTCCCTGAGCTCAGTGCAAAACTGAGAAGACAGTAGGCAAACATCTGGGACCTGCATTCTCTTAGACTGATCCCTATACACTTCTTAAGGATACAGGCTTAATTGCTGAGTGCCTCTAACTTCAGTGCCTTCCCCAATACGCTCAGCATAGATGAACTCTATCGTCCCTTAGAGAAGAGCCCTACAGCAGAAAAATTTCCTGCGGCACAAAGAACTGTAAGATGTGCCCCCAAAGATTTGGCAATGTACATATGTGAGTGTAGTATCAGTGAAGACACCATAAATCAGAAGTGACTTTGTTGTAGTTCACACTTCAGCTGAACTAAATGGGACAGTCAAGATCTGAATGCTGATCACTGGCGTCTCTGTTGTAAAGATATTGACAAGCAAATGAGTCGGGGAAGGTGGACAAATTTCTACAGTCTGTTCTCTTGGTAACACAAAAATAGTATTTCTGATGATTGGGCAAACTGATTCTCAGTGTTTTTATGTTTTGAGACTGTTCCATCTGGATGACAGTTCTCTGCTGAGCTTCCCGGTGGATGCGTTAGCTCCATTTTGAATTGTTGTGTCTATTGGTTGGTCTCAGAGGAAGACAGATTTACCTGGAAGGATCATTTTTTTTTCTCTGTGAGAAGTAGTACAATGTACAAAAACGACCATTCCAAGATGGAAACTTGTTCTGTTTTTAAGTACTTCACTCTGATAATCAGTTTTCTTTAAAGGCCTCCTGAGTTGGGTACTTTGAGGTACCAACTTATGTTGGTACAGGCAATGTACTGTATTATCTTGTTTGATAATTACCTTTGATTCAAAACTTTAAGTGGGTTCAGCCTTAGGTTGTTAACTCTTCAGGAGAGATATGTGACAGCCTGCTAATGGTAATGCCAGGAGATTTGAGTTTTCATGGTGTGTGTGGGAAGAAGTGGAGTCTGCAGGTCTGAGGCTGCCTCACCTGCACATGAGTAGGTCCACGTGCTGTGCTAGGTAGGGCTACAGTAAATCCACTACTTGAAGTGCCCAAAGCAGCATAGCAAATAAGCTATAGGAATAATAATAAGCCTTTCTTTACTTCTAAATTAGAATTTGGGGTGGTTCCAGCAAATACCTGCAGACAGAAACTTCAGGCACTTATTCATATTAAACACTTGACCCTCTACAGGGATAATTGACTCCAACTGTAGCTCTAACTAGCTCACTACTAAGTTTTCTGTGCTCACTGATCAACAAAGACTCCTTTGGTGGAAGTCATGCTCTCCAGGCATGATGAATGATACAAAGATTACATAAGCTCTTTCTTTTGCTGATTTCTGGCGTAATCACAAGAACAGTGTAATACATGGCCTCTGTGTTTGTACAAATCTGTTGTGGTATTTCTTTTGAGACATGATAGCTAATCAGGAAACAATGGTAATTATGTGATAGCACACCACTGAGATTCCTTATTAGCTGAATTAAATAGTGTGTGTAGCTTTAGGATTGGTACTACAAAAAGGAAGCAAGGGCTTACAGGTAAACCTGGGAAAAAAACACAAGGCAGGAATACCCACAGTGCAATAACTGAGATTTTCCTACCATTGTGTGTACATGTTCTCACTGCGTGTGTTCTTTAGATGAATGTGTATAGAGGCTAATTTTTATCCATTTTGGAGAAAATGGCCTGAATTCTGGTCTTGCATAAGTGTAAACCAGAAGTACAAAACAAGTGTAGGAGACACCAGGTGCTGTTTAATAGAAGGCTGAATTTACCACTGGATGGCTTGGCAGCTGGACCAATTACAGCTTCCCCATGGGAACTGTTTTACAAGAGGAGTCCCAGTTGCGATGCCCACGTTGTACCTGATGATCCCAGTTTGCATGCCTCTGGGAGCCCTCTGAATTCCAGCTGGCTTCAGAGGCTTAGCCCGGGGCATCCCGCTCTCCTTGCAGGCGGCCTGCGCTTGGCCCACGTTCAGACTCATCTGTGCCCTCCTGGCAGAGCATTCGAGACAACTTGAGGAAAGAGTTGTGGTGGTTTTATCTGCTTGATATCGCCACAGTGACAGATGGGATCGTTTACAGGTGCGTGAGAAGTTAAGTCTATCCATAGGCATGCGGATATATCTGGAGGGCACATGCAAGGCTTCTTCTGGGAATGCCGACTGTGTTACCCTACAGCCAAGCCCAATAGTATTCATGTATCATTTTCAGTTTGTGACTGAAGGTGCTGTTAGCAATAAGTAAAAAGGATCAGAAACAGACAGATTTATCTTTTGCTTAAGTCTTGTTTTTCAGTCAAATGCAGTGAGTTTCTTGAGGTTTAGTGTTAAGCAGTGCTGTATGAATATCTCAGCCTCACTAGAATTATGTTTTTTAAATTAGCTTCCACATCAAATCTTGACTAAAAAAATGTGGACAAATTCCTGTAGTGAAAGTTCTTTGTTCTTAATGGGAGTTAGCCCAGATTAAGAGATATAGGATGTTGCCCTCTGATAGAGTTAATGCAGTCATTATGAGATGCAGGAGAAAATTCCTGTATTTGGTTCTGTATTTATAAGTGTACCAGCTTGCCTTAATTTAGGCTAGATTCTAGTTTCTGTTATTGTTGTGCTACTTTCTGTAAATCCTGAATAAATTCATTACCTTTGCCCATGTTGCTGAATCACATTTGATAAATATTAACTTAAAATACAAGCTAAAACTTTCAAATACATATATCACCAGGAACATTTAGGAAAAAAGAGAGCTGGTAGTTGTTACTTGTAAGCTGTGACTTTGTTTTAGTAGAAACCACCACCCAGGAGTAACCAAACCCTACAAAACTGGAAAGACTGATTCCCTCTGTAATAGCTTTACACGGTGAAGTTTCCTGGCCATTCTGTGCAGGCAGTGGGACTGATTATTACAGCAGAATCTTTGACTTTAAAAATGTAAGGAAAGTGCTGAGGGCATTCATCTTTCGTTAAGGATAATGGGAGTTGAAAGCTTTTAGAACTCTTCAGGATTAGGTCCAAAATTTGTACATCATAGTAGCAGCACAGATGTGCCAACAAGCAGGGCTTACTGAGGAGTGCAATTAACGAACTGTTTCCCTCCTGCCTCCCCCTCCCCGGCCCCAGGTAGTTCATTAGCTCTGCAAATCCAGCTCCCAGCCCAGTTCAAAAAAGACTGTGAAAACATGGGGTGTATTGATAAAGACAGTAGTAGCAGATTGTTTTTGTTTTTTTTTTTTTTTCTTTGAGAAGTGACCCAAACATATTGGTAATATTTCTATCTAGAGAGTTTAGGTTTTTTGGCACAGAAAATTTGTTCCTGGAACACAGCCTACTATAGACACAAAGTCATTAGCTGCTGGGTTATTACAAAGTTAATGATGAAAGACAGAAACTGTTAAGTAAGATATTGAAATGTGCATTTAATTTTTTTTTTTTCAGTGACGCTGGAAACAGTCTGACATTGCTAGTTGATCAAAAGGAAAACAAATAGCCTCAGCTATGGAGAGAAAAAGACAGCTACAGAAAAGGGAATTTGGGAAAAGACTTTCTCTGGACAGCAGTCTTGTGGTAAGAATTAATCTTTATTGAATTTAATGAATATGTCTTCTGTCAGAAAAACATAGCTGTTAAGATGCAATACTCATAATGATGTAAATTTTAAAGGTGTTTATCTATTCATCACAATATCACAACCTTTTGTGATTTTTTTTAAGATTCTCCAGAGCAAAAGTGCTAGAGGAATTTTACAGCATCCTAAATAGAAACTTATTATCATATAGAAGCATGTACCTGAATTCACTGGATTTACACAAGAAAGGAATCCAGACAAATATGCCAATCTTGTAATTAAAATCCTACTCAGTCTCTGTGGGATCACTCTGTATCACTTTATCCTTAGTGTATGAGAGCTGTAGGTAGCTGGGGTCATCTAATCAGAAGTGCTTGTTTTACTATTGAGGTTACTAGGAAAAATTTGTTCACCATAGTGAATGTATAATCTACACTAATGTCACCTGAAAGAGAAATGTAAATGCCACGTACTGTAAAATAATTAGTTTTGCCTTATGTAGGATTTGGATTCACTGAGATTGTATTCTAGATTTATTTTTAGTTAATATTTTCAAATGATGACTGAGATTAACATGGAGTTTTTATAGCTGTACTATGGATACATGACTGAAAAATGCTCATGAATGTTAAACAGTTGTGCACGAGGATAAACGCACCGATGTCAAGTACTCATCATGCCAGTTTAACAAATACTGAAACAAGCAAAGCTGAGAGAGCCAAGGAAACCCATGCCATCTCTTTGACATTCATAGGGGTTGTCTTCTGAGGAAGAAGTTTGTTCCTGGGTGTTGATAATAGATCTGCCTCTTTTTGAGTACTTGCATGGCTGGGACCAATGCTGGGAACTGCTGGAAGCAGGTGGATTTGGCATTGACAGCCACAAGGGCTGGGTTCAGGTTCTACGGGTCACTATTGAGCACTGGTTTGGCTCCTCACACGAAAGCTGCGAATTATTAAACTTTGCCCAATGCCACTCATAAATAACAAGTCAAATGATTCACGAAGCAGTACTTGATTAGAGGGAGGACAGCGGCAAGGTAAAGGACTCCAGAGAATAAGCAAGCACTCCCTTCCCAGAATATACAAGTAGCCATTTGGAGTCCTCATCTCTGATGATTTCTTGAGCAGATATTTCTCATCTCCTGTACAATCTCCTTACACACAGGTAGTGACTGTGGGACACCAGAGCCCTGTTGCCTGCTACACTGGGTAGCAAGGCCTCATCCGTGCCTGTGCTAACCCCATTACCTGAGCTGCCCACAGCCCACGCTGGCCAGCCGCTCCTGCCTTACCACATTGCAGCTTGCTGTTGAGATTTTCTCCACCAAAAAGGCTACAAAGACCTCCTGCAAAATAGAAACTCTTCTGTCCCATCTCTTTGGTCTGACTTCTGTATCCTCATGCTGTAATGTGCCCTAATTTGTGGTGGCCATTTGTCTCAAGCAAATTTAAGGTGATTAGTCTACCTTGAATTTTACACATTATTACAACTATGTAATTACCTTCATTTTATGATATACTTGTGTTTTGGGTTTTTTTTAAAAGTAAAAAGCCCACTGACATGCTAAAAGCAGTGATTATGGACTGAGCAGGTTTCAGTCTGTCCGCTGATGCCTTTCATTCATCTGCTGTGCTCTTTAGCAGGGGTCAGCAGAGCAGTCCCTCCCTCCCAGGTTTCCACTGCTCTGCAGGCCTTCAAGGACTCTGTTCTTCTCCCTTAGGCCTTAGCTAGAAGGTCTGCACTTCTCAGGTAGTGTCAGCTGGCCAGTGAAGAAGTGTGCAGATCACATTTCAAATGGGGTCTGTCCTTCTCCTTAGCTTTGAAATGGCACTGTTTCTTATGATGATGAATTACATCCCTTTATTTTGAAAAATAAAAATAGAGAGAAATAAAAGTAGTGAAGAGTAGTGAGTCCTCCCCCAGACTCTGAGCCGATCTCAGGACCTTAATGAGAAGCTAATGTCCCTCCTGTTCAGGCCTTGCAGCTCAGTGCTCTGATGGTGAGAGGTAGCTGTTTTCAGGTTGTTCAGCCTGCAACAAAACCTGCCTTCTCAGCTTGCACGCACTCAGCAGGCCACCTCATGCTTCCAGCGCTATTAAAACTGTTTCAGTTGTCTTCTAGCTTGTGGGCAGAGAAGGTAGGTTTAGTATGAACTCACAATTTTATCTAATACACTCAGAGTCAAACAAAATCTGGCAGGTTTTGTATGCTCAGAAATGTGTTTATTCCCAGGGCCAACCTCTGTTATTAGTTCTAAGCATGCACACCCCCGAAGCAGACTCTAGCCTAAATCCTGCAGCTAAAATGTGCTGCTGTGATCCAAACAATTGGCCATGAACTATCAATATTTATCTGGAGAAAAGAACACTCATTGCCGTGATTGAGAGACTGGGTACCGAAAGCTAAGGGAAATGCTAGCAATTGTGAATTTTGCATGAAGACGTTGCTTAGTATGGCAAATCAGTACTGGTTTTCTCTAGTGTCTTTACTGATGTAATGCACTAGATTCAGCCTTTACTTAATGCATTAAGAAAGAAATTTCCTTTTCCTGAGATGACAATGTGGTGTGCTGTGTGGATGGGAACAAAGAACTAGGTATTTCTGGCTACCAGTCCTACCTACTGCTAGTTTGGACTTAATTTATAGCCAAGATAGTGCACTATGCTTAATTCTTACCCTTTCCTATCAGTAAGGGGGGAGCAGAGAGACACATTTGCCAATGTCATAGGGAATATTATGTGTGTAACCATCAAAAGTGCTTTGTATAACAATCAGTACTACCTGCATATTAAAATGCCCATAAGGACTTAATTAGAGGAGAAACAGAAACTGTGGCTGTATGAGAAAGTGATGCTTTCTCCCTGCTCTTCAGCAAGTGGTAAGTAGGGTGGGAGATTGTACACAGCTGAAAAACAGTCTTCAGACGCTGGCTTGAGGTCAATGATTTATGCCATATGTGCCAGCTGAAGATCTGTGGCTGATTAGCCCATATTGGTGTGAAAGTGTTGAAGAAAACATGTGAGGGAAAGAAATATTGCAGTATTTCAATATTTTGAACACAGAAACCCATCACACTATCAGGCCGACACACCCAGACTTAAAACAATGTCTTCTGCTATGCATGGTATTTACAGGTTATGCTTGCCTGTAGCATTTCTCAGTGCATACACCCATTTTCAGTACTTGTATATAACAGGTCAGTGTCTATTGAAGCTTTATACTGAGTAGAATATGTGTAACTAGGTTAGAGAGTGTCATCCATATACTTAATTGGAAACATGTGAGCACTGTTCATTGTTTACTGCCAGCTATTATTTCATAACAAATTGGGAGAGACATTTTGAGATTCAAGTGCCTTCAGCAGCCTGTTAGTAAATCACACTGGATACCTTGTGACTCCATGAAATTCAACCGGGCAAAACAAAACACTTTGTGTTCCTCTCATTTCCCCCCAATTCCTATTCTATCATACTTCCTCTTAAGTCTTGCCTTCATATCGTATGTGTGTCTTCATTACCCTTGTACCCACTCTGTTACCAAATTCTGTGTGAGCACTACATTTTAGTCCAGTCCCCTGCCTGTGCAAGTCTTTGCGTCTCTCTTCTCGTATCTCTTCCCAAAGGGTTTGTACTTAACCTCTCAGGCATTCTGGACACTCTGCTTGGAAAATCTGGCCTTGATTTACTCAAAAACAGCTTCTTGTTTGGTGGAGTCTTCCAGTATTATTGTATCTCAGAAAGAATTCCGATTTCTATGTGTTTAAAGGAAATGTGTTTCTACTTTTGTACTCTGGACCGTGAGATACAAATAGGCGTTTCTGATAACATTCCTCACCCTGCCTGGCTGTGCCGCTTTTCCCATCTGCATCAGATTCTAATCTTCTTCTGGAATGTTTTTTCCATGATTTAATCTATAAGTTTTGCATACTGATGTTTAAAACAAAAGTTCCCTCTTCCTTTCTCATCTCTTAGATTCTGAATATATAGGCTATGATGGTATTTGATGGAAGAGAGAGAAAAGGAAGGAGCTCTTTTCTGAAGAAAAAAAAAAAAAAGCGTGGCTTCAAACTCCTTAGAATAGGGATCTGGGCCTTCAAAATATTAACATAAATTTCATTAGTGTGTTTTGTACTCAAGCCTATCCCATCAAACAATGAGTTTCAGGCTTCAGGTGAGGAGGATCCATTTCAGAAACATTCTTCAAACAACATGCCAGTCAGAAATTTCATAGACATTAAAATACTCTTCCTTACACGACAGGCACAGTAACTACTTTTTGATCACCTCAGATACAGAAAAAGATTTCAGTGTTGTTTCATATACTACTCTACCCCTTTCCAGCTGGTGTCTTGGAGGAATAAGCTTTACAATGAGGGCAAATAAACCTTTTTAAAACTAAGAAATATAAATGTACAGTTATGTTCATAGGACATATTTTTTTTAGTGAGTGATTATGGGCCTCATGAATATTTGAATTAATGCTTTACTGGAAGTTAGTACTTTGAAGCCATGTATTTTAACAAGATTCAGGATCCTACCTCTGTTAAAAAATGCCAGATAATGCCACAGAGGACTCGCTACCACTGCTGCCCAGGTCAAAGGGGAGTCTTGCTGTTCACTTCAATGAAATTGGATCCCTATCAGCTTTTAGTAATAATATCATAGCTATTATTCCAGAAATCTCTACTATAGCCAATGGCTGTTATTGCTCTGTAGGTTTCCAATATTGGCAATAAGTTGGAGATATTTTATACACCCAGATGCTCATTAACGTTTGCAGACAAAGCAGGTAAGCCTGCAGTGACAATGTTTTTTATAGCTTTATATTCAGGTGAAACAATTATGAAATCATTAACTTCATAACAATTCTTACAGGTAATCCCATGAGAGCAGTTAAAGAAAATAATATCTTTGTAATTTCTGCCTGATAATTAAAAACCAAAACATACCATGCAATAAGGGTATACTTTTTACAGTTTCAATATAATTTTATATTACCTTATTGCTTCATCTGTTGTACAAGTGATGTTACTGTATTTTGGTTTTATAAAGTTTTCTTATGCAAACTGATTACAACCAAAACACCACAACTCTGAAAATCAAACTGGTTTGAGATAGGAGGACTAAAGAAGATCTCTGATTCTTTTTTGGTTCTAAATAAGAGATCTCCATCCCATCATGTTGTTATGACATTACTAAAGATATTTTATCATATATGTGGTTATAAGATGACAAGATAGAAAACAGTTGGAGAACAAGGTGGAACTCTATGTCCTTCTGGATTGCTGTGTAAGAAATTGAGACCAAAGCCATTACTGTTATTGCCACAGTACTTCTGTTTAGAATTAAAGTAAACTGCAAAATTCATAATGTTTTTGGAAAATATTTATTTGGAATACATTGCTTTGCTGTCACATACCTCCATGTCAGATTGTTTTCTGTTTAGACTGGGATATATGGCTATTAAAAGAGAAACAGATCTTTCTGAAGAATGTTCTGCCTTATCATGTTTTAAATCCTTGAATCCTTTAGGTTTTGTTATAAAGAACACCTTTATGAAGTGAAATAGTGTGAATATTCCATGATTTTAAATTTTTTCATGAATAATTTTTTCATGTTAAATCTTTAATTTCAGCATATATAGTTGAAAATAACTAGTGAATGAAACTAGGTAAAAACAGGATGGAAAGGGATTTTTCTGGTGGTTTTTTTTTTTTTTGACTTCAATTAACATGAAAACATATAGAAAAATAAAAATTGTACTTCAGTAAAATTAAAGCACATACTTCCTTAATACGGGTATAATGAAGACATTTCTGATGTGACAAGGTTTCTTTGGCAATATTTGCAATTTATTATTTGGTATGTGGGAGAGGCAGCTTAGACAGGGAAAAAGACTATAAAAAAAGCTAATGAAAGGATTGATTGTATTTCAGGTTTTCCCTGCAAAAGTTCTTCCACAAAAAGAAAAATGGAAAAACACAAACCCTAAACAGACCCAAAGCTGAGCTTTTAAGTAACTTGTGTGGGATGAGGAGAATGTTAGAACATATCACTGCCACCAGGGCCACGTTGGCTACTCTATTCACTGGGGTGTTCTTTGAAAATAATAAAAGCCCTATCCTTTGCCTGATCCAAACTGTCCAGTTGTCTCCCAGACCCTTTTGATCAGGAAAAAGTCAATGTTTCAAGCTGTGCTCTTTATTTGTGTGGATAATTCCCAGCCTGACTACACACGTGGTTGGCCCTTACAGCTGTGGTGGCATTTAGCTGGGGGGATTTGAGAACAGAGTATCTTTTTGAAGCAGCCAGCATTTATCAAAGTAAAAGTTTTTGTTTTATTTAAAATGAGGCTTTTACTTCTGAAAGCAAGCTGCGGTAAAGTGCTTCTGTGGTGGCTCGTGAACTGTGCCCTGCCGCTTTCATTCTGGTCACACACTCCTGTGGGGCTCTGCAGGATTAGCTTTAATGACACCACTTTGTTGTAATAAGGGTAGCAGTGTAATATAATTAATTGTACTGGGGTGTGGGAGTAATACCTTCATCTAGTCTACCTGCGGTTGTATTGGCATCCTGTGCAAAACCACTAAGTTGAACGGGAGACCTCTGTTGAGCAGCGTGCGTGTGTTATCTGTGGGTAATGTACGGGGCTGGGAGCCAGGCCTTTGGGGGTTAAGTCCAACATCTGTGACCTCTAATCAATTTCTAACTCAGTTTAATAAATTTCTAATTCAGTTTTCTCATCAGTAAATTGGACGTTATAATAAGTTCTTACCTCATAAGTATTCTAAGAACTGTCTGTTATTAGCATGTGTCTGTAGCTTGCTTTGATATCTTCAGATGAAAGGTGCCACAGAGAAAGCGACACTATAGCGAAGCTGTGAAGAGTGCTGCGCCAGCAAGGCGGGAGGGGAACTCTTCGTATGTGGGAATTAAATTCAGTGAAAGGAGTAGCCCTGACTTCTTACTAGTTGACAGTGACATTCACAATGTGTCTAACATCGCTGTGTAACATAATGTAATCCAGCATTTTGAAATGAAAGGTGGCATTAAAAATATTGCCTAGTCAGATGTTGGCTAATGTTCTAACGTTTGTAGCCTGGTTATTTTTTTTTCCACCTGAAACTGCTGCCAGATTCCTTATGAATCTGCAAATATTTTCAATCCTCTCAAAACTTGGAGTTTTATTTGTGTGTGAATTTATAATTCAGAATTTTATTCAACTGGATACACCATCAGAAGAAAAGCATGTGCCAAGAGTGTAATCAGGCATGATGCAGCAGTGGAAAAGACATACAGAATGTAAGCCTCAGTTTTCACAGTGTGTCACAGAGGCAAGCTAAAGCATCCATAACATTCAGCACATAGAGTGGGAGCGTAAGTCAAGGAGAACGGTTTAATGAAGGTGACAAGTGTGTTGTTCCAAGGTAGAAGATGGAATACGGGAAAGAATAGCAATGATGTACATGTAGTGTTACTAACTTAATAGGTTAATCTTTGTACATTTTTAGGGAAAACCCCAAAATATAGAATTGACATAAGCACTCAATAAACTGAATTACTAAGGCAATATTAGAGAAGTCTGTTCCTTATGGCATTAGTATTGCTTGCACTGTTCTGCAAATCTGACAGTAAGGACATCTATTCCACAGACTGGGCAAATGAAGTGCTATCAACTGTCTGTATAATAGACAGCCCTGAAATCTGCTTGAAACTTTGTGGAAAAAGAAAATGCCAGTTTGGGTAAAGTGCGTAAAAACCATCTAAACAGAAGAACAGATTGTCTGTTGTGCACACTCAGTGCCTTTAAACACCAGGACTTTGCAAAAATGGAGCTATCTATAAATGTATTGCCAACAGCACATACTTGTCTGCATTTGCATTTTTAATGAAGTGGAAATTAAAACAAGAACTCTGGTATGTCAGGCATGAGAAAACACACAAGAAAAGAACCATCTGAATGTGTCAGTTCACAGCAAAAGCTGGGGAGAGGTGAGGAGAAAAGAGAAACCACTGGTGTGGGACAGCAGTGCTTAGGCTTTACTGATATTAGCATATCACTGATGCTAATAGTGTGGGAAACACTGTGGGCTCCATGGGTTTAAGGAACGTCATTTACCAGCACAGCAGTGCGTGTAGGGTACTAGAAGTAGAATCTGCATCAGCTTGGATAAAGACAGCATAAAGTCACTAGTGTCACTGAGTAAGATGGACGATAGCATTTCCATGTAGCAGTGGTGGAGATGTCTGGATGTTTGGTGGTGGAGATGTTTGGATTTCATTTGCGGAAGAGAGATCTGAAAATAAAGAAGTGTGTAAAGCACTGGATGTCCTGGCAGCAGTCGGTTACTGCAAGTGCCATTCTTGGACTCTGGAGCAGCCTGGCAAAACCTAACATCATAACTACAAAATACAGGGGCTGCGAGTTCAGAAGGGCTCAGTGAACCCAGGGAATAATGTTAGAAGAAATAGGTGTCGGGCCTAATGTGTAGAAATGGCTCTATTAGGTGCCAGTGCCAGAGGAAGGACTGAAATCCTTGCTTGGAGTGTTACAGATAGTGACCTATTACTTTGATTAAAGCTAGTTTATACCCATAGAAACCAGTGAGCCTTTTCAAGAGCTGGAGATGTGGATAAACAGTGAGCTTAGTAGCTGCATAGCAAGCTAGAGAAGATATTGCTTGAAGAGAGAATAAAAGAAAAAAGCTCATATATAGGATTGAAAGCAGGGAAATAGTGCATGAGAATTTTTCCTAAGCAACAGTTGGGACAATATTACTGCTGGAAGACATCTCGGTGGTTTATTGATCAAAAGCACTGACACCAACACAGGCAGAAGTGCGCTCTGAGAGAGGAATTATTTACCATTTGTTGCTGCACATCAGAAGTTATATCAATAGGTACATATGGTGACGCGGTGACAGCTGAAACAGAACCCAAATCCCTGGAGAGCATGCTTTGACAAACTGCTGGCTTTTGCTTTCTCATGTCTTTGGCACATAAACTTAAAGCAACAAACATGAGACTTGAAGGTTAAAATAAAAGCCTTAAAAGAAATTTCTGTAGCTGATCTGCCCTCGTTCATTGTCACAGAACTTGATGCAAAAGTGGAGGAAAACAAAGAAGTAGAGAGAACGGAAAAGATTAATTTACTAGTGCCTGCAAATTAGCTGGCAGATGGACTGAGAAAAACAGAGGGCAATGATATTCTGTGGCCTTTAAAAAAGCAGGAAAATCAGACCACGGTGCTACAGAATCTCAGCAAATTCCCCATCACACTTTCAACATGAAAATATTAAATCCTAAACAATTTCTAAAAAGCTTTTAAAGACACTGATTTGGCTGCAGAGGGGGAACTAAAAAATGAAAATTAAAGGAAAAGCAAGACAAACATCTGCACGTATTTTGAGAGTCGTTCAGGAAGGAAACCTCAGCATGGTACAATGCAAAGTTTGGGAGCAACAAAAAGAAGCGTGTGTCAAATGTTCAAGTCGACAGACCACAGAGACTGAACTACGGGAAGTTTGTGGTAATTTACAGCTGCCGATAGCAAGGCTTAGAAGAAAACAGTCATAGACTCATCTCAGTGCAGGGACACAGAGACAACTGTGTGCCAAGACCTGATTTTTAGAGGTTTTCTTCAATATTATCCACTCAGGGACGTAATAAGGAGAAATCTTGTTGTGGAGCTATTTGGCCGATACCAGATCTTTATTTCGGACGGAGCCTCACGTCATGATTCGGAGGAGTTTTGATGATTTGCAGTGTGCGTGCCAGGCTCTGTTTCTGGGCCTCTGGGAGTAGCCGGTGGGTGTCTGCCATCTGGTCCAGAGCCAGCTCAGCAGCCTCCTGCCCGCTCCTGCCCTCTTCCCCAAAGATGCCAGCGAGGAGCAGGCTGCACACAGGGCAGAAGAGCTGGAGCGGTGCGAGCCTGCTCCTGGCCGCGATCTTGGGCTGCTCTCTCCCTTTCCCCCTGCCCCTTCCCCCCCCAGTTACGAAGCGTGGCTGTCACTGATCCAAGTCTAGCCGCAGAAGAGGAAAGGTCACGGAAAGCTTTGGCTTGAATGTGAATATGCACACACGCTGCGTGGCCTGCCACATGATTGTGTGCCTCGCTGTGACATAAAGGCTGCGTATCATCAGACTAGCCAGAGATAAGCTGTTACCGAGGGAAATGAATATACCGGGGACCCTTATCTAGGTCTATTAAGCTACCAAATGCAGCAGTGTAATTGGAGGCTTTGCCTGCCCAGATGTTAAGAGCAGAAGGCTGCCTGTAACAAGAGATCTGAGGAGATTGGGGTTAACTAAATAGGGATTTTATTGACAAGCCTTTTAAAATGCTTCATGCCTTCAGCAATTAAACATAACACGCACCCTGAGAAGGACAGGTCTCCTCTGTCTCTCACGGTTGCCTGATTTCACTTGAATACAATCCTGGGGAGAAGAGAGAGAGAAATTATGTCCTATGTTATTTTATAGTGTTGATATAATTCCCTACCCTGCAAGACTGAGAATGAATAGTAAATCTACCCACTGCTAGTTCAGTCATGGCATCCTCTCATATGTCCTGTTTTGAATATTGTTGCATCCCTGGAAGAATCTACATTTCTCTCATGGACCGTGTGCATGTAAATGTACAATGGGAAAAAAAAATCTTTGCAAAAAGGCATGTAGACGTATCCAGATAGATTTCTTTTACAAATAGCTATGGTCAAGTTTTCCTGCTGTTCTTGAGTTTTGCTTGTTTTGTCCACTTATTCACAGTGAATATAGGATAGCCTCAAATGAAAGCTATAGCTTTGAACTGTCTGCAAACCAGAATTCCCAGCCTGTGTTAAATATTCTGAGATTTTTGTATTTGGTTTAGTCCCAGCTGGAAAATCCTGGTTTTGTTCTAAAAATATATATATATATATATATTATTGGCTCTCTTGCTCATTTAATTCTACAGCTATAATAGATGATGTACACTAAAAGGGAAGGTATACACTATTTTGCTCCACAAGTTTACAATTTTGATCTTTAAATAAAGTGTGTCTTACTGAAAATTTCAGTTAAATCACTATATGTTTTGCCTTTACGGAATAAGTGTTTTCTGGTTGAAAACAAAGCTGCCAAAGGACTGGCTAAATCTTTCACATGGAAAATATTCTGCTCCATGCTGTCAACAGAGCTACACAAAACTCTGCAGTGTAAGTATGTCTTTTGCTCGGCACCCCTGGAGGCAGGGACATTCAAGGGTAGATAACTCCGATACCAGATATTTTTCTTTTCTAGGGAGTCTGTAAGTGCTTGTCGAGCTCTAATTGCTGTGAATGGCTCTGCTAGCAGTTTGTTTCTATTTACTTCTGTTCTTGGGCCTCTGAGCTTGCCTGTCTGCTTTTGCTTTTAGGGCCTCGTTTGACCCAGATAGGAAGTGAGCTGGGATCATCATGAAGCATTTAAAATAATTGGGTATCAACAGCTGGCTTTATGGAAAGCTAACAGTATAAATCCAGAGAGTTTTTATGATTTCAGTGGGTATTTTGCTAGTGTATAAAGCAGATCCAAGTAATTTTGGCTGGGAAACCGTTTCCCAACTTATTTCTATAATAATACCTTAGAGTTCTTCATTATAGTGAAAATCTCTAGCAGGTCTGAAGGGAAAAATTACCTCCACTGTTTCCAGACACCCAATATGTTTTCCCTTTGCTTGAATTTATGAGTTTTGGCAAAGATAACTCATGATATGATCGTGTTTCAGGGTAGTGGTTTCTTGCACTGAATCCCAAACCAATGTGTAACTGTTCAGAAGGCTCCTATGTGTCTTTGGTGATGTACACATATGGGACATGGCTCTCCAAAATCCTGCCAAACTGTTTTCATCTCCAGTGTATTATTCACTGCATAGTGTATTGAAACAGTTTTTTGAAGTACTTTTTACTTCCCAACTTCTTTCAATGTTTTTGTGGCATAAATTGCAGTCCCAGTCAAAAAGAACAAGATTTGACTCTTAATGAAAATTTTTTTGTTTGCATTGCTTTGTAAGTAGCTTCAAATATACCTGTTTATTAAAGAGCTTTCCTGAAAGACAAGTGCTTTAATCAAGTGACTCCACGAGGTCTAATGCAGAATTCCTCTCAGATGTAAGCATTAGACTGGGACAGAATGGTTATTTCCATCCTGGGAAATTGTTCGTTATTTTGACGTTTCGTTTTCAAGTAAAACTATTTTTTTACTTAGAAATGTTGAAAATATCTCCTCTTAAACAGAGTTTACTTTCTTCCCGTTTTTGCTGCAATGCCTTCAGAGAGTTGTCATTTATACGGCTGGCGTTCCCCTGCTGCCCAGCTACCCTGTGGCACGTGTGGAGCACAGGTTACACAGCCGTCATCCTCTGGAGTGCTGTCTCTGAGGGGAAGCGGCCCCAGACTCTGCCTGGCACAGGAGATGGAGGAGGTGGGGGTACTCAGCAGGTGAAGTTCAGGGCTCTCTGTGACCTTAAACACACCGTACTTGAGCGTACAAACAAAAACCTTCTGACTCATAGTAAGAAGGAGTGTCTGGGTGCTTGTGTGTGTGCATTACACTCGTGTAAATTGTCCCCAGGAATTAAACATTTTCTGTTACCCTAAAGGAAATCCGTTTTTTAAGAATGATGCTGGAATTTTCCTGAAAAAATTCCGATTTTTCTTGTGGAAACTGCAGCTTCCTCTAGAGTAGCCAACAGAAAACTCCTGAACGGCTTTACTGAAGCTATACAAGATGCTGCTTTTACCTTTAGCCAATCTATCTATTGCCTTATTCCACTAGGTAGAAACTTCAGTGGCACTGATTAGATAGGTATCTCAGACAGAAAAGTACACACTCCATATAGGTTAAGGTGACAGAATCTGACATTGCAAGTGTTTGTGTCTTATTTCATTCATGTCTTTCACATCCCTTAAACTCCAGGAACCTCAGTGGACTTTTTCCTGATGTCCATCTGTCTAAGTTAGCCAGGAATCAAGCTAATGTCCTCTGTTTATTCTATAGCTATTTTCATTCAAACATTTTTTAGTTATCAACTACTATCTCATGCCTGTTTCTTCTGCTGTTACTGAGGGTTGGATGGGAGTTTTCTCTCACGTTGTGTTTTTTTAAATTGGGTTGTCTTGTGATACTGAACCACCCTGGTTGTCACTAGCTAAGCAGCAGTTTCCTCCTAACCCTCTTACATGTGTGGTTCTGTTTGATGGGATTGTTATTTACTTTCCAACTACCTTGCAATCTCGGTTTCATCTGCGACTTCAAGCTTTCCTTTGAGTACCACATCAACTACATTGTCAAGGTTTTTTTTTTTATCTGTGTAGGAATTCAGCAAAAGCTCAGATCTTGCTGTCTCAGCAGGATGCAGAGGGTTTGATTTATGTCTGGATAACAGCACAAATTGAATTATTGCAGTAGCTGGCTCACAGCCTCCCAGATTGGCTTCCATGTGGTATTCTGAAGTTTGTGCAAAATTCACTATATGTGCTGCTAAAGAACATACAGTTTAACGTGTCCAGAAATCAGCACACCACACCTATACGAGGCACTGAATTATTTTTTAATGTGTCATTGCTTAAACCTAGAAAGGTTCAAATACGCTTCCTTCCCCATGTGCCTGTGTCTTGGACTATCCCAGTGTTTGTATGACGTATGAATGAAATTTATGAGCGTAACATACATCATTGAAGCGGATTGTCTCACAGCCTTCACTCACTCGCTGTCCTTGAGGGAGTCGGACACCGCTGGTGTCGTGTTGCTGTTTCCCTCTGGTGCAGAAACTCTGTTTCCTTTCAGAGTCTGACCTGGGAATTTCCTTTGATGGAGGCTATGTGTTTCAAAGTAATTAAGTTTTTTTGCACTCACCAGCTTTATGACTACTGTTTAGCAACTAAAATAAGCTTTTTGATTTATAGTTGCTTAGTTCTGCTGATTGTCAATTCACTAGTGACTGCAGGTGTATTGCTTTGAGCATTCAACTTGGGTACTTCATTTACAGAAATTTGGAAATCTTGAAACGCAGGTCCGATTAAATGGGACACCAGAAACTTTCAGACACCTTAAGTCACCAGTTCCTTTGAAAACCTTAACCAGTAAGCCTTCACCTCTCCAGAAATTACATTTACAAAGACGTGTTTGACAGGGAGTTGCTAGCTGCAGAAATGCAAGCCTTACCTACCATGCAAGGTAAAGATTTGTAATTATGCACAGATCAAAGTATTTTTCATCTGCCAAAACTTTGCTAATGCGAATTTCACAATTAAAACTACTTTATTATCTATAAAGAATACTTTATGTGGCACCAAAATTACAGCATCTACTCTTTTGAGTGCAGAATTAACTTTCTGAAATGAGCAATTATATTAGTTAATTCATTTATACATTAAGATTAATTAAAAAATAAATCCTGTAAGTATTTCAGGACTGTGAGATAATTTTAAAAATTATGTTCACAGAGGAATAGTACCAACCCTTTAAACGTTCAAAAAAGTCAGGCTCACAGTAAGTACATTTAAAATTTTTTCACACTGCTCTTCATAGCTAAAAGTTTCTTCTTCAGTAGAGACTCATGCGCAACATTCTTCTTCCTTCCAAATGGTAAATACATACTCCATGTTCTTCGATTTGCATAAAGCAGAAAGCATAGGTGCTTTCTTGAAAAATGCACTATTCAGAGTAACTGTTACATCCTGTTGGGATGGGACAAGACTGGAAAGACGCTCACTGTTTATCCACGCGCACTGAGTCTCTACTACCTGCAGAGGATGGGCAAGGCTCACAATGTTTTCAGGGCAGACTGAGTTAAGGCATACTGTGTATCATGTTGGCCCATCCCATATGCAACATCAGGCCTTTCTAGGAAGGATGCTGTGACTGACTCGTCTGCCTGTTACTGACTATAGGTGTTGCTGATATTTGGGCCAAGGACAGTGTCTCTCACAACTGCATATTGCTGGTCGGGACCAATTTTAGGCCATGGAAAGGCAAGTCCAACACAGCCTGCAGCTTTCTTACCCACCATGTCCCCAGTGGCACTCATAGATATGCGCTTCTGTTGAAAAGAGTTTTACCCCTTTGCACCTGAATTCAAGATAGTGTTGAAGCAATCGTAATACCCTGTACTTTGATAATGCAATGCAGCCAGGAAAAAAAAAAGTTAAAAAATTAAAATAACCAAATACAGTGCTGTAAACAGCACTATTGCTGATCACAATTATAAGCCAAATGTTTTTCATTACCAGAGCTAACCTCTGTGCCTGTGAGTTTTATACCCTAACGTGCATATATTTCCTTAAATCTTTGACTCAAGAGTTGTAATGCTTGCTTTTCAAGATAATTAAAATATCTTTGTAACACTTTTGCCTGTAGCCTCCTGCTGATAGTGTCAACTCTCGTTTTAGCCCTTTTGCACTGACAATTTAGTTAGTATAGTTCTGTGGCTCTGTGCAGACATGCTGTTAGGTCCACCCTCACATGGAAAGCTCAGTTGATGCAGGCTCTACAGGAGGGATGCAGATGGGGTGCCCTATAAGCTGGTGCTGTGTCAGGGTACTGATTTGAACATACTTGTTGCACTTAGTGAGGTGCATTTGAAACTCCTACCTGTAAGCCTCAACTTACCTTGCAGAGATACATATATTATTAACAACCATAAATGTGTCCAACGCTCTTGTAAAACTAGCCTCTAGTATTTATTTCCATGATGGTCTGCAGTCCTGAGGTGGTAGGTGTAATCAGACGACATTAATGATACTGTTTGGTGGGCTTTTAGTCAAGTGTGCTCATCATGCTTTGCATGTACTCAGACAGATGTCTGAGAGAAGGAAATAAGACACTTTCTGAAATGAAAGAACTACTGTGAATTAAAACTTTGTTGACCCAAATCCTTGGATCCAAACATTTCTTAATATGTTTAGTTTAGGGCCCATTTCAAATAAGAGGCAATATCTAAGTCAATATATTTTCCCCCAGTGGAATTCAAGGTTAGTGGAGGTTGCTGAGGTACTTACTGTGGATGAACTTTTAATAGTATTCAATAATTTTCTGACCTTGGCTAATGGTGGTAACTGTAATTGAATCTCTTGCTGCAGGGTAAACATGGTCTCCTGTAAAGTCACAAGAGAGTTTGTCCTTTCCTGGTACTTACCTTTCAGTAAGATCCCGCTACTACAGGTAGCTGACTCAAAAGGCGGCTGGTTTGATCTCTGTTTTGTCATGTGTGTTCCTATAGTATGAAAAGATAAACATTCAAGAGACAGAGTTGAGTTTTTTAATATGTAGGAAATAGAACTAAGTTTAATACTACAACCAGTGTTAAGTTCCTTTTTCTCACATTAAGGTTAAAACTTAGGACACATTTTGGGAGATATCTTAATACATAGAAGTTTGGAGATACAGGTTTCCAGTTTCAAAATGGAGATGTACTATATTTGAAAGTAGCAGAAAAAAATCCAATTTTGTTGCAAATAAATAAGAGGAAACCTTCTAACTCTTATTTTCTTGTTTTGACTGTTTGAATTAGTAATTTCAGTCCTTTTCTTCCTTTAGGACTGGAGACAGATAGGTATTTTTATCATTACCTGTTATGCTTATTAAAAATACAAAGTCCTAAGCACAAAACCTGGGCTTTGAACTTGCTCTTATTTTCATTCATATACAATCATATTTAAAATTTTAGAAAAGTATCAATCCCTACAGGCAAGATAGGGAACTTATAAACATATGTTTAGAGATAAGCCTGGGGGCAGCCAATGTTTGAGGGATGGTGTGTTAGTGAGGTCCTTCGGTCTGCCGTCTGGAGGTAAGGGGTGGAGATCCATGCAGCAGCAAAGACGCAAGGGTTATTGATGTCTTAGAAACCATGGAAACGCCTGAGAATGGTCACAGAGGTATTAGGGCTTCTCCCCCCAGAAAGGTGGCGGGATCAACAGCTGAACTGAAGTGCAGCTACAGCAACTCACACAGCATGGGCAACACATGGGAGGAGTTGGAAGCTGTTGTGCAGCAGGAAAACTATGACAGAGTGGCCGTCATGGAAACATGGTGGGATGACTCGCGCAACTGCAGTGCTGCAATGGATGGCTATAAACTCTTCAGAAGGGATAGACAAGGAAGGAGAGGTGGTGGAGTAGCCCTGTGTGTTAGGACAGTTAGGCAGCAGTCCTGGCTAACCAGGGAGGTCCCAATTAACTGGAAGTTAGAAAATGTGATGCTCATCTACAAGAAGGGCTGGATGGAGGATTGGGGGAACTACGGGCCTGTCCATTTGACCTTGGTGCCAGGGAAGCTTATGGAGCAGATCATCTTGAGTGCCATCAAGTGGCACGTACAGGACAACCAGGTGATCAGGCCCGGTCAGCATGGGTTTGTGAAAGGCAGGTCCTGCTTGACTGACCTGATCTTCTCCTATGACAAGGAGACCCGCTTAGTGGATGAGGGAAAGGCTGTGGATGTTGTCTACCTAGACTTTGGTAAAGCCTTTGACACAGTTTCCCACAGCTTTCTACTGGAGAAACTGGCTGCTCATGGCTTGGATGGGTGTAGTCTTTGCTGGGTAAAAAACTGGCTGGATGGCCAGGCCCAAAGAGAGGTGGTGAATGGAGTTAAATCCAGTTGGTGGCTGGTCAAAAGTGGTGTTCCCAGGGCTCAGCACTGGGGCTGGTTCTTTTAATATCTTTATTAATGATCTGGACGAGGGGATTGAGTACACTCTCGGTAAATTTGCAGATGACACCAAGTTGGGTGGGAATGTTGATCTGCTCGCGGGTAGGAAGGCTCTACAGAGGCATCTGGACAGGCTGGAGTGATGGACTGAGGCCAATTGCATGAGGTTCCACAAGGCCAAGAGCTGGGTCCTGCACTTGGGTCACAACAACCCCATGCAACGCTACAGGCTTGGGGAAGAGTGGCTGGAAAGCTGCCTGGCAGAGAAGGACCTGGGGGTGCTGGTTGACAGCCGGCTG
>JAVJGG010000001.1:45671373-45681745 GCA_035590195.1 Aviceda cuculoides | reverse complement strand
CTGTTTAGTCTGGAGAAGAGGAGGCTGAGGGGAGACCTCATAGCTCTCTACAACTACCTGAAGGGGGGTTGTAGTGACGTGGGCGTTGGCCTCTTCTCCTGAGTAACAAGTGATAGGACAAGAGGAAATGTCCTCAAGTTGTGCCAACAGAGATTTAGACTGGATATTAGGAAAAATTTCTTCACCAAAAGGGTTGTCAAGCACTGGAACAGGCTGCCCAGGGAAGTGGTTCAGTTGCCTTCCCTGGAGGTATTTAAAAGACATGTAGATGTGGCACTTAGGGATGTGGTTTAGTGGTGGACTTGGCGGTGCTAGGTTAATGGTTGGACATGATGATATTAAAGGTCTTTTCCAACCTAAATGATTCTATGATTCTTGATTCTATACACAATATATATGTTTAAAATAACTTTTAATGTGATCTTGGAGCACCAGAAGCAATTGTGACATAAAATATGCAACCTGAACCAGTTCTTGTTTATTTAAAGAACAGGTTAAATGATATGGTAGGTTAAGACAGGCAGAAGGAGGGGAGGGCAGTTAAGCTTAATGCTAACTGCCACACTTTCTGCCTCACTAATCTACATATTACAAAAGAACTTTTTGGTCAGCCTCCTTTTCAAAATTAGGCTTGCAGCTTGAAGCTTCTATGTAAAGAAGAGACAAGGCCTGATTTCACCAACATAAGCTTCAGAGTAAATCAAGAATCATTTTAAGAAAGTCAGTGGACCAAGATGTTATGTGATATAAATCGGCAATGATGATAATCAAGCTATTTCAGTTTATACTAAGTTAGAATCAGCTGCAATTAAGAGCTTAGCAGTCAAGTAAGTGTGACTAGAATCAGGTCAACAGACTAGAAACCTGAAATATTTCCTTTTGCTAAAGGTGTTTAAGGACAGGTTTGATGCTGTTCCATGAAGGGCAGGCTGGAGAAGTTTCTACAGATTGATGCTGGTGTGAATAAAGGCAGGAGCCTGGCCCTGTAGCCTGGCCCTGTAGCTCTGTGAAATTGCTTTGTTCCCTCAGTGGAAATCTGATCAGCATACTCTTGTCTCTGATTTTCATGGATCTCTATCATAGAAATAAGTGTTGATAGCTTAAGCACTTAAGCCTTTTTTGGTGTTTCGAACAGATTTCTTGGCTTGTATAGCAACTTCAGAAATCAATTGCTTGGTCTAAGTATCCTTCCAGTCATCCTAGGGATTCAGTCTGGGTTCAGATGTCTTATAACCTGTAGGTATTACAAGTCCTCTCCTGTATCAGTCAACTGAAAGCATGAATATTTTCACCCCTTGGCTACAGAGTCCTTGAAACAACTTACGGTGTCTTATCTAAACATCCCTTGCTCGGTCTCTGATGTATGAGTCAGGAGGACAAGTTTCACACAAGATATAAAATGTGTTACGTTAAATTTCTCTTTCCTTCAGGCAAAACCTATAAAGAGTGAAAATTACTAATTACACGTTTCCAATTCCCTTAACAACACTAATGATTAGAAAGCTTTATTTAAAAGAGATTCCCTATATTTTTTTGAAGGAAAGTATTTCTTTCTCATGGAGGACATATGATTTTCAAACACCAACATTTTTGCCACTCTATAGGAGATGAATTCTAAGACCGTGTGTTGCAGCCGCTGGACTTGGCCATCCCTCAGTCTCTGTGCCCCGTCCAGTCCAGAGCCATGGTGCTACTTGCTGGTTTGTCACGGGAGAAAGTAAAAGGTGTCAAGATTAATGGTGCTAAGTGTAATGGTATTTGCTAGGTTGCTACCTGATATTTGTCTGGTTTGGAAGGACATGTACCATGTGGGATGGTGCTGGTTTATTTGACCATAAACTCGACCTGACAAAGCCCTGTTTGCATGCAGTTTGCTAGTAAGGCCTTCTCAGACTCCTGAAGGGGAAAAGCGGCAGCTCTGCAACTCTCTCCCATCCCACGGGCTCCGCAGTGGCAGGGAGCACCTACCCAGTATCTGCTTTGCTTGTCCAGAGAGCCCGAGAGTTCACGGGGTGGAGCTGGGAGCTAAACAGATGTGATGCTTTCGTAAAATATCACGTGTTCTGCTTTGGTGGAGGGAGCGTGGTCTGTAGTTCTCAGAGGAATAATACCCTGTCTTTACACTTTCCAAAGTTTATTTCAATAAGACTGAAAAGTAAAGAAATAATGCAACAATGATGTGGTTAACCTGGACAAGCTGTGTTGAATTGAATAAGTCAAGGAATTGGTGTTGTTTTGTTGCTCAGTTGGTGTTAAATATTCCCAGCGTGCACACAAGATGTGTCAGAACCATGTGGTAAGGAAGGCAATTAGTTGTGCAGAGAAGATAAGCAGCAAGCTGGTGTTCATTTTGTATACTTAGGGAATAGCAAGGTAATGTAATGTGTGCTACATTTCCACCTACAGTGCTTTTCAGACCCACTAATTTTTGTGTGTTTAGTCTGAAGATTTTCTTAAGAAACAGATTGACTTACAGGCAGCCTGGATTTTATACATTGCATTGGAGAGAGGGTTTGCACAGATTGAAACAACAAAGCACAAGGCAACACTGAATCCACTGAGCACAAACATGCTCAGTGAACAGCACTCCCTAAGCTTCTTTAGCACCGTACACTGCAAAATACGCTAAACAAAGAACAAATTGCTGCTCTAAAGAGCTTGCAGACATAAGAACCTGAATCCATATGATACAGTGAATAATCTGTGCCAGATAAGCCTTCTAGCTGAAATGTTCAGAAGAAGTTTTTAATTGGAAGGAGCAAGGGGATGTCTGTAGGAGTTACGTGTATATCATTAGCAAGAGAACAAATGTCTCCAGCTTTAACTAATGTTGACTACAATAAATTAAAATAAAAAGGAACAAACTGACACTTGATTTGAAGCTTGAGATGAGTGTTAATTTGAATTTTCTTGCCGCACCTGGCTTGTTTCATAGTCTCAGGATTACTTAATTGGACTCTTTGTACTTCAATTTTTGTATTTTAAGAAATGTCAGGTTATTACAAGTTCCAGAACAAAATAATGTAAAAAAAAATCCTTTCAAGTCAGATACTGTTAGAATTTGTTATTTTGTGACTTTGAATGGAGTTTGACTCACCCTGCCTAAACATCCCCAGCTCAGCCTTGGCTTTTTTTCTGCTTAAGCATTGCCTTCAGCTCTTCCTTCAAACATGTTCCTGCTGATGGGTACCCTGTGCTGCCTTTGAGTGTGCGGCTCTTTCTTGGGGGTGACTTGCTGACATGAAGTTCAGCTTTTCAAAACACTGCAGAGCAGATGGGGGAGAGGATTTGCTCATCTGCAACTTTTAAATGCAGGTGATTGTCTAAGGAATTCACATACCATGTTCATTGGCTGATGCACATCTTTGATGGGAGGAGAGGTAACAAAGGATCCAGGACAGGGAAAGTATATTTAAATTTGAGCCAAAAGCTTTGACATTACAGTGGTTAGTATAGCATTGCATTAGCATGCTTTGTTGATACTTCTCAAGAGCTTGTGTAGCAGTGCTGCTTAGGCACCCATTGAAATCAGTTTTCAGGAATGCCAGAGAAATTATAAGGTGAATTATGCTCAGTTAAAGTACAAGGAGATACCATTCAGAGTTTGCTTTTTCATATTCCAGTCAGGTAAGAAATTTCATCTTCTAGTGGGAAACAGAATTAACTTCTCTAAGACCTCTTGAAATCTCCTTTTCATTTAAAGTTTGTATTGTCTCTTCCCGATTTAGTGCTTCCGCAAGCTGCAGTTCTGCTGTGGGAGGAGAATACAGTGTTTAGGGAGAGACCTTAGATTGACTCTTAATTCTTCGTGTTTGGGGAGTTTGCATATTGAAATGCTGCCACATGTAGTACCCAGCATTTCTCATCTCAGTCATTCCCCCCGCTGCAGCTGGTCTTATCTCTTCACCATAACATATATCACAATGGTGGGTGGTTGTGGGTCTAATAAGTCTCATGGCTGCTTTCTCCAAAAGTAAACAGAGCAACTTGACTGTAAATAATGTCCAAAAAGTGTTCTTTGTCCCTAATCCTGCCATTTTGAAAAAGCATTTTGAGGGATATTTTTAAATATGACATTTCTATACCCTACAGCATTGTCAAATTTGCAGTTCACTCCTTGATTCTGTAAACTTTTAAAGCAATAACATTGGCAGTTCAAGCAAGCAGAGTTATTCAGTTCTGTGCAGATCCTGGGATACAATGAAATTATGATGTCAAGAAGATTCAAGCCTTGCTTTAGTCAACTGAAAATATTGACAGAAAACAAGTAAGATCCAGCTTTTTTCAAGTGAACCCAAGCATCTTTTTCTCATGAACCCAAGCATCCTTCCTGGATGTGCTGATGTGAGTTGAGAACATTGTTTTATCAAATGTTTTATCCAGCTGTAGAATTCCATATAATGCAATTCAAAACACATTCAATATTCGGTTTCTTGCAATTTTCTATGATGTCCATTGTAGCAAATGTTTCTGAGATAAACAAGCAATAAACCTGTCACTGAATGAATTCTGTTTGTTCAGAAACATAATGACTGTCCTTGCTACAAAAGCTGTATCTTCAGCTTCACGAAAGATGGAACTACAGAGAGAGAAATTGCACTCATAATATGATTCTATAAGCACTTGTACTTTAAACCTAATGTTTTGACAAAGTGTATGTAACAAGTACAATACTTTAGAATATTTTTTCTCTAATGATAAAATAAATAAGTAAATGAGCATATTTTAAAAATTGGAAACTTTTTTCCATTTAATTTAACGTATTCATTTAACATATTAATATGTTATAGCTGAATGGAATGCTTGATGGAAATTAGTCTTTGGATTCAAAGTGCCTATAATTAAACCAGAACTGATGAGGTTAAGGGAGACTTTTACCATGTTGTCAATAAGAGCCACTGGAGGGCAAAATGGTTAAAACTGGGTCTAAATCCATCTGGTAGAGGCAATCATGCTTCTTTGCCAATAATTCCTCTACAGTTTCGTGAGAGAAGACTTACTGTATTGCAAATTTTGCCTATTTTCTTAAAAGTTCACAAGATATGAATTAAGGCGGGTTTATTTGGAGGGTGAGCTTTGTTCCGGGGTGCAGAAATAGGATGGGACTGGAACTTTCAAACACTTGAACTGTTTTGCAAGTGGAAGAAGCTACAGAGATGACAGGTTGCCACAAGCACCACTGACCAAAGCAGGCAATTACGTGGACTCCTCACCTGGCACACTTGATGTGAGTTGAAGTGTGCAATAGTTTCATCTGATCAATTGACAAGTCCTTACAGCTTCATGTGTGAAAGCAATCAGGAAAAGAAAACAAAACGTCCAGCATCTGTGTGGGGGCTTTCAAACAACAAATGGCTAATAAACCATTGACCCAAACCAATTCCTGCCAAATGGGCATACACAGACTGCAGCCAACATCGTGGTATGGATAGAGGAAAGCCACCTTTGTAAAGTTGCAGCATTTCCATGCTTGTAAAGAAAGAGCTGCAGTGTTTTAAATATCATCAGGTTACAATTTTCTGGATGACTACAAGCCCATGAGTTACATGGGACGCACATTTGATAGGGTAGAATGTAACATCTGGTCAAGCAGTTATCATCAAGACCTCTCTGAAAAGAAATGAACTTAGGTATTCACAGGAACCCCCTGAAAAAGTAGGGCTGTCAAAGGAACTGCCACTATCATCATAGGCTACTGCAGGAAGACGGTGGTTGTGGCATGCCTTGGTGGAGGTACAGGCATGGGTTTTGGAGGATTTTGCTGCCCCGGCAGAAAATGAAAGGTCAGAGCTCTGTGAGGCACTTGTCTTCTTGTGGATGTCCTCACTGCAGCTTTGGAGATGCAGGTGTTTGGGGAACAGACTCTCCTGGAGTTCCTGTAGCCAGCAAATGTCCCCAGCCTGGCCACGGTGAAGTGATTCAGAAAAAGCTCCCCAGGTGGGAATTAGGAAAGCTCAGCAAAAGAGATCTCCTATTGGGGGTAGCATCTCTTGCAATGGGCTACTGTCCATTTGCTTAAAATGCAGACAACTTACAGCTCATGGTGAATTTTCTCATTTGATAAATTGGCCCAAGTTCTGGACTGTTTAGCTTGGATGCTTCTGTCTATGTACTTGCTTGAAGGAAGGAGATACTGCTGTGGTTTTAACTGTGATTTCTCTCCTGTAAATTTGATGCTGTTAGTGTTTTCTTGTTTTTCATTCTGCTCATTCACTATTGTTTTATCCCTATAAAATAAGGATAAAAGTAATCCTCGAAGCAGGGTTTGTGCAATGTTTTTCTAGTATGATGTTCTTCTAGTATTTGAGATACAAAAGCCTTGTCAAACTTCTTTTCAAAGACTGTTTTCATTCATTTTCTTTCCCTTCCCTACTGAGGTTTCTAGGCAGTACAGAACTAGAAAGCAGCAGTAAGAAAAGGCAGAGTGTGGTGCATCCCCAGCAACATTTTGATTTTTTGCTCTTTCTGTAACTGTGAATAACACAGTTTACTTTCTGTTGATGACAAACAGGCAGCGTCTGCTACCCTAGAAAACAGATGGGTGTTGGGTCTAGCCTCAGAACTCTGTCTTTGATAAACGCTCCCCTTTAAGTTGCATTTTCTATTAGACATGGCAACAACATTAAATTCAAATGCAACTTTCAGGCACCATTCTTGCATATTCTATCAGTCCCAAATTCCCAAACAATGTCAGGAGTTAACGTGATTTAGAATATAAAGCTAAATTTGTAGGGCAGCTGGCCTTCGTCTCTGCACGAGGCTAACCCTGATTCAACATTACCAAACTGAGATGCTCCAAGTCATATTAGAGATGCCTAACATCTCTAGTCAGACCTCGTAGCCCTATCAAAGCTGCTTATATGATTGTGGCCATCTGTGAATCTCTGACAGACTTTCTGAGCTCATGGCCTAAGTTTGTGCAAACAAGTATGAAATAGACCACAGAGAAAAGTGTATATTGGAAGGAAGATGGTGAAAGGGATCGGCTCAGGTCCTTGGTGAAGGCTCCAGGACTGGGCTGGACTGTGGTTAGTTTTAAGCAGATCTGCTGTTTAGCTGGCCAGTAGCTCAGGACTTCAGAGCGATGGCTCTGTCCTTATAGATACAGCCTGGAAGCGTTGATAAATGAGCAGATAAACGAGGATAAAGGCTTATAAACAAAGTCTGCCAATTTTTATATTTGGACAGTACAGAGTTAACCTAGCTTTTACTGTCTGGCATGGAGCACCCAGCAGATAACCTTACCTCCTTTTAACCTTACTACTACCTCAGTAGTCTCAAGAGCTGCTTTAGCAGGCAGAATCAAGCATCCCTTATTAGTTCTCTCCACTGACTGAATTAAGGAAAGAAATTCTGTGGCCTTCATTATACGGGAGGTCAGACTTGAAGATAATGATGGTCCTGCTGCCTATGAAATCTGGTACTTCTGCATTTCTAGAGGGTTAAGTATCAGGAACTGGATTTCAGTGTCATGCACTGGTACTACCTCTCCTTGTTATTCAGCTCTGTAATGCTATGAAACCACAATATCACTAGTGTGATTCTTAGAAGCAAAAGAGATTTGCAGCAGTTTATTCTTCTTTGTAAGCAAACAACCAGGGAAGGCAAGATCTGGCATAACTTTTCAAAGATGATGGGCAAAATGGTGGTGAAAAAGAGAAACCAGTAATTAGTGGCTGCTTCCAGTAACGGCTGTCCTTGTACTGTGGCTAATGCTCTGCCTCAGTTTCATCACCGGTAACTTGAGGCTGATAGTTTATACCTTTTCTGAAGTGCTTTGCAATCTTGTGATGAGAGTGCTCTGGAGGACAGGGTATCATTATGGTATGTCACTTTTATTTTATGGGTAGAAGTGACTACCAGTAATTTGACACATGGACAAACTTTCATCATCCCCAGTGGAAGCAGTGCGTGAAGAGTAGCTGGAAGCAGTGTATGAAAAGTAGCAAGGCAAGTTGGGTGAAGAAAAACAAGGATAGTTAAGGGAAGAGCCAAGGCAGGATTATTTGACCATCTAATGCAGCAGCCGATTGCCCTGAGCTCCTCTTCTTTCCCTAACTTTGGGGGTAGAGGGGAGAGCTGCTGTACTTTTAATAGAAATGTACCAGCTTTAAAATTCCTTTGACCCTTTGATTCCTTTGAATTCCTAAATTCCTTTGGCTGGAGGAAAATGCTGTACTCAAAACATTAATTTTAAACCCAGAATTTCTAAAAGAGTATGAATAGTGGGTGAATTTTTTTTCACCAATGAGAGGGCTATTTCAAAGAACAAAGATGCTTTTATATTTACTTTCTGTTAAGCTGGTTTGTAGAAAATCTGTCTGTTCCTGTTCTCTCTGGACTAATGCATCAGATTGTGACTTATCTTGTCTGTTTGCATTAATAGCATTGGTTTATGATAAATGTTATAACACAGTGTGACTCATCTGAGTTTTCTCATGCCTTCAGTGCAGGACTGTCACAATGAAACCTTAAAGAATGTGTGTCTTTTGATTCACTACTATATCAGCACTGTGCTGATCCTCCAGCGATTTTTAGAGCTATTTGTTTTATCTTTGCCATGTATTGCATGTACTTTGCTTTTGCTTTTGCTTTTGCTTTTAGAATCCCAATGGATTTTTCAAACTGATCTATCAAAGACAAAGTTGATCTGGTACAAATAAAAGAAAAAAGGATGAAGAAAAGTGGGATGTTTGAAACATGCCAACTTGTTGGATCATTTTCACACTAGGGCCAAAACTCAAGAGGGGAAGGTGGGGAAAATCCACAGTTTGATTTTTAACTACAGATTTTCCAAGATAGGGAAGCATTCCAAAGAAGACCTGGGGAACTGTTTTTGAGGACTGTCCCAACCAGTGCAGACCATGTGATGAGTCTAAGATAGATGCCTTTATCACTTTTTTTGCATCCAGTACAACAAAAGGAATACCATACCTTTCTTCTGTCTGTTCTAAAATGCCAGTTTAAAAATTATGACATTTCTTACTGAAATGTATCAGATTTTTATTTTTAAAGGTCTCTTGTTTCCCAGTCCAGCATAGGAAAATTCTAAAATGTTGTGTGCTGAGACATTTCTTGCTAAACTCTATTTGCAGTATTTGCATCCACTGTGGGATATTTTAGGTTGTGCCATTGACACATCACATGAAAATTACATATTACTGGGACAACCGGTATAAATGGTGTGAACATATGCTGAAATGGGAGATTTCTTCGAAGAAGAACTATAGGACATGAGTGGGGTAAGCACAGAAACACAAGCTAGGAGCTTATTCTGACACTGACTTTCTAGCTAGTCTTTCCATATCACAGAAATAGTAATACTTAACGCACAAGGATTTGTGAATCATATTCGAATGAAATTGCAATGTATGAATATTGTGCCAGATTTCTATTAGCTATTTTGAAGTTGTACATTTTTTATCATTTAAAGTACTCTAAAGTTGGTCCAGATCTCCTGCTTGCCTGTTTCATTTTAACCAATGTTGACGGTTAGAGCTGGTAGAAACATTCTGAATTAAAAGTCAGTGCAAAAATAAATCCTTTTTCTGTAAAATAATCAATTCGTTTTGTTGATGAAGTCCATTTGCAGTACACTCTAAGTCTTGTTAAAGATAACAACAGAATAGATCTGCACAACATTCAGACACCTGAGGCAGTCATTTCTTTATAAAATTATGGGGCTAGACTGTCCTCTCGTATTTTCTCTGTCCCCTTCACTTTCTGTATGTACACACATACATATAATTATAAATGACACATCATTTTTTGAGGGCACTATTTGGTTCTGAGTTAGGTACAGTGTGTTTGTGGAACTAATGGCTATAATATTTCTTTTTAAATGCTATATTCTGTCTTCTGTTTCTATTTTTTTTTGCCCTCTAGGTAAGCAAAAACATTTATAGTCAACTGATACCAAGTGAGACATGACTGTAGTGATTGTATAAGGTTAGGAAAACAGAAAGCTGAAGTTAAAACTTTTAGATTATCCTCCACTCAGCAGTCAGTGCATGTACTGTTGACAAAAGAAGAAATCACTTTGCAGAAGAAGAGGCATGTAGTTTGGTTAAAGGTCTTGTATACATACAAAGTATGCATGAAAGTGGCAAAGGACTTAATTTTACTGGCAAAAATAGTAGTTTTGGCACCAAATCCTTGACATTGTCTCATTCAAAGAGATACCATGGCTCAAAAAGCTTATGCGTTAGACTGGTGTTGTGGTTTAACCCCAGCCGGCAACTAAGCACCACGCAGCCGCTCACTTGCTCCCCCCTCACACAGTGGGATGGGGGAGAAAATCAGGAAAAGAAGTAAAACTCGTGAGTTGAGATAAGAACAGTTTAATAGAACAGAAAAGAAGAAACTAATAATG
>JAVJGG010000001.1:45608960-45671273 GCA_035590195.1 Aviceda cuculoides | reverse complement strand
ACTACTGAGCAACAACTGAAAACATCAGGGTGTTATCAACATTCTTCACATACTGAACTCAAAACACAGCACCGTACTAGGAAGACAATTAACTCTATCCCAGCTGAAACCAGGACAACTGGTAATGCTTAAATATTCAATATCTAAGGGTGAAATGAAAATCAAATGATAATGTGATACATGGAGCCACTCTATGGATCTGTTCCTGTGTGTGTTATAAGCTTGATTCTCAATCTACTGAGGAAAATATGCAACAGTGTCACTTCTGGTATCCTTCATGGCCCATGTGTTGCAGTGTGTAGTAAAAGGTCTTCGAAATGACAGACTGGAAAATCCTCCTGCATTCTACAATCTCTGTGCTCCTGTAGGGAAGGCATCCCAGGACTGTGGGGATGTATCTCTGTGGATGCTGGGTTCCCCACATCCCTATGCATCTTTCAGCTGCAAGGATGGAAGAGAAACAGGATGGGGGAAAGGGAAGCAAACCAAGGGAAATCTTGCTTTCTCTGGGACTGGAGAGTTTCAGCTGTCATCACCCTGTGCTACAGTCCCAACATAGCGTAACACCCATCTGTGTTTGGGTGTGCTACCTTTATATTCATGCAGGCTAGAACAGTGAGTCAAGAGCTGCTGGGACTCAGAAAAGCTGTTTTAGCATTAAGGTATCCTGTTTTCTCAAGTGGGGTTCAGCTCAGAGGTGGAGGAGATGTCAGGGACTCAGAGGTGCTGTTCACTGCATGCTTCTCTCTCCTGGTTATGCTGTTTGCTCCAGACACCTGTGGAACTTACCAGTGTAGCTTTGCGAGAGAGGAGCAAAGCACATGTAGGAGTAATGAAAAGTTCTTCTTACTGTGGCCCTTGAAGGGAGTGTGGAATCTTATGTGTTTAACTTGACCCGTCCAATTTATGTAACGGAACTTTAAAAACTAATTTAACATTACTTAGATTACTTTATATTGGTGCTGAAAATGTCTGCAATTGCATTTGATGTATTTATAGGATGTAAATCAATTGAAAACAGCAAAAAGTCTAATTGAGAGAGATTAGTTTTAATCAAACTTAAATCAATCTATTTTTTTTTCCTTCTTTATTATTACCTCCCAAGCATCTCCTGAAAGTCCTTTAAAAAGCTTCCTAACATGCATCCAGTAATTTGTAACTCCCATAAAGATCCAATGTGTATTGCTTGGGAACAGAAGGCACTGAGTTAGCAGAAAAATGTAGGCTACCATCTGAGGCTGTACAACTGACAGCCTGATGCCAAGCCAATAGCCTGCGAGTTTAAATCTGGACTAGATACTTCAAGGCCAAAAGAAGTCTTCTTCATGCATGTGTGGGTTATGTACATGCTGTTGCAATGGCGTGCTGCCTTTCTCCGTGCTAAGAAATTGTCCGAGTGATTCACAGGCTCAGGGCAGGAGTCATGATGTTGACTTGTTCTTTGACTGATAAATTCAGTCCCCAAAAGTCCTCACAGAAGCCCTTGCACGGGGTTGAAAGCTTTGCAATGGGGTGTATCAGAACTCTTCAGTTTCTTCTCTGGAGTTAAGTATCCCATCGTGGGGTACAACCTCGATGAAAAGGAAATGAATGGGGGAAGGATACTGTATGTTAGGGTGAAGCTGTCCCTAGAACCCTAGCTCCTATGGCATTTATGCTCTGTATTAAAAAATATGGTGTCAGCACAGCACACATCACATTGACTTCCACAAGACACAGCTCACCTTCACCATTCAAATGATCCAAAGTCGTTCCTCTCTTTTGGACTCAATTGGTTTTAGAGCTTCTTTCTTAAGGAAATAAAGTGGTCTGAAGATTTTTCATCCCATTCTATTGAAAGGTTCTGCATTTCGGAACCAATTTGTGCAAATACTGTGTCAGGGTATGCCACTCCTACCTCTGGTCCCGGTTCTTCACTGAAGATCCTTCCCATGTCCCTGAAGAAGGCAGCTATGCTGTGGACTTTTCTGTATCTGATATAAGTTTTATAATTTTTTGTTTTCTGGTACAGAATTGAAAGATAAATGCTGTAAATCTATCTCTTACTGTTTCACTAGGAAATTATTTTGCAAAAAGCTCTTTATTGCCCATGGAAGAGGAATAATGATTTGGTTGGAAAGATGGTTTCAACTTGTAGTTAAAAAACTTTCAAATTAACTTGTAGTTGAAAAAACATTTTTTTTATAATTTGTTCTCAACTCTGGATACAGATCCTGAGATCATTGCTCTATTACAACACCATTTTTGCTTGGAAGATGTTAAGCAGTTGAAGATTCAAACTCTATATTGTATAGCTGTCCTGTTGGTGTTGAGAAAGAGCTATAAGGCAGCAAAATTTGTTTTCCAAACAGGTTTTTCTCTCTTAGATTTCTTTTCAATCAAGCCTACAATTTTGTAAGTTTATCAAATGAATACAAACTATCTGCTAGTTACTCTTTTTCCTGTAGAGTTTGGTTCTTATGAAATGTTATGTCAAATAGTATCTGCTGGAGTATCATTTTTACAAAAGAATAACTTGACTGTTGAATTAGTGAACCTTAGACTGTGAGAACATACAGTTAAAGATTCAATTCTATAGAAACCTCTTACTTTAAAAGATAATTGTCACAAAGCTTCTCTGTAATAAAGGGTGATATGCAGGTTTCATGGTATGATCACAGTTCTAGAAATATGCAATATCAAGTCACAGAAAAATTACCAGGTGTTAACACTGCCATGGCATTGTGTTATCTGCATCGCCAGGTTTGCAGACCTGGTAATCCAGACCTGCACAGATGACCTTGTCCCCAAAACTGGGGGATGCTAGGTGTGTGCCTGCTTCACCACAAAAAGGTGGTGCTTTTCCTTTTCCTCCTACACCCCAGCACTGCACCAAGGCAGAGCTCTGCCAGGGATGAGATCTGTCAGTTCTGGAAGGGGCAGTGAAGAGGCCTTTCCTCCAGGTGGCCGAAGAAGAGGATATACTCTGACTCAACTACTGTGATATCCAGCACAGGGAAATTTTATTCAGGGGTAGGACCCTGCCTTCCTATCCTATCATAAGATCACAGAGGCTAGGGAACACAAACTGAGTGTGTCTTGCCCTGCTTAGAGTCCTCAAAAGCCCCACTGATCCCTTCCCCAAAACGCCTAATGGAATTTCAATATTCAATAATGTTTTTATACTTTTGCTATTAAAGGCTGCTTCCTCTGGAACAACAGTTGTTTCTGTTTCCTTGAACTGCTGTTTAAGTCTTGCCTGCTCATCCTCCTAAACGTTGATTTGGCTAGCAGCCTAGAAATCAGGATTTTCATGGTTTGTGAGGCTATAGAAGAGTCCATGCTCAAAATTAGTAATCTTGGGCATAATTTCTTCCTATTATCTGGGAGGACAGGTTCTGTGCAGAATTACTTGAGGCCTCTGAGTAGCCCATTGCAGATGCCAGTGTTACATTTACACGGACAGTAACTGATGCTCTAACTTTAGAAGAGGCTGTCAAAAAAACATTTTAAAGCTGTATTACTCTCAGAGACGGAGAACCAGACTTCAGCTAGAAGTCTGGAGCAAGCTGAGAGGTAAACTTCACCCTTCTGTGGCTTTTGGTGAACTCCCACTGAGGTTTTCATCACCTTCTCATGTTTCTGCTGCCTGGGTGAGAGGAGAGGGAAAATGTTGTTATAGAATAATGCACTGTAATTCTTAAAGGAGAAATTTTGCTTTAGGGCAGAGTATGAGATAATCAATAGGTTTAATATATAGTTTTCCAGATGATATGTAGAGTTTCTGGGCTTGTGTTTGTAAATCAACGAAGAACTTGTGTGAGGAATCCTGTTGGTTTAGGAATTGTATGTTTGATGAGTAAAATGCAGAAGAGCTGGAAAGTCCTCTTTTTTTCCATTGTATATGACTTTGAGGATGAGCAAGTTTTATCCACATCAGTTATTTAAAAGAAAGGTGATGATAATTTTATTTATAGCCCAATGGATGAATGTTGTAAATAAGGCAAGATTTGAGGCATGAAGCAAAATGTTTAATTCAGTTGGTATTATGAAAAACTAATAGCTTATTAGGAAGAAGTTGTTACAGGATGCTACCTTTAAAAAGAAAATGAAATTCAAATGCTTATAATACCTTTTCAGATGAAGTGACTGCTGGTAAGAACGAATCAAGCAATGGCCGGGAATTCACAGACCCATGGCAGAAGCAATTTCAGAGTCAAGTTGCAAAAAAATCAAAACGGAAATGTATATTTGTTTTATCCATTTTATACAGGAAAAAAGTAATCATTGAGGATATGTACATCATCTGTTACACTGACCTGCCAATACAATAGTTGCAAATGATGGACGTTGTTTCTGGTGAACCATTTACTCAGAGCAAGGACAGTAACTGCAATATTTCTGTGGTTCGTGACCTCTGAATGCTCCTCTGCTGACATTATTGGGATCTATTTTTCACTGTAGCTTAGCAGTTCTTATTTCACGTTAATTGAGTTGCTCTTATATTTTTAATGTACCCTTTACTCCTCTTGTTTAAAACCTATACAATAATTTCTTTGTAAATAGATTCAAAGCAGGAAAGCAGATGATTTCTGAGCAACTTGAAGTATTGATTTAGAAAATGCCTGGCACAACCACAGCTTGAGTCTGTGGTTCTGCAAGTGGCCAGAAAGGCAAGAAACGCTGACACCAGTTGAGAAAGAGAGTTTGTTTGTTGTTCTGCCTGGTATCCTGTAAGTCATGGCAGTATATTTCAGAAATATTGCCCAGAAGCTGATGAGCTTGAAAGCCCAGTGTTAAAAGTGACCTTTCCCATGCAACTCTATATGAAAGAAGAGAGCTGCATATTTTAATGGGACGTGTTGTGGGTACAAAGTGGTTGTGGGTTTACTTGCTGTGAAGAACATCTCAAGAATCTTTGTCCAAATGAATAAATTATCAACTCTTGGCACATCATAACTATTTAAAAAAAATAATTGGCAAGTAAAATTTTTATGGTTCTATGGACACTTCAAAAATTTGTGAGCATTTCAAATGCCATTAATTATTGCTGTAATTTTTTGAATGTTGTAAATAAGGCAAGATCTGAGGCACGAAGCAAAGTCCTGGGATCTCTGCTGGTCTCATGTGTGCAGAATCAGACTCCTAAGTCTGACTGCTGCAAAACCAGGAAAACATAGTATTCTTCAGCCTTTCACCCCAATTTCAGATCAATGTCTCCTGAATGTTTGTGTGTTATGGTTTAAAAAAATAATAAATAAGATTGATAATATAATTCTTGGACTCACTGCAGACTCTTCCTCCCTTTAGTTGTTAGGAAAATATTTTCTCTAACTCATGTTGTAAAATGTGTTATTTCAAACCACAGATATTGACAATTATTATAAATCAAGCTGAACAGGGATAATTAAAATTTAATTTTAAGTTTGTCAAGGTCTTTGGAAGCATACCCGGAGGGCCAACTGTGTCTAGGTTGTGGCTTGTTTCCAGCTGACTTTGGGCCAAAAGCTGACGTTGTTGTTCAACCCCCTTTTGAAAACAATTCCCAGGCACTTCAGAGGGTGAATGCCTGTTAAACTCAATAAGAATTGAATAGAGTTTCCAGAATTTGTTCTTCAATATGGGTTGTGGGAAGAAATGCTTCTAAGAATGGAGATAATTTTAACCAATGTTGCTCTCTAATTGCTTCTGATGTTCTTTCCACTCCTGACAAATTCCATACCTAGCATTGCTACCATGTGTTTTCTGACAGCCCAACTGAGAACAATAGAAGGTCAAGGAAATAATATGACTCTAGGTTTTTTTCACTGAGTTTGACACATGCTTCATCTTGACGGTCACGTGGGAAATAATGAGGCTGTATTTTGAGAACAGGCTTGCATTCGTGAATTTGCTATATACTTCTTCAGGTAGCTTGCTGAACCTCTTAGTCACTTCTCTGAGACAACGCTGCACTTCACTGCCACCTCTTGTCCCGCTCCTCGGGCTGAATAGACACAGCTCTTTCATATACCCTTGTGTGAGTGTGTGGTTTAAAACCATACATGGTGTGTATAACTAATGAAGTGATGCAGTGGTACCATGAACTTGTGCTAAGCTGTCAGTGTAGCTTTTACACTTTCTTTCTGAGCAATGTGGTTTACAAAGTGTCAAATGTTCTTGAAATACATGTGGGAATGTACATTTATAGCAAACGCCAAAAATCTATGAGTCGAATACTGTTTCTGTAGGCTCTCCTCCTACAAAATCTTATATGTTTCACTTCTTACTCATTGTGCCTTTTCTCATTGACATCAGCCAGCTTATTTGCAGTATATAAAAAAGCATGTGCTTCGGTCTGCAAGTTCAAGGCTTTAGTGACTCTGGCATAGCTGTACAGATAATATTCTGAACAGGATTGGCTCTGGGTCAAAGAATACACAAAGTAATTCATTGTAAACTAAGACCTAACCTGATGCAGCCCCAAGCTAGTGTAGGTAGATGCGTATGTAGTTACTGAAGTAATTTATTTGTGAAAATAAAAACACCCAAACCCAAACCCTTGCCTGCTTTCAGCTTTATATTTACTCTTGGCTAGCTCAAGGGCTGATGTAAATTTTTAGCATGAATTTGCTTATCAACTCTTACAAGCTGTAAGTAAATCGTTATTGCTATTATTCCTTTTAATATGGGTGCAATCTTGCAATTCTGTCAGAAGAAATTCTGCAAGCAGAGCAGGGAGACAATGACCTGTAACTTTCAATAGCTCATGAGCAATAACATATACCAAATCTTCTTAAGTCTTCTTTTTTTTACTTCCCTTTTGGTTATCTTATAACTATTGATGATATACAGTTAAAAAGCCAGGGATTGCTTGAGTGAGAATATCAGGACATACCTGTTAGTAATTCTAATGCCCATTCTGTGATTTTGGTGGAAAAAAGCAACAGCCCAAGAAACCAAAATAAAACCCTCAAAATTCTTAGAACATTGCTTTCTTTCTGCTTTTGAATGCCTGAAAGCAACTAAGAGATCATTGGATGTATTTATTGCTCAGGTATATTCCACAACTGTATTTTAATTTTAAAAAATTACAATTACTATAGGGATTGGTGATTAGATAAAAGTATTCAATATATTCAGCATATTCAGATGGGAACTAAGTGCTACTGTTCACGCATGAGGCATTATAGTTACTATAGATAGTTTAATGAAAATGTCAGCTCAATATGCAGTAGCAGTCAAGAAAGGAAATTGAATTTAGGAATTATTGGAGAAGAAATTGAGACCAAAACTGTCTGAAAGTGTCCCATGAATGTATGACAATATGCTTGCCACGCTCTTACATTCTCCCTTTGCTATCTTCTGCTGGCCACTTTCAGAACCCTTGATCTGACCCAGTTTGGCTGTCCTTTCCTTTTCTGATACTTGAAACTCAGACTGTGTTTTGTCATAGATCACATTGCTGTACAGTGTTTTTATCATATGGTGTAAGATTTCCTCTGGTTCTTTTCTTCTTGATCTATTAAAAAAAAAAGATAAATCAAGCAGTGCTGAATGTAAGGAAGAAAGGGGATACATCTTGTTGAAAACTTATTCCTGAATATCCTGTAGCGATTCTGGAAAAGGAAAAACATATCTGAACTAGAAGGTACTTTTACTCTTATGATCAGCCCAGCAGAGGTCAATGAGACTTTTCCAGTGTGTAATGTCTGGCAGTTGCTTGGATGTCTGCAGCTGCATAGTAGCTTGTAGAATGCTTTTCAATTATTCTAATAGATAGTATTATATGCCGTTTAAATGAATTTATGCACATTTTGTAGGCAGCAAATATATGATTTAACTGGAAAGTCATCTTGTAGTGATGAGAAATCTTTATACCTTGCATGTGGATATTAGTACAACATGAAAGATACTCTAAAGCAGCTGCTGAATTGGTTTCTTACACCCTGACTCTCCTCCTGCCCGCAGTCACAATCCATACAAAAGAATGTTTGAGAATGTGTTTGGTAGGATGAGGTCAAACAAATTACCCTTCGAAGATTAAAACCTTAATTATTTTGATTAAAGATGAAGATTAATTCTACCAGGACTCCTATTGTGTTTAGTAAGTGTGATAAAATATCACGTGGGATTACGAACCCCTGGCTACTTCCGGTTCTGAACAGAAAGTAACAACTGAATACATATTTGAAGATTAATTTCATTACTAATATCTGTCACCAGTTAAGACATTAATGGGATAGGACAGTATCTGTGAAATCAGTGTGGTACGAGATTACTTATCTTATCCTACATTGATAACTGTGCTTGTAACCTAAGAACTTTGTCAGCAGAATTGGCAACTTTAATTACATTGGCATGGTCATTAGAGTATTTGAGTGTCAGATGATTAGAATTGATGAACCTTGGTTAATGAAAAGCCCTAAAGGTTAGTCAGTTGTATTTATATAATTGAAGACAATCTCAATTAACTGATAAGGGTTCTTTTATTTTTTAATTTTATTTTATTACACAATTAAAGATAAAAGTAAGATTTCACTTTGTGTTCCATCCAGTTAAGAGGTTTATTTAGATGGGATTAGTGAATTAGTGAATTTGACAGTCTTTTTCACTCCCTCAGTCATCTACTATAGGAAGTCTGATTCTGCCCTTGTTTATGCCCTGCATCACCCCACGGACTTTTCTGGCTTGATGCAACTGTACGTGAAAGAAGAATATGGCTTCATAATAAGAATGACAAATGCCATATTAGTTCGGTAGCTAAACCGGTTGCCAAAGCACGCGGGTGTTTCAGGCGTTCCGTTGAGTTACCTGCTGTTACAGAAGCGGCAGACACAAGATAGTAATTTTAGCAATTAAGATGGTCTGGATGTGAAGTAATTCATAATAAGCTTGTTTGTATCTCATCAAAGCAGATACTGGGTGTTATTATCTATGAATGCTAAATACAGTGATTAATTACACCGATGTACAAGAAAACAAGATAACTTGGATTTTTATGATAAGAAAATGCTGATTCCCTTTGTCACTATAATAAATGGTTCTGTCTTCCCTTGCTTGCCTGTTTAGATGCATTGAGATAATACTAATTACTTTATAATTAGCTATGGGTACAAACGAATCTAGCCCAACAAATGCATATATTTCAAAGCATCTCCTTTCGGTCCACTGGGAGCAGGAATTTGGGGCTATTAATCTAGATTCATAGTGAAAGAATAGAGAACCTAATACTTTTCCTATGGTGCCAGGACTCCTGGCATGTAATCTAAGCCCCTGAATACTGGAAAAATACTGTCAAGTTAGAGACAGTTCAGAAAAAATGTAAGCCACCTACTGACTTTCATTAAGCTGCTTAGAAGTGTGAAGCTTTAGCTACGGAGAGTTGAATATGAAACGCAGAGTCCAATAATACCGGATACTCGTGCCAGGCTGGCAGAAGGCCACTCCGAGGACCATTTGGGAAATTAGGGTCCATCAGGCTTCCCTGGACCTGCACTTTCACAACCAAAATTGCATGTGGTTTAGGTAATTCATGCTGCTATTGTACAAGGTTGTGCAATGTGGATGGGACACTTGCACAGCTAAATTATCTAGACAGGGAAAATGACTACCTTCTCTCTACTAAAGAGATTATGGGCCTGGTTAAATTTTAACTCTGTTAGTATGTGGGCCCCAGAAAGTGTTATTTTATATCCCATTTCCCTACAGGTACCTCTGGGACTGGCTGTTAAGACGCCAGCAGCCTCTGCCACGTGGTGGGAGAGAAGCAGCCTGCGCTGTGCCCGCTGCGGTGCCACGCAAAGCCTGCGCCGTACAGAAAGAGGCTTTTCGCAGCTGCAGTTTTACATACCATTAACCATGTAATCTTTAATTTTATCCACTGTCTAGTTTCTTTAATAGGAGTATGTACTTGAGCTGGTCTTTGGAAAGAATGATGTTAATGCTGGTCTTATGCATAATTATGTATATCCGTGGGAAGCACTTCAGTGCATATTCTTGTGGCCAGATATGAATTGGCTTGCTTTTTATCAGCACGTGGTCTGCCGAGACCAATGTTTCTCAAGAAAGTGGACACTTCGGAATTTCATTCTCTATTTGAGGGCAATTGTCTCCAGATCTCATGCACATCAGTTTGAAATAAGTCTGAAGTAATTAATGCCTATCTTAATAGGCATTAAAACCTTAATTTTCGTTTTATGTCTATGAAACTGAGGGGAAAAAGAAAGCAGCACCCCAAACAGCAAATAGGGTATTTTGGCATGCAATGTGAGCATGTTCTGCAAACTATGTCATGCCTCTACTGAAGACTAACTTTTGACAAAATATTTGTTTTAAAAGAAGGAAAAATATACAAATGAATTCTATTAGCAAGGCAAATAGCTACCAAATACATGCTATGCATTTATATAAAATATATATGTATAAATTTACCATAATATACTTGCATTTGCAATAACAAATAAAGTGGCCTGGAAGATGACTGAAAATAGAACGATATGATTAGGGGAGTTAAACCCTGATTTTTAGATGCACTAAAAAAATGTAGCGTATGCTCATTTATGTGCAAATGTAATGGAAAAACGCTGCAGGTAAAGTGGCGAAAGCCTAAACAAAATAAACACTTAATTTTCTTTTATTGTACTTTGTGACTATTAATAATATTACGGTACTAAGGCAGAAACATTAAACTAAGCAGGGGAGCAATAAATGTTCCTAGACTGTGCAATGCTGTTGATATTAGTGGCTAATAGCTCCAGAGTTCACATAAAATGCAGATTGAAGTACAAAGAAGATGTTTAGTGGAGTCAGCAGTGGCAGTGAACTGTTTACAGGTGAAACTAATAACCAGAGGGCAGACACAGCAGGGGCATTTTCTGCAAAAGATATCTAAAATGAACTTTTCGAAGCACTTAATCAGACTGCCTCTGTCCTCAGGGAAGAGATTTGATAATCCCAGTTTATTTCTCTTCAAAACTAGCTTCTGAAATCATTAATTATAATGCGCTGTGTTTCCATTTATAAATATCATGGAAAATGCAAGGACTACAGAGTGAGTTGATGTAAAAAAAAGTCCACGTTGATTTAAGAACATCATGCTGAAGTTATGAGAGATGACTTGCTACCACACTGTTGGGTACATGAATGAGAAACTGGATTTGGGCTTAATGAACCGTACTTAAGTTCACTCACTGTGACATACAGAAGAATGTAATACTCGGCAGTAGTCATACTGTGTTTTGTTTTGCCTTGCAAATCTGGGCACAAACCGTTTCCCACATCTTTATCTGAGAGACCATAAAGAAAATACTGACTGCGGAAGAAATAAATAGCCATATATTTAATTGGGGAAAGAAGAACTCCTCCTCTCCTGTGCCCTCCATGCTGAATGGCAGGGGGCAATACAAGTACAAAACTGGCATAGCATTAGATGATATTCATCTTAACAGTGATGCACTTTACCAGTGTCGGTAGAATAACTAAAAACAAAATAGGTGTAAAATTATATTTAAGTGGAATATTATCATTCAAACCACAAAATGAAAAACAGTTGGAGGAAATTTTTTTTCTGAAGTGTTTTTATCCAAAACAGGATATCATTCTGTTTTTTTGATATTTTGTTGAACAATATAATCTGTACTTACTGGCCAAATAGAGAGAGAACGTATCATTCTTTTGCCTGACTTTGATCAGCATAACCATTTCTTTAGGTTTTTCCTCCTTGATTTGATTTATGATTGGAATAGTATGATAGGTTACCTGAGTAATTAAGATCTCTTGTTAGTGTGCACAGTTGCACAGTAGATAAGTAGTGATTAGTGCATCTCTCTAAATGTACAGTTCTCCAAGACGAATATAGTTTAGGGACTGGACTACTAGCAATAATTAAAAACACAATGAGGCAAACAAGATAAATTGTACAGATTACTTATGCTCCTACCCAGTTCTGCAAAGCCCTGTTGGGTTTCTCAATGCAAGAAGAAAGCACAAACTCAAAGAGGCAATTTCTTCTGTGAACAAAGAGCTGGGTGCAATTATCCTCTTAAGTATCTTTGTCTTCATACACATATATCTAGGAAAAATAGGGAAAAGACAGCTGGTAGGACTTGGCATATCGTTTAAGTCAAGGGCTAATTAACGTGGCTTTATCCAGAATTAGAAATGGATAGAAGTCTGTTACTAAATAATTTTGTTAGATTTGAACATATTAAAAGATGTCAGGCTTCTACTTTCTGCTGTGACATTCAGCCTTGTGCTAAAACCGCACAGCTTGTCTCCAGAAGACAATCTCAGCATTAACTTGTCAGCAGTCTGAGAATCTGCCTTCCGACAGGAGCCGTCGCACTGGAGCTCCTGGGGTCTTCGTCAGTACACCAGGCTGGGCTGTTGTAGCAGACTGTCGGCATAGATGATGATGGTCACCCAACAGGAGACAGTGAAATGCATGAACTTGACTGGAACACAGCTTTCTCTAAGCTGGTCAGAGAGTGCAATAGAGGTCGATTTGTTTTTTCTCCAGTAATCTATTATCATATAATCATAGAACCTGTTAGCCAGGTTAGAGACAAAACCCACTATTTAAAGTCTGTCAGAGGGAGAGACTCATTTTCCTATCTGCTCACCCAGTCAGATCGTCTCTCTCTTTGTGGTCCTTCACTAGCTCACCTTTCCCTAAATGCATTTTTGAGGAAATTTACCTCTCAAGGCCTCTTGTGAAGAGTTGACTTGGCTCTCTGGCCTGCCATTAGCGTAAAGTTCAACTCCCTGCTCTGCTTGGAGAGGTATTGAAAGGCATTTGTACTACTTCCCAGGTCTTCCTCACACTTCAGAAAAATACTCCATCAATAGCCAGAAGATACTTCACCGCTCTCCTTCAAAAGTCTTTAAAACACATCTTTATTGTCCCATGTATTGAAAAAAATGGTTAGGGTGGCTCCTATTCTGAAACTGCTGCTTATTCTCTTGCCCAAAATCCACAGTTTATCACAGCATCAAAACAGCAAGGGTTCTGGATAATAAGTGGGTCTTCTAGAACCTAAGATAGCACAAGGAATTAATAGTGATTTCATACAGCAGGAATGAAAACAAGATTCTTCATGGTGGAGGGGAAGGATTCCCATCACTTTCAAGATCTGGATCATTATCCTTTGGAGATGAAATTTCATCCGAATGATAAGTATTTAGTGTTTCCTCGGTGACAGAAAATTCTCCTCCCTGCCTTTCAGAAGTAGCTGGCTGTCGTTAGTTTACCTCATGGTACGACTGCAGTCCATTAAGTTTTTACAGCAGGATGGGAAATAGCATTTCAGAGCTTCATTACATGTCCTGGCAAAGTTCAGTTGCCTGGAAACTGCTTGTGAATTTGGGTCAAATTTTCCTTCTCATTTCAGAAAAAAAAAAAAGCAGAACAGCAAAAGAGCTCTATTATCCAGGGAGAAGCAGATGATTTTGCCCTGCTTTTACAAGCTCCAGTTCTCTCCTCTGCCTCGAGAGCACGGTAGCCTCTGAGCGATAGGTCATGATGTTGCACAGGGCATTCACAGTCCCTTCTGTTGACTCTCTTCTACTTTGTATAAACAATTGACTGTCCACTGGTACAGGAATAGGAATCTAAGTCTCCCACTACAGAACAAGAAAATCTTTCTGGCTAATTAAATATTCTGTGCAAAGTGGGGAAGCTTGAACACAAAGGGAGGGAGAAACCCATTCAAGAATCACATATCTGAGCCTTACTCAAATGATCAGTTCCAGTGGCATCTCTTCACTTCATCATTCTTGTCCAAATCACACTTTGGTCCCAAGCATGGGATGTCTCCAGCATTCCGGGTCTTGTGCTTTCTGTTATTATTTCTCAGGATGTTGAAATGAATTTCTGGCGTCGCTGTCTGGAGAAATGAGATGCTGACAGTGGTAGGCTGCTGCAATGCACTGTCACACCAGTACAAGAACCTGAGTGAAATGTACTATTCAGTGAATATTCAACTGCAAAAGCAAGTTAGGCTTGGTCAATGCTGTACTAAAAGACTGAACACACCTTCAGATCTCAGAACATGTTGTATCTGAATAAACTGAGCACTGTTTGGCACTGTATAGCTCAGGATTTCCAACTGTGTCAGTCTTAAAGGAGCCTGTAAGCTTTTAAAATAGCAGCCTATTTACCACCACATACAAGCCATCTCTTTGTCTAGATCATTCACTCAGATTATTGAAATGATACTTTATGAGCAATGGCTTGACTCTATAGTTATTTATGTTCTTAAGCCACAATCCGTCTGGTATGCTGCATTTTATACCTTTATTTTTCAAATGTCTTCTTATCCTTGTTACGTGATAGCACTTGAATTGCAGGTTGTATTCGTAAAAACAGGAAGCATTTAAAGAACATTGGCACTTAATACATTGCAGGTTACAGGTTTTGATTTTAAGCCAAATTCTTGTTGGTTTTGGCAAGTGTATTTTCCTCTGAACCTGATGCATTTGAAATACTGAAGCAGTGGAATTAACTATGTGGTTCCAGCTCAAGAGACTTATTCTGCTGGATCACCTGTCTAAATGTGGTCCTTCCTTTTTAATCTCATTAATGATGCAGGACTCTCATGCACAGGTTAAGAGGTGACTTGATCCTCTTTTGCCCTCAGCACTGAATTTGTGTAGAATCAAATGGGAACTCCATGCTGGAATGTAGATATTAATACAACATTTCAAAAAATGACACAAATACTGCTAACTTTAATGCATCTGAGTGTGAGAATCAGGCAGTGGTGCTTCTAGAGCTCATCATGCCCTGATACTCAGGGAAAGGATTCATATCTATTTCGTCACCATTTTCCACCATCATTTTGATTCTTTTGACTACCAGCACAATGAAACTGATTTCAGAGCTGACAAATATGTGTGTGTTCGCATGAGGGACAAATGCTACAGTTAAAAATTTTCCAGCAATTGTTTTGTTAGTATTTGAAAGAGAACAGAGTGGTGTTCTTTCCTGCAGGATTGTTGGCTCAAAGACTTAAAAATAATAAAATACATTTTCCTCAATAACATAGGCAAATATGACATCAGATTAAATAATTGTCTATGCAATTACCCTTACAGTAATTCTGATTATGAACCTGCACTTAGTCAAAACTTATGTCCTAAGCAACTTGCTAGTGCATTCATTTCAAAGTCCTCTTGAGGACAAAGTTTTGAACATCTTTGATCAACTACAGAAAGAGAAATATTGGTTATCTATTTTATATAATACATGAAGCCCAGCAGCGTAGAAAATTTGGAGTAATTTGCTGCTTCTTTTGCTTATGTATTCATCTTGAGTCTTGTGGCATCTCTGATTCCATGTGCCTGGTGCAGCACTTAGGATTTACAGGTACACAGCTGTGTTTGAAAGTTAGCACAAGTGTGCTTTATTATTTATTATTAGATATAGTTTCTGTTGGATATATCTCAGAACTGAAAATAGGTAGGAATGGAGACCAAAGCTGTGAGATATGACTGTGGTGTTTAAGTGAAGTTCATCCCATGGCGAAGATGAGAGGTACAATGTCCGTGAACCACTTACACCCTGCTGATATTCAGGTCTGAGGACAGAAGGGAGAATTTAAACACTTTCCTGCTGGCTTTTGTTAACATTGAGTTTCTCACAGCTGCGGACTCTACGCTGAACATGTTCATCATTTGGTTCACAGCTTCTCTTTCTACAGAGGTTTCTCATAACACCATGCTGCAAAGAAAAGAACTGAGGGGTTAAGCATCAAAGCAGTGGAGTAGAGGAGGAGGAGGAAAGAAGTCATGTTGGAAATTATAAATGACTGGACTCTGGAAGAATGAGATGTAGCAGATTATTTATAGTTATGCAAAACTGGAAGTCAAATACAGCCAGGAATCCGCTGTCATTGGCAAGGGAAACGGGACCTGACCCTGCACGAGTAGAGCACAGGATCCCATCACTGAATTAATTCAAGTTGCTAGAATGTGGGCTGGCTGCTAAGTCTTTTTTTAATTTTGCTCTTGGCTCTTCTGATGTCTTATGAGTCACAAGTCTTTTACTGGCCTTGTTTTACAGATCTGAGAGCAAGGGAGTGACAGTGTTTACCTATCTATCTCATATGGAAAATGTGAAGGCTTAATTGATGTTTGTAAAGACTTGGTGGATCATCCACCAGAAACTTTACATCTGTGCTCTGTTATTCTTATCCATCGCATAAAGTTTTCCCTCAACCTTTACTCACCTTCTAATGACCTTCTAAAACTGAGAAAATATTACTGAAAATGTCTCTGGGTTTTGTTTAGTATGGATTACATATTTTTCAGGGCCGGTGATGTGAGGACATATGTCACTTATGGGCCCAATAAACTTGCATTATGGTGCTTTCGTAACAAGTACCATAAGCTGCCCAGCCCTGCATGAATTGCAGGATGGCACTTTGAAATGAGGATACAAACTTCAGGAAGCACAAACCTGTGAATCTGGGCTCACAGTGTACAAGGTGAACTCTGAATTCCATGAATGAGAAACAAAAGACATTTTTTCAATTCTCTGTGCATCAAGGTTAAGAGTGTTTTTTCCAAAGTGTAATAGAAAACAGGAAATTCTCGTTGATGGGAAGAAATACCTCTAATTGACATTACTGATATCTTGTGGAATGACTTGAATTATTTATGATGGTTAAAATCATTGTTTATACTATACTCACAAAATGGAGGCAAGGAAGGAAATATGGAGAACAGTGCTCTGTATTAGACACAATTACCATCTATTTTTAGGGGTATTCTTAAAACTCAGAAACACAAGGTCTTTACATCTAATCTATATTTATATATCCATGTGTATGGCTCAATGCACTAATTAGCAAAGCTCAGGAAGTGGTGCCAGCAGAGATAGGGATAGAGGGAAGTGAAAGAAAGATGAATGTCTGACAAACCTAAAAATAGGGTGAGTTACTCTCTATACACTTGCTGGTACACTACAGAAAGGAAAATTGTGCTTTTCTGCAACACCTCTATTTGGGACACAGATTCTGGGTATTTGTGGCATCCAATACTGTACCACAGGATTTTCTAAAAATCATAAAAGATAATTTTCTAACCTCCAAGTATCCCCCTTCCCCAGCATGAAGTGTGTCGATTTTGGATGTCACTGTGCTGGCTAAAGATGAATTAATCAGCGGACTGGAAGTTGGCGTTTGCCCACAGACCAGTGACCAGAACCTAATTACATTCAGTGTGCGTAAAGCGAGGCCAATGCCAAGCCTGCATCACGTCAGCGCATCTGAAAATTGTATCTCTTGTGTATGCTGGAGTGTGAAAGTCTTTTGTTACTGAGAAAAGCTGCCTAAACAAGCAGAGGGCAGGGCTGGTTAAACTCAGCGGAGAAATCTTCAGACAATGAAATTAAGCTCTTTCCAAGTGTTGTTTTTTGTTCTGGCCTTACCCAGTCATTCCCCTTGACTGATCAGCTAAAACTGCTGGATTTGTGATCTGCCTGTGTAAATACTTGCATTGCAGAAGTCAGTCCTGCTCTTTTTTTTTTTTTTCTTAAGTGAATGAGCCCCATGGGCCTCCTCCGACCAAACTCCCTGTGAAATTAGTGGGCCGTATTCTTTCGAACTGGTTCACGAGTCTATGAAATGCATCTCTGTGCACCTGCGTGTGGGGTACCTCGCGTCCCCAGCGGGGTTCGGGTGGAGAGGGAAAGGTGGCGATGGCCCCCGCAAAGCTGCTCCTTCCCCCACGGTGGCCGAGCACGGGGTTGCGGGCAGGAGGAGCTGCGGCAAGGCAGGGCATCAGGCACAAGCTGCAGACTTTTTCTGTTTATTTTAAGGGTGTGCCTGTCTGATCCCTTTTCCTAAGCAGACTTCAGCCTTTTCTTGTGATGTGGGTCTTCTCCAGGCATCTGTTGCCGTTGGGTGTTTTTCTTAGAAGGTAGCGCATCTCATAAGACAAATGCAAACGAGTGACTTAAAAGGACACAAGTGTTATAAAATAAAGATCTTTAGCTGAATCCATGGTAAACAATTACTGCTGCTTTGTATCATTTAAAAGGAAATACAGGAAGGATATCTTGTATTTACATACTGGGGATCCCCACACATTCATGAGGCTGAACAAGTGTGCTGCTGTGGTGATGGGATTGCCTGGTTTACAGGGCTTTTGGGTAGGAATGGACTTGTTTTTCCAGACTCTGAGAATAATGAGCATTATCACACATTCAGAGATTATTTAAGCAGATTCTGTCCTGATTTACAAACCTCTCAGAAAGTCCTGATAATTAATAAGCTTACGAAAAGAAATTGGGGGAAGTATCTGCACTGTGTATGGCAGTTTTCATTATCCTAGTATTTCTGGTGATATAAATGATGACTTGTTTTCAGTGAAGAGCCATCAGAGATAAATTCCACCCATCTCTATGAGAAAGAGCAGAGACTGTTAAGTAGGGCTTTATTTCACCAGAATGGTAATACAGGGGTTTATGAGCTAATCAAAGGCAATGCATCTATTGCCCATTATTGAAATCCTTGATAGCCTTTCAAAACAGATAAAATTTTCTTCTTCTCTTCACGAGGAGGTGCATTTTGCCCCATCCACTTGTACGTAGGCAATGTCCCTCAGCACCGATGGCACTCAACCGAGTGTGTCCCCACTGGCGATGTCCGTTCTGCTGTGTCAGGGAGCCAGGCAGTGAATAGGGGACAGATATGCGCTTGCTTTCTCTGTTGTCATTGCTAGGTGAACAGAAAGGATCCCATCTTAGGCAGATGTGGCAAATTGGAAATATGAGTAGCAAAAAGCATTTCTATTTTCTATTGGAAAAAATTCCCAGCGTATGTGGCTGCCCTCAAAGCTGGGGGTAATGTAGCTTTTGTCCCTTTGGTGGGGTAACCTCTTTGTAAATGGAGGATGGAATCTCGTGCACTAGAGCACTTAAAGCCAGAGTTACGTAGTCAAGGAAAACAGCAACAATAAAAGGGTACAGATAAAAAGAGATGATTTTCTCCTCTGAGCCCTGAGGACTCATGATCCCAGTCTATACTTGTTAGGGTATGTCACAACATAAATTCTCAGTAAGGAACTTTGACCTGAGAGAGGTTTTGATGGCCTTTGAGTGAGGCAGTGGTATTATAGCTAACAATAATGTACCTGCCTTCTTTCTATAATCTTCCTATAACCCTTTAAGGAAGCAAATAATTCACTAAGATCTTTTACCTTGATTATGGCAGTTACCAAAACATGATGAGAACAGAGGATGGTGCATTGATGAGATCTACTTCAGTATATGTGGCAACATATCACAGAGAGAGCCTGTAAAATAGCAGAGTCCAATCTAGAAAAGCAGTTTATAGAAATTTAGAGCTGACAAAGTCAGTATCAGAGTAAAACAGGCAACTGCTTGGGATAAGGATTCATTCTTTTTCCAAAATTTGCAGTACAGTCCGCATTCTGAGAATGGAGAATCAAGCTCAAGAGAGAACAAGTGTCAAAGAAAATTCACATTTCTAGTGGCTGTAGGGATGAAAATGGATTGAAGAAATGAAATTCTTAAGCAAAGATATGTACCTGACTGTGCTTATTGTCCTGGGGTATGACTGATCTTACATATCTAATGCAGAAGATGATATTTGGTGCCTTCTCCTTGGTTACAGAAAAATCCTTTTACCATTCCAATGTTTAAAAAATACATTTCTTGCAAATATTGCCATATTTTTGAAAGAATTTGATAAATGTCCAAATGCTTGTAATTTGCCTTTTTTCCTAAATTCCTATAGAACATACTTAGTTGTCCAAATAAAACACAAAGCTCTCAGTAGGGTGGAAGATAATTTTCACTTCAGGCATAGCAGTAAAGATTGATTTCCTTTTCCTGAATCAGATAAATCACTTGTTTTTTTGAGGGGGAAAATAATTCGTAAATATTTTGTCCAGCTTTAAGTATGACTACAGGGATGGGAATTTTTTTTCTTGTATTTATGGAGAATACTTACTAGGTTGTAGGTGCTGCAGCAAGCATATACAAAAATCAAATCTTAAAGCAGCTGAAAAATCTTTTGACTGTATTCGGGAGCAACCTCAAATAGAGCTCTCAACTTTGGTCACATAAAGGCTGAAGTGAAGGCTTTCAGACTCTCCAAACTCAACTGTGTTGGGAAATGCTTCATGAAACTTCTTGTTTAGTCCATGAGACCAAACACTGAGTCAATATTTAGACTAAGGGCCGGGTCCTCAGCTGGCATAAACTCACATCCTTCCACTGATGTGAGCTGGAGCTGGACAGATTTTGCAGCCACTAGCTCTCATGGTTTTGTTACTTGCCTTGTGGTGTTTGATTCCAGGTTTTTCTTTCATTCCCTGAAACCCAGAGTCGGGGAACTGCATGCAGTCTCCATTTCCATGAAGGTGAAGTGTGTCGAACTGTCTTGCCTGTCTGATGTTGGAAAGAGCCTGGAAAACAATAGCCTAGAGGCCCTTAAACTATAAGGCAAAGAAAACAGACCCCAGATTTCTCATCTCAAATAATATGGTTTATACAATGATGTCAAGATTTTTGCAAACATAGGGCTAAAGATGCTCTAATTTATCCCAGTGGAGAATCTGATCCTAAATATTAGTCAATAGACAAAAATGAACTCTGTTTATCCACTATACATAACTTCCCCCTCTCTTTCTCACTCTTTCTGTGTCTCTGAGTTGACTGTTCCTATGGAGATCGCCAGTCTCTTCTACAAGCTCATCTTATATTCTGTCTTAGATAGCTACTTACAGTTGAGATCCACAGAACATTGGCTCATTCCCATTTGCTCTGGAGACTGCAAATTTTGGCAGTAGAACAGCTTCAAGTGCCAGCTGGCATAAGCCTTGACACAGCTGTAGTAGTGGGAGAAGAATTTACTTACAAGTAAATCTCCCTGTTTGAACCCTGTGTTACCATCCTGACAAATTGTGAACGTACTGAAATGTTTTTGCTGAACTCGGAGGATGCTCCTGAAGCTAAGATTTGTATGACTCAGAGTCCAGGAGGCAGCCAGTTAACTGAATCCCTGCTTCTCACTGCTCTTGAAAGGCTCTACTCAATTCCCATTCCCTCACACAACCCCCTTCCACCTTGTAGGAGTTCAGCGACCGAGATTAAAAGTAAGTATTTGCTCTGTGCAGTCCTGTGGACTACCTACTGGAGAACTGGGTGCTGCAAGAATCAGTGGTTTGCTTCTGACCTAAGGTGCCATGTCTGCTCTTATATATTTATTAGTTACTGGTAGGACCCACTGGGGAAGATGATGCATTATCCAGCTTTGCCTTACATGGCTGCATTCTGCTGTTTAACTTGGGTGTTGCAAATAACCTTCTGTTTAAAAAACATGCAGAGGAGAAGCCAGTGTTTCTGCTTAGTTTCTGAGGCTGAAATGTGGAAAGCAAAGGATGCAGATCCATACATGAATGATCAACAAGAAAGCAAATATTTCCTTTATTAAATTCAGTCAGTTCGTATTAAGCTTGCTAGGGGCATTCCAAAATAAATATATACTTTACTGATACTGTAATAATGCATATATTTTCATTGCCATGGATTTATCTTTCTTCTGCTGGATTTTCTTCTAGAAACAAGAGATTAAGAGAATACAGCTCATTTAAAACCACTGCCCTGAACGCAACCCGCCCTTTCTGCTTTTGTTTCCCATTGGCAAAACCCTTTGTAATCTGGTAAAGCAACAAGAGAGCCTGAACAAGGAACTTTTTTGTGTAAAACAATATATTCCATCCTCAAAGCTTGTCTAGCTCTCAGTCTTTAATCACTTTCAAATCAGCCTTTTCCTTTGCCTTTACAGAGCAATATTCCAACACCCATTTCTTCACACGGTAGAAACTGTCCGGCTGCAAATGTTCTCCAGAGATTTGGAAAAATCAGAGTAGAGTCTTCCCCAAAGGGAAGAGAATGATAGAAGCTGAAGTAACTGAGAAAACAGCATTCAAATTTAGCAATATTGAGTGGATTCATCAGTTTTCTACTCTGTATCTGCATGGTCAGAATGAGAAAAGCAATATTTAACATTACCATGCCAAAAATGATAAAACTGATTTACAAAACAGGAGAATGAAAACATATATTTGAGATTTGTCATGTTTGCCTTGTTGGCTCAGACTTTCTGGGTTGTGCATGGATAATTTCATGTTTGCTGAGTATTAGGAGTCCCAGATACTCACATGTCTCCCCAGGAAAGAGAGCAGCCCACACGTCCTGCCCAGCTCTGGGAGCGTGGGCTTTAAGAAAGAAGACAGCTGTCACTAACCAACCGCAAGCTACGAATAATGCTGTATCTGTACCATGTGCTTGCCGTGGTTTTAGAAAATAATTTGGTTTCAAAGTCTTCAAAGAGTTCTGACTGGTCTTGATCTACACTGCCATAGAAACAATAGTCTGTCAGCTAGAGCCGTGTTTATTTTTATATATAGGATTTCCTAACTTAGAGACCTGTCAAAAGTCTGTCTAATGGAGGTCTGCTGGTTCCTCAAGTCCCGGGAAGCCCATTTTAAACCCTGTTTTACAGCTTCTTGATTTTCTCCTTCCCAAGGGCAGCCTAATGGTGAATGTGAAGTGTATCATAATGGATGTTTTCCCTCAAATCCTTCAGCTTTAAATCCTTTCTTTTTCTAATTCTAGTGTGAGTTCATCTCACACTTCCCCTTTTGTGCTATTATCTGCTGTCTATGGAGACCTAGATTTGATCTAGTAAGAAAGCACCGTGTGTCACAGCAGATACTTTACACATCCTTAAGGCTTCTACTTGGCAATAAACAAATAAATAAAGTCAGCATCAGAAAAACTTCCCAGACAAAGACCATAATGATTTTGTTTTCCTTTTAACTTTACAAAGAAGCCAAGGAAGATAATGCAATAGTAATACGTTCATAAATATAAACTGCTGTAAACATACTTAAATCAATGTTTACGTGAATGTACTGAGTTTGGTAACTTCAGTGTAGACGCTCATTGCTCTTCAGACTTTTTAACACATTCTGCCACGATATCCTGGGCCAGGTGTAATAGATGCTTCTCAGCTGGCCAGTTTTGGACTTTTACTGATCTTTCCTATTGTTTGGTAGCTGCTAAGGAAAATTAATCCCTTGATAAAGTTTGAAAGAGTCACAAGCTCAAACACCCTCCAAAGAAATAAATTTGTCCTCCAGCTGTACAAGTGCGCATCAGCATTTCATTTTCTGTAGCAGTCATGGTGGTGTCCAACTCTGACCATAGGTTCAACTTCTGTGAGTTTGTTTTGCTAGCTTGTAATTCTTAAATGAACTTAATAGTTAAATGTTTAAAATCTTTTATCTTACTATAGATACAGAAGACATACCTCGGTCATAGACATTTTCATCAAGTGTTAGAAGTTTTTTCTCCACTTGGTTTAAGTCCAGCAAATTTCTACTCAGTCTAGCAGTAGAGATGAAAAAAAGGCTGGCATTTGTAGTGCCAGCAAGCATGGTTTGATTCATACAGGAGATAGTGGTCAAATTAAGCAGATCCTGTTTATGCAGAAGTTATTTCATACTAGAGTGACCTGATGTGTTGCACAGCTGATGGTACCTGCACTTTGGTATGCAATGCCTCCTCCGCTGTTTTGAGGAGCTCTGAGTTAAAGTCTTGTAGAAACAACAGTCAAATCCCCTCTAGCTCTTGTAAAAGGTGACTATTCACAGTCAGCAGGCAGCCATTTAACGGTAAGTAGTTTCACATTTCTTGAACTTTGCTTACAAAAGCTGGCAAAGTATCCAGAGTACTCCAGAAAGTTTGGCCTTTTTAATAATGTTCGTGCTGCAAATGTTCTCTCCGGGTGCTAGGTAAGTCATATGTATTGACAATAGTCACTCAAATGAACAAGGATTTTTTTCGTTGTTCTTGGTAATTTATAGTTTATTACTGATTTCCTTGCACGGATTAGGCTCACCATAATATTCAGCAAATCCATTTTCTTTCCTTGAAATAAATTTTTTTAAATCTGTGTGGTCTTCCTCTTAGTCTGTTGTACCTCCCACTGGTCGGTATCAGCCTTTCAGAGCAGAGTAAAGGAGAACTAAGGGACTTTCTTTCTTTAATGACCTTCAGCTGACCAACATTTGATTTAAATTTTATGGGTATAACATGTTGTTAATCGCACAGCTATTTGCATTTATGGCCTGCAGCCATCCTTCCCTGGGCTGTGATCTCTTTCAATCTCACATTAAGCCAAGTTTGGCTGGCCAATATTTGGATGTTAGATTTTCCACCCTTTCAATATATGGATACCATGGGAAACGGTGTTTGTAGCTCTTGGGTGACATGCTCACCTCAGATCCACTACAGAACCCCAGAATGAGCTAATACTCACTGTACTAGCTGAGGTGCCAGCTCTTGGATGAGATAAGTGAAGTATAGGATGTATAGGGTGAGGCACTGAGGAGATAAGCTTTTACAAGCAGTACTGTGACTGCTCTTAGGAAGTAGGGTGACATGAGTGGGAAGGGGGAGGGAAAGGAAAGAACCAATTTCCTCGTGACTCTCCCTTGGCATCCATGAATACAGAAAAACTAAAAAGAGCGAAGTCAAAGGAGTGTCTTTTCCACCTCCAGAAAGTTAAGGTGCTTTCTTGATGAAAGGCAGTGGAGGGCAAAGAATAAAAGATGTGTCCACTGCTCAGGTTATAGTATGGGACAGAAGGCAGCAGAAGTTTGGAAGGGACGTGGTGATGCTCTGCAGAGGAGTTGGCAGAGGACAAAAGCACTTTCCTTGTTTTCTCTGTTGGTTTAAAAAAAGCTTAGTGACCTCCTTGTAGCAAATGTCCCTATACAGAATAATGACCTTCAGGTCACTGAAAGCTGTACAGGCAGTGTTCCCACTCATGCGAGGGAATGCTGGACTGCAGGACTAATTACCTTCTCCACCATCAGTCTTATTGACATTGCCGCATTCAAAAATATTTAATGTTTCAGAGATTTTTTGCCTGATTGATTCTTTCTGAAAAGATCAAAGTAGAGGATATGGAACAAGTATTATTTTATTTCTGGAAATGCTAAACTGCCTACTGCATTCTGCGAAAGGCAGGTATTTATTTTTTAGCCCAAGGCCATAGCTGTGTGTAGGACAGCAGTGAGGGTCTTGAATTCCTCCATGCCTAAGAAAGTGAACTGTAGGTGTCAGACAGTGCTCTAAACAAGGTATTGGGGTGGCTGGGCCTACTGTAAGAAAACCAAAGTATTTTGTGTGTGCATAGGTGACATGTACGAAGAGATATTTTATTTTCATTTATGTATTTTTTCAACCATACATACTGAAAAGAAAATTTTAATAATTGATGAACATTTTTTATTGTTTCTTATGAAAAAGTCATGTTCGGTTTGTTGTGTAATGGGGCAGACATGGCAGCGTTAGAACGGCAGTTATGTTGGATGCTGCATGGTGTACGCTGTTCAAAGTTTAATGAGCACATTCTAAGGCAAAGAAAAACATTATGAGCTTATCAAAAATCGTCTCTTCTCATTCAGCCTGTGGCACTATATGCATTTTATTTAAGTGATGTTGAAAAACAATTGCACTTCTCAGTCTCTTCCCACATCTACTGCAAAAGATGCATTGCCAATAGATTAGAGGGGAGAAAAAGGTTTATAATAGTGCTCAGAAAGGTATGTCGTCCCATACATAAAACCTGCATACCTGGATTTTAAAATGCTTAATGTGAGTTTAAATCTGTTCCCACTGAGGTCAATGGAAGTTTAATCACTGACTGATTTCACTGGGAATAGAGGCCAAAAGTAAGTACCTTTTAAAATCCCACACAACAGTTTCTGGCACACAAATGTGGCAGCTACCAAGACAGTTCATTTTTCTCCCAAACACAGAGCGTGGTCCAGGTTTTTTTCTTTTCATTTCGGACAAATTTCCACTGGGGGCAATGGGAGTTTGACAGAATTAGCTCGGCAGTCATTGTAAGATGGTGGGACCTCAGTTGATATGTCTAAGATGCATAAGTGAATTTGTGAGTTACATTTGCTGCAGTGTGTACCAGGAAATGTTGCCTCTATGTGTGTGCAAAACCATTAACATGCGTAAATGGGTTTCAAGAAAAGGACGAAAAATCTTCTGTGAGATGTAAAGGTCAGAATTTACTATTGTTCCCTGAGCAACACAGAATATCAAGCAACATAAATACAACCTTAAAAGTCCCCATTTCACTTAAAATGTGTTTTAAGAATGCAGACATGGGAACTTGAGATGGAAGCACTGGGTAACTCCTTGACATGGATGCTGTGGCAAAGGCAAGTTTTGGAGACAATTGCCAGAAGCCATATGACCGCTGAAACAGCTGCTTTATACTAGGCTGAGCTGCTCCACAGACCCATTTATTAAAGAGCTAATTCTGCTCTATGTGAAATTTTTGGTCTTCAGCTCTGAGTACTGTCAGGGGAGACATCAGTTGGCAGCAAATGTGGAAAGCTATTCACGTTGGCAACCCAAACAGCTTGGCTGGGGAAGTTCGTGCAATACTTAAAAAAATAAATAATAAATAAGGAGTCAGAATTGCCTGAGGTAATGCAGATTTGTACCAGATTTGTAGTATTTTCTTCTGAGGATCATGGTATTTTATATTACTTCAAATATTAGGCAGAATTTGACTGTTTTCAGTTTTTCTGCACTCCTCTCTTTGTTTGCAAACTTTGAATCTAATTATTTATTTGCAAAAAAGCAGAAAACACCCAAACTTCAACACAACCCTGAAAACATTAGCAGTGTTTCAGCTTCATAATAAAAAACCATTCTAGGCTAAAAAATGTAGTCTTTTCTAAAGACTTTTTGATGTCTAGCATTATTCTTCAGATCTGCAGATTACAGGTATTAAATAATTTTCACTAAAGTTACATTCAATGATAGTTTTTTAAAAATAGCACTTCAATTACACTGAACGAGACCTCATGACAAATTGATGTATGTTATCTTGTAATCCCAGCAGCTAGGTGAGCTCTATCACAAAATATCCCTGTGACAAAACTGGCCCACCAGTATCTGCTTCCTCGCCGTGATTGTATGTGCTGATAGAGATGAGTCCACAGAGTTTCCCCAGTGAAAAGTAGCATTTAATAAGACATAACTGAAATGTCTCCACTTTCTCCTTTTTTTAACCAATTAAAGAGATGTAAAGAACCACCTTAAAATCTTCTGCCAAGTGAGTTCCAACGCATTTCCTCCTCTCGAGGCCAGGTGCGGTGATCTTGTACTCAGTGATCTGAGAAGGAGTTCTGCACTGGGATCCAAGTTCTGCACTGGGATCCGGCTCGCAGCCCCCAGCACCGAGCGCTTCTAACGATAGTGTCAGAGAAAGCTTCCCCACTGCACAGCTCCGCTAGTTATGGAATATGGGTCAGCTGCTTTGGCTATGCCTATTCCACGTCAGTTACTATTTGTCAAAGACAAAAATATCTTGCTGCAAGAGAGTAGCATTTGTTCCACTAGTTTCAGAGACCAGTTGTGCATGGTTTGGATTTAGAACTACAAAATTGCTTTTGACTGTTTGAGGCTCAGCATCTATTTCAGTGCAGGCTGTGGGTTTCAGAGAAGCACCAGGGAAGGGGGTAGGGAATTAAGTTGCTCAAGAGACTGTATATAGATTCTAGATTTATACAGATTTATATCTAAAATAACCATTTGTATTGCATACACGATTTCACTGGCTGATAACTGTAACCTGAAGATTAGTGGCCAGCTATCTGAATGGCAGATGTGAGCTTCTGCCAGTTTTTTGTGATCTGAAATCATGTCATACTGGACAAGACCCTATATATCAACCCTGAACCATCTTGTGATGTTTTTGGACACAGAGAGTTTGTTCTGTTGGAGCCAGAGGTATGGGAATGGAAGTATGCAACCCTGAGTGCCTCTGGTGTAGGTCTGTGGGTAAAGCCTGGCCCAGCCCAGACCCTGGAGAATGAGCAGGAAAACTTCCAGTTGCCCCAGAGGCCCTTGGGTCAGGCACAGTTACAACGATCTTGAGCTGATAACTTATTATGAGAACTCAATGTGTACATCCACGCGTAGATAGACAGTTTCAGACCTGACTTTGTTATTAATAATGAGTAGATATCTTTAAATAACTTTATAGGGATGTAAACATTCTGTATTATCAAAGAGCTGGGAAATTGCCCAGCAGCCACAAATTGCAGAAGTTTAGCTGGGGAATATGACAGGTAGACTGCACCATCTTGTACCTTCACTGCTCCTTGCGAGCAGCGTGAATCTGATTTCTCCCGTGATTTGGTTGAACTAAGCTCCTTGGCTCCCATATCCCTTTTTTTGTGAAAAAGCTTAGAGGAGGATAGGGAAGAAGAGCTTTGAGGAATATTTGTATATATTATTCTGAATCCCGTAGTCTTTTTGCATCCTATCCCTTTTTGGAACAAGGAAAGTTTGTTGTTAAAAGTCAACATTTTCCCCCCAACAAATAACTAAGACATTGTAACATTTCTTTAAAAAATTCTCCCTCCTGAGACAAAATATTGCAGTGGGGTGGTAATAATTGACTTTTTAACGTTAACTACTGTAGCTTGAAACAGCATATAGGCTTTGCATCATTGTTTTTGCCGCTTGATATTGTTAGTGCCTTTAAATCTGGAGAGCAAACTTTTGTTCCATTGAGGACGGTGTTGGCAAATTGCCTGTGCCTGGGAGACACACTCAGCCTGCAAATAAATGTACATAAGTGGAACAAAAAATGAATTCATACGAGCCTGTTCATAGTAGTGTGTAGTTGCTTCTTCAGCGAGTCAGACAGAAATGGCTTGTTTGCAATCAGCAGAAATAGCTCTCTGGTCATGGTGGGGTAGTTGCAGGGAGCGAGTGGCTGCAGGCTGCCTCCCAGTGCTTTGGTGGGTGGCATCAGCGCTGCAGAAGCACTTCCCTCAGCCTCCTTTAAAAAAAAAAGTCTGAAAAAGCATGTTATTTTATGCTAGCCTGTTGAAAAGTATGTATATATTGGAATTCCTTCTATTGCTGTGAATGATGTTTTTATATAGTCTTCATTCTGTGGCAAATAATCATCAAGCAATGCTGAAAATCCAACAAAGTCCTTGTTTTCTGTGTGTGTTGCTGTGGAACACAAAAATCATGGCTGTTTGTTTACCATGCTGGTTTCTCTGGTGCATTGGTTTGGCAACCTTATCGCCTATATATGATAATGCACTCAGGAAGAAACCTTTCAGGTCAAACAAATGACTTTGATAAGCTATCAATATTTGACTAGGAGCCTGCGTTGGAAGCACACCCACTTAGTTGGAATTAAAGGGAGTAGGATTTAGGACAGGCGATACAATCCAGCTTGACAAACTAGTTAAATATTGACAAGAAGCGGAAGAGCAGCAGTGCCTGGGCTGAAGAGAAAAGCACGCTCTCACTTTTCTGATTGAGCACATCCAGGGTTTTCATACCCAGAATGAATGGCTGCAGGAACCCGAATGATCCAGCCCAGTATAATGACCTGCATGGCTTATCATTTCTTCAGTTGTTAAAGGTAAGTCTGCTCTCCCAGAAAGGCAGCTCCTGTGGGTGCAGCATCTTGTCAAGAAGCTGGCTGGATAACTCAAAGATGGTTTAACTTCAAGGGGCTATTTTTATCACGGGTCGCCCAGTTGCATGCAGGCATATACTCTTCAAAATTTAATGAATAAAGAATAGGCAGTGAAACATAATGTGGTACATTTTCTGCCTTGTAAATCGGGAAGATTATGCACATGTATGTGTGTGTGTGTTAATTTTAAAATGTTTATTTAGTTGGTAGAATTATTATAAGACTGTGTTTAAAACCAGCTATTAGCTAATGGAGGGACCTCATTGTCAGGGGTATTAGGAGATTACGTACGGCTTCGTTTACCATAATACACAGAGATAGTCCAAGTGTTCTGCTTTTTGTTTATGTGTTTGTTTAAATTTATTTACATACTTTAACCCATTCCCTAGCATTTTATCTTTCAACAAAATCCTTTTATAATCCAAAAGGTTGGGCAGAGATGCTGCTCCACGTGATAACTGAAGAGCTATGTAAATAAAACCTGACATATTAACTGCCTTAGATTCCTGTAGTTTCATATTTGGAAATAAGAAAATGCAGTGTAGATATGGGAAACTGCTATGTTTGCTTTTCCGACAGGGTAATTAGTCAGCAGCTGGAACTTTTGAAACAAAATAACAGGAGCCAATCACCTTCTCTCTATTCCCAGAGCAGCGGTGAAATTAGGGCATAGAGGAAAATAAAAAATATGTTGGCATCTTGGGTTGTTAGCACAAGTGATTTTATAAACAAATAATATATAAACCAAATTGTAACAAGCACACAAGAGAGCAAGCAATAAAATGTTCACTGTTTATTTTTACATGTAGTCTCCTTGAAAGATGTTTCATAAACATGTGATGATACAGATGTCAGATACTGATTGTTCTGTACCCCCATAACTAGAGCATTGTACCGTACAATTCTGGTGTGCTGTATGGCCTGAACATACCATGTGGTTCATTAGTGAACACATTATAGCTTTATATAGCCTCAGAGAAATGTGGCAACATGTGATGTAATGCTCATGGACAGTAGTTTGTTGGCTCATTTACCAGTGCTTTAAATAGAATGATGCTGGGCACATTAAATTTTATGTTTGTTGCTTCTAAAGCTGGGAAATTCCCTGCTCTTTTTTTTTGTTAGCAGTCCCTCAGTATGAATTGGTACAGGAAAAGAAAATGGTTATGGAAAGAGTAAAGTCTAACATATATATGCAAACTGATGTACAATCGACATCGCCTTGTTCTGCAAACACTGGGTGCAACACTGAATTCCTGTTTTGTTCTTAGGCTGAAATCACAAGCGTGTTCTTGATAAAAAACTTGGAGCCTGTCACATGGTAGACATATAGCCAAGGTACCAAACCGAGAAGAAGGCCCTATGTGACACTATTTGATTAAGGATTAATATGCTGTGACTTCATCTCCTTAGAAAATTTAATCAATTTTGCTGGCTTATAACATGATAACCTTTGGTATCTCAAATAGCTTCAGGTCACTGATGCATAGAGATCACTAACATCAAAATCAGCTTTGGGTTTTTGTTTTGTGTAAGCTTTCTAAGTGTACCTTGGCACATTGAATCCATGTTTTGCAGTGTAATGCAGCCAGCATTTGGTAAAAAATGAAAAGCATTCATTGATTACTCTTTGGACACATCCAGAAGCCTTCCTTCCACATGTAGAGCTGCCTGGGTGTGACTCACTGTTGCCTTACTGGAGTTTTCTGCTGTTCCAGCTTTATTGAGATCAGGGGAGTTACTGCGGCTCAACCCAGAATTGCACAGTGGTGACATCAGCCTTGTTAATCCAGGAGGGAATTCTGCACATGGAAAGGCTTCCAAACAGAATATACTTTTTTCAGAAAGGAAAACTGGGGCTAGGAATCCAATCCAATATAAGGAACTGACATTGTTATATATAGCAAATAATGGAATGGCATCTTTTCTACAAACAATTTAGTGACACAATTCAACCAACCTACTTCAAAGAATGATTAAGAATATAAAAGAATACTAAACCCAATAGATGCAAGAATATATATGGGCATGAGGAAGGGCAGACATCTGATTTAAGGAAAATACTCCAAGATACTATGCAAATCTTCATACAACTTTTGCATTCAGTGTTTGTTGCGACCACCTTGGTTGAATTTGACCCTCCTGGGGCAAGTGGCAGACTGTGAGTTATAACTGCTCTATGCTGCTAGTGGTGACCTCATGTTCCTGCTTTCCTGGTGCTGATGCAGAAGGGAATGCAACTATGGATTTCCCACCGGGGATTCTTAATATAGAGACACTGCTTTCACGTGCCCTCAAGCTTTCAAAAGGACAGCGATTTTCTTTAAACAAAAACTGCACATAGAAGAGCAAAGAAAAGAAATATCTCTCAAATTTGGGGTATGGGCAAAACTAAGAAAGAAAATCTGTAGATGGAGGTTGAAGCAGAAATGCATGTTCTCAGGCATGTTCTTTGCCAGAGCACAAGCTAAAATGCAGAAGGGTAAATTACTGGGAGAAGTGTGGACATAGAAGACTGTCTGTTGGGAGCGATGCACAGAGCACCCACGTATGTTCCCATGCGTCAAAGCTGTGCAAATACTTTGGAAATGTGGTTTAAAAGGCCAGAGGTTATTAGCCCATTCTCCAGGGAAGAGTCATGAAGGCCATGGAAGACAGTCAGTACAATGAGCAGTTACATTTTCTTTTGGCTTTTACTGAAGGAAGAATCATTTCTTTTGCAAACAAAGCCCAGCCATATCGAGAGTGTAAGATACCCTCTATTCCTTTGTTTGGCCTTTCTTGCAAAAGTGTTGCAATAGGCATTAACCAGGAGGAAGTCTGCATACAGGTGGGCAAAATGTAGTTTAAGATGAAGTTGGGGCAAGATTCAAGGCTTTCTCGTTTTTCATTGTTGCAAGTGGACAGAGTGTGCTCAGTTTTACCTCTTGTATGAAAAAAAAGGCTCAAGTAACAGAGAGCTACTTATCATGAGACAAGCTCCTTGCTTCGTGCCTAGCTCCAAAAGAAGCACAGCACTTAGTGGCGCACAGACCACTTGCAAGAGCACCTCTTCTCGGTAACATTCTTCCCAAAGGGAGCCTGCTCCACTTAGGTGAATGGTTGACATTTTCGGGACTGGGATACCAATCCCTGGGTCTAAATCCAGGTTAATAAAGAGACAAAGAAATGAAGAAAGTTGCTCTGAGTTGGCTAGAAATGAAGGAAATATCAGGAGATTTCTGCAAGTGGAGTAGGAATCTTACAATAACCGCTGCTAGGGACCTCATTCCATGCATACTTGAATGTTAGCTCTGATTTGGCTTTGAATCTGAATGCTGACTCTGTTCTCATGCTGAATCCAGAGCCCAAATATATTTTCTCTATGCCATTTATTTTCCCAGGCCTTGTTAATTAATAAGATCTGTGTGCATTCCAGTCCAAGCTCCAGATTTTGACATCCTATGGGCTTCAGCTATTTAAAGCACAATTCCCATGAATAAGTCATAGTAAACAAGAGTCAGCAGGAAGTTATCATTTGTTGCTCAAAAAGTAGTGAGTGCTAAATTAAATAAATACCATGTCTTTTTAATGTTCTGTCACACAGACTAAAATCAGAGAGAGCTTTTATTGTACCTGGCCCAGAGGTTACAAAATAAAATAAATACAATGAAGTTGATTTGATTCTCCTGTTTGTTTCACTGTAGCTGGAGAAGATATTTGCTTATGGAGGCATATGAAACATTTTGAACAAATCCAGAAACACCTCTAATCTGCATCTCAGAAACTCGTAAGAAAGCATTGTAGTTTGGAGGAAGCTTAACTTTGAATGATCAGACTTAACATATTCTTTTTAGTCAGTTGTCACTTAATATCATACTCCAATTTATGCAGTAAAAACCCTGGAGCTATTCTCTGTGATTGAGCTAAACCAAATGTTTGGCAGGAGAATGGGGAGTTTAAAAATTTGAAGATGCTGCTTTTGGTGTCTGGTTTTGTTTAACTATGGAAACAGAAGCTTGAGAGGAACAAAATTTTAATTTGTGATTAAATGGGTGAAAATAAAATTCCATGCAAAATTTCCTATATGAAGCAAGGTAGTTTGAGTTTACATGCTAGTTTGCAAAAGAATACATCTGTTTTGGTAATATTTTTCGTTGTATTTTTTATCAATTTAAACGAGCCAATGAGAACAGCAAAGATGTTGTAAGAACAGATTTCTAAGCCAAGTTCATAAATTGATTAATAATCACTCAACATAAGCAGGCAATATAATGTAATCACATTTGGGTAAGACACAGGGAGTTTCATCAGGCTCTCCCTGCAAATGCTACAGAAAACTGTTGTCTTTAGTTACATTTTGTGTTTCTGGTAAAGTTTCCTTTAGCATGGAAAGGAATTTTACCCTGGAAAAAACCATGGATTTGTCCATTAATGCCGTGTGTTATCCTCACACAGACCCAGCCACCTTCCCGTAAATAAGCAGGGATGTCTCTGGTTCTGTGGCAGTAATATGACACTGAGCCAGTTGCTGCACTTTCTGATAGTCCAGGGCTGTGTAGTTCTCCTTAATCGTAATATCTCTGTGCAAGATATAGTTTCAACTCAGGCTGAATTTTGAGGAAAGGACCTCTGCAACTTGTGTTTTCTTTGGATTGTGTTCTGATCCTTGGCCCTGCCTAGGACAGAAATAAAATTGCATGACAACTCCTCCCTGAGACTGGGGCTTTAAAATCCAATTTGGGGATTTTAGTTTTGAAATGTGACTTGAATCCTTTTCAAAATTCTCTATCTACTGTGTTCATTTCTCCTATGTAATCCACTCTTCAGGCTCCAAAATATGACATAAAATGGTATTTTAAAACATGTATTATACGGAATACATTGAATATCTTCAAAGCTTAACAGGAAAATAAACTCTGGAAATAGCTATGTGTTTTTGAAGCCAGAACAGAAATGCAGTGTGCAGCAGTGAATAGTAAAAGAAATTTACTTCTAAAAATAAAAAGGATGGAAGATTTTATTTATTTGTTTGTAAATAAACCTTAACTTGTACTAAGACTCTTTATATTCCGTATGAGAGTAAAGAATGGTTCTGTGAATTACAGTCTGTTTTATAGAAAACAATCAAGTAGCACCTTACAGGTAAAACTGTTGTCATAAATAGCGGGCAAAGCCTGTCTGACCCTTCAGTGTGTCATCCTCAATAGTGATGATCCCTCCGTTACCACAGTTTGCAGTGATTCCATATGGTCTATCTGCATTCTGCCAGACATATGGGAAAAGCTTGGATTGCACATGCGATGACAGGCCAGCTAAAGCCCTCGGATATTCTGCAGTAAGGTCTGGTTGGCTCAAAGGGTTTGTTTTTCTCCATATCACATTTGAACGTGCTGATTGTCAGGTGGGTCACTGCAGGCATTTCTAGCCTTATCGACTTCTTACTGCAGACCTATTTTTAATTCATAGGTATTCAAAAGCAGAGGAGTTATTTACAGTATACAGTCACAGTCACAGAAATCTATCTAGTTACCCCATAATGTTAATCAAACAAACATCTGTTTGGCAAAATATTTACTAGTCAATGCCAGTACCTAATAAGGCACATAGAGAAAACACTGACTGAAGGAAGTAAAGGAAAAACAGGACAAAAAGACACTCAGTGAATGCAACTGCTAAAAAGTAGATATTCCCTGTAACTGCTACTGATGGGTGGGGACATAATTTTAAAGACGTTTTGATAGCTAGCAAAATTAACTTAAGGTTTTTGCTGGACTACTGGTGGAGTGGACAGTATGATACAGCAGGTGCCTGTGGACCTCAAAGGCAGTGGTGCTCCAAGCCCTGTGTATGCCCAGCTCTACCTGCATTTATTCATGTTACCTCTTTTTTCTCAAAACTGAACTTTTTCTTCACATAGTATACGTACATGTATATTCATGGAAGTTGGTACTGATATTATTCATTTTCTCAACTCCATTTACCAGTAGCAGTGGTTTTCACTTGTGTGTGTAAACTGCAGTAGTGTGAGATACAAGTCTGTTCTGCAGGAGCTTAGAAGTCCTGAGGAAACCGATCAGGTAGGGACCCGATCCAGGCAAAGAAATCCCCCAATTTAAAACATTTTTGAACTAGGAGTAAGAGTTCTTGCTGGCATGTTTGATGGAGCGATACTTAAAAGTAGACAAGTGTAATACAGACAGGGAAATCTCTTCTGAATTATTTTCTGCTCCATCTTGACATACATCTAAATCCTGGATTTGTCTCTGGTTTATAAAATGTTTTTAAGACCTTTATTATTTTTAGGTGGGTTTTTTCCCTTGCAGTCTAAACTGCAGAGTGTTGTCAATGCTAACCGCTGTACATACACACCGTTGCGTTCCCGGGCGTAGTTCTCGGCACTGCACTTCCAGCTCGTGCTGGAGAGGCTCAGTGCAGGCACCTCTCTCGCTTTCGTGCTTGGCCTTTGTTATCTTTTATCTCTCGTGCTCTTCTGTAATCTTTCCTCTCTTATTCCAGGTCTTGGCTGTATTTCCTGTGGGATCGTTTTTCAAATTCAACATCCTGAAATCACATTTCTGACACCAGCCAAACCTCTTTGCCCCTCATGACTATGCTCACCATCAGTCACCAGCAGAGACAGCTGCACTCCCAGCATCGGTCCATCTCTTCCTTAGCTCGTATCAATTTACATCAATTCTCTACATCACACGGAGTTCAACTGTGCCTTGACATACAGCATTTATTTAGAAGCCACCAAAATATCTATGAACAACTTTTCTGTGAAATATTTTGTCATAATAATCAGAACTTCTTTATTTTTCCAGGGAGGCATTAGGAAACCTAGCAGATCTGCTAACATCTGGATATAGTGTTGTTTGAGAGATGAGTTAATGCAATGGCATTTTAAACGTAATGACCTAAATACTCTTTCAGCTGACTGTAAAGTAAATGGACAAATGAAGCACATTGTTGTTTATGCTTCATTGTGTAATGTTTTAATACTCTGTCATGTTTGGTGACAAGGACTTCGGTTTAACCCATACTTTTAATAACTTCCTTGAAAATCTTAATTAGAATTTTATAATGCTGAGGAAAATCTATCAGGTAGCTGCTTTTTTCCCCTAAGTTCTCTGAACTCACCAGCCTGTGACAAAAGTTAAGAAGGATGTTGCTGCACTGTGCAGTGCTCCCAGTGCTTCTGCTGGGCCGGGATAAATCAAAGGCTGAGCTAGAGCCGTACCTTTCGGCTGGCTCTCAGCACTTTGTGTCACCTTTCTGTCACCAGCCCAGGGGTGATGTACAGATGCTCTGTCAGTTCCTAAGTGTGAGCAGCTGGGCTCAAAGCCCGACCCTCAAGAAAGGCTCATGTCCTAGGTAGGGAACTACGCCTTCAGCTCCTGTTGCTGTCTGAGCTGAGACTGCACCAAGGACCAGCTCACACTGAGCTTCACGAGGGAAGAGGGAGACTGTGGGTGAACGCTGCTCTCTTCTCCAAGAGGGCATTTAGGACTTGGGCCCATAAAAGTCTGGGGCCTGATTCGGAGCCTGCAGGCAAGCACCATCCAGACACTTACAATCAAGAGTCCAGAGCTGTCTCTGGACAGCTGTTCCCCCTACAATAATAATCAAACAAACACATTTGACAAAATATTTACTAGTCACTGCCAGTATGGAATAGATAGGTACATTCTAGTTCTGCTTTAGAGGTTTTTTTTAATTCAGTGGTTATCTAATGCAAAGACTCTGGCTCAACTTTTGTAGCAGAGCATCCTCTAGCTAGGATCCTGCCTAGAGGACCATGTTGCATAGCAAACTTTCTGTCTCTTGTCTGACTGCAGCTCCCACAGAGATCAATAGCTTGTGGGTTTACCTGTAAGTTTTAACCCTGGCAAATGCTTCATGGAACAATTAGTGTGAGAATTGTGGAGCTGAGCTCCTGTAATAAAAATTTGTGTGAAGTACAGAACTTCGAGGATTGACATGTTAAGGATATATATAACTATAGCTAACACACAGCATTTATCGGAACATGCCTCAATATATCTTCCTTTTATAGGATATATAACTACAAGGAGAAGGGAGAGTAGGAAAATTATAAGTGGAAAGTCTTTTATTTGCCAAAGCTCAGTGTTTTAGACATCTTATGTAGTTGGTTATATGCTGTACAAAGACAGACCAGGAATAGATCTGGCAAGCATTGCTAGAGTTTTTCTGTTCTTGCCTGACATTAATCTGTGCTTTCTTTACACTCCAATTATCAGTTTTCGGTTGCTTTATGTGCTCCCAACTTGGAATTAAATGAGACAAACCATGTTTAAAAATCAGAATTCATTCTGGCAGACAGATGCACTGGTTACTCTTTCTGTGCTGTGCACGAATCCGTGTGATCTGCTCAGAGGTATCTCCAGCGAGCAGAGCTAAGGCTACAAATGGATCTGTGGAGCTGAAGATGTGAAGTTGACGATACTGCCTGTTTAAGACCAGAAATAACATGGGCTATTAATAACACAGGTCTCATACGTTATTAATAGTTTCCTTGGTTCCCTCATAATTACACAAAACAGTCACACATTTTCTGGTTCCCCACTCTGCGGAGTAATTTACAAGCATATGCTCTTTTAGACTCTTTCAAACTCTGCTGCACGAGTATATAAATGGTGGCAGCATTATAAAACCCTTGACACTGTTCCAGCATTTAAAACCTCTGTTTATCCAGGATTCAGCAAGGACAGAAATGACTTTCATGACAGAACTCTAGTAATGCTCCCACTAAAGCTCGGCTCCTTGAGATACCATTCATTAGCTCTGAAATTTATGTCTACTATATATTGGCTTCAGGCAGAATAGGGCAAACACTTTTAATGAAGGAGAACGGGATTTTTCGCCTTGATCCATGCAAGTCAGTGTCTGATGTTATCTTGGAGATAACTAACAAACATCGGGTTTAAAATAGAACGGCAACGAGCTGCTTCTCCCGGTCAGGAAGCCCTCCAGAGCTTCCCAGTGTGCTGCTCTGCACCCAGGGGGGTTACTTTCGATGTGAATGTAAATATGTCCAGGAAATTATGAAAAAGAGGAATTTTAAATGTAAGCAAAATAGTAAAAACAGCACAAACAGCATGGTGAATTACCAGGAAATGACAGTATTTATAAAGAGCATTGAAAGAGGAAAGAGATGGAGAGGGCGCAGATGAGTGCAATGTGTCAGCGGACACGAGTTCCCGTGGGGAGAAGGGTGAGGGTGGGATGGGAGCCCTGAGTCCGACCCCCCTTCCCTGCCCCCCCCAGTGAGAAGCTCTGCATATGGAGCAGTCCTGGACGTCCGCATCCCTGCATGCTTTAGAGAAACTTTTTTTTTTTTTTTTTTTCATGAAGAGAACCCTTACATTTTAAAAGAACGTGAAATGAAACTCTAAGTGATATAAAGCTGACAAAGGACTCCAGACTAAAATGACCACTTAAAAACGATTTCTGGTTTCAGTGCTGTTCCTTGGGTTGGATGTCATCAGCCTCTTGCAGGTTAGGGAGTGGTTTTACCTTAGCTGAGGTCAAGGACCTCGCTGTAAGGACCTGTGTGTGCTAACTTTGCAAATATAAAATAACATGCAATATGGCCATCTCCTAAGTCTTAGCTAACAAAATTGTAGCATGCCATAATGTCAGCATATCCTCAGAAATGAAACAAATGCTGCACAGAAAAACAATTGGTGCTTGTCATATTTGTCTTCATAGCTTGTATTACACTTCTCAAGTACTTTGCAGTGCTTGAATATTATTTTAGCCTAAAAGAAGTTGCAGTTTTTCTGTATGAAGAATAAAATTAAGACAAGTGATAACTTAGAAGTTACCTAATGAGGAATCGTCCCATCTGCCTCCTGAAGACTGGGTCTGCAGCTTGGGATTCTGCCCTTTTCTTCAGCACAGCCTGCAGCTTCAGATTAGTTAGACCAGAGGGTTTCAATACCTGGGCACCTACTGTCATGTGTGTAAATCGTCTCACCAATACGATGTGTTGCTTTGGTTGAATGGCCATAGATCCTCAGTGCATCACTGACACTGACAGTGCTGCAGTCATATCACGAAGGAATTAAATACCGAGTAGTATGTGACTGTAATAATGAATAATACATACCATGGGATTCAGATTAAATATAAAAATCTTAATTTTTTAAATCAGTTAGGTAATGATGAAGGAACTCTTTTGTACCACAAACTGTTTTGGAATGTGCATTTACATGATTACTATATTAATTCATTATAAATTTTTTTTATTATAGGTAGGGATGTATCAACCCAACTTTGAAAGTCTGCATCTTTAAATACTACCAAAGGCCCTAACACATGGGCAGTAGCTTCCCTACATCTATGTCTTCATTCAAGAAGGGGCTTAACTCTATATCTGAGGGTGCAGAGCCAGCTGGCTTTGCTCTGGTAAAGAAAAGCACATCTGGATTCCCCACCCACATTTATCAGTTCACTGATCTATTCTAACCTGGGTAACGAAAGGTTAAAGAATTAGACTGTTTTGTATAAAAAAAAAATCTAGTTCATGATGAATGGATTCTCTCTCCTCAAACTGTATTGAGTATCAGCAGAGTGTCTGCAGAGTGTTTATATCAGTACATACTCTACTGGTTACATGCTGGAGAGAGACCCACTAAGTTATTTCTTTACCTTTTTAAGCAGTATTTCAAACATATGTAAACGGCTGTAATCTGTATTACTGGGTCAAACTTCGTAGATTATTTTCTAGAGTAAATAAATTAGATTATGCTGCTCTGCCGATGAATTGTCATAGTGGGGCCAGTCTTAAGCAAAAGCTACAACAAATATCTCCCAAAGTGTGTTGCAGTCTGCACAGGAGATGTGATCTCCAGAGGAGCACAGTAGCTTTACTTACTTTACATATTTCTTATTTAATCTGAATGAATGTGACCAAGTATGCAGTTACACTGAATATGCATTTAATTCTTTCGAGAATTCTGTGTATGCATTTTGTCCAACTCATTTCGGTGCAGGACAGAGAAGGTACATTACTTCAGCTGTTTGTACCCTGAAAGATGCTCTGAAAAGCAGGTAGTCAATTCAGAAGTGTAACAGAGGTTTTGTGAGCTTTTTTCCAACTGGTGTTTGGATTTTTACGTGAACAAAAGTTTGCTTGGCTGGGGGTTTTAGTTATTTGTGACAACCAAAACTCAGATGCTGTATTATCCTGTACTTGCTTGGCTGCCTTCATAGGAATATTTGTGAGCTTGTCACACCTTTCTTTTGAAATGAAGCGGAAAATCTCTAGCACTGAGTCTGGTTTTGGGTTTCATCACATAACTTTCAAGCTACCATAATCTACAGTGAATTTTCACTAAAATAAGCTACATATTTCCTCAGAGTTAGTGAAGAGAGTAATAAAATGTGGATTAGCTGCTAAAAACTCCTATGAAAACTGATTTTCAGTATGCGAAAGGGAAAGAAAATGATTACTCTGTCTCCATGATGAAATTGAGAGAAATAATTTTAAAATCAGCTCAGTCCTTTTCTCACTATGTCTAACATCCAGGATACTCCGTGCACTTTGTACTAGTGTCAGATAGAGAAAGCTCATGAATGATATACCTTTGGAGGCAGAGCTGCAATGGCTTCAGCCCTGCGTGTCTTCCTATGGAGGTTAAATAAATAAAACAAGTGGTCAGTAGCTGGTTCTTGAATTCCTGCTGAAAACCAAGATTTAACACCCTTTCAGCAGTGTAAGGTTGAATTTATTACAAGAGAACTCCATGATAAAAAAACCCACAACTTTTCTCTGAACTACAGAAAATGAAGATTTTCAGTTCCTCAAATTCTTGTGAAGTTCTTGCCTACCTTCAGGAAGGACTGGGCAAGGTTCTGTATTTCAGTTCCTTCCAGTTTTTTAAAAGATGCTTGGATTATGTATTGCACCAGTTGTGGTGATGGTTGCCGTATGGCATTAAAAAAAAGTAACCTCTCAAAGATCAAGTGTCAATCTACAAACAGCAGAAGTTGAGGTGTCCTTCTGAAATTCTTGCTCCTATTTCCATAAGGTTTTTTTTTTTTTTGCGGGTGGAGTTTGTCCTAAAATCCCACAAAGCACTTCCTGGCAATGACAACACAGTTATGTCACACTTGTGTGAAGCATGAGAACAATATCACCAGACTTCCGTGTAATCTATCAAAATTTCCTAGGTACCCTTTTACACTAATTTTCTCTCTGTTAATTCACTACAAAGCATGGGATAATTGCAAGTTTCAATGTGTCCTGATATTATAGGTCACTACAATTTTCTTCTTCTCTCCAATGTGTTTACTAGCCCTTCAGCTTTGTTTGTGAGCAAATTTGACCATGGTTGAACCTATATCAAAAGGAGCATTCAACAAAGCACTACTCGTTAGCCCTTAAATTCGTCGTTTGTTAGCTGACTTACATTCCTGTGCAGCAATCCAAGCAGACAGAAGGGCACACAGGGAGCCTTGGCAGGAACGAAGGGACTCTGGTGGACGACCGATGAATGCACAATTGATGCTTTCTACAACAGCATGATGGCCTCTTCTTTTAATTGCGCTCCACTGAGTGGAGCTGCTTTGTGCACTTGTGGAAAGTGCTCTCTGGCAGATAATTTTTATTGCGGTTCCTCTGCAACCAGTTGACAGGTTGCAACCCAAGCTATTGGACATACATCTGGCCAACACAATGAATACATTCATGATCCATAATATTGATTATTACAGAGCATTATATATAGGAATGAAGTCAAATAGCCTGAAAAATCTGCAAGTGGAGTGCCAGTCCATGTAGCAACATACGTCATTATGGCCATCACCCTGGTTCTCTGTTCCCTATGCTGACTGTTGAGTAGACAGATCAGTCCAAGGTCTCAGCCCCTCATCTTTGAAAACCATCTATTGACTGGCTCCTGCTACCTTTGAGATTGCTTCTCCTTTCGTGACTAACATCTTCCAAACAGCTGCATCCCAAAGAGCAGGGAAGTTACTTTTTACTGTGGGAGGTTCGAGACTGTAGGAAATTCAACTTTTTCCAGAAGCCATGTAAAATAAAGGTAATATCAACTCTTCCCAGAATTAAAGGTCAAATTTGCTTCCTCGGTTTTAGATTTACATCAGTAATTTTATCCCACATAAAAAATACTCAACTGGCTCAGTTGGGTACACAAATGGACACACAGTAATTAGGCTGTTTCTCGTGTAGAATGAGAAGGGAAAGAGGAAGTAGATCGTTTATTATTTCTCCTTTTAGATGCCCTGAGTTTCCTGGATAAGCTGGTGGAGGGGACCATGTAGATTGCAGCTTAGGGAAGATGTATGAAATAGGCCAGAAAGAGCTGCAGCTGGTTGGTTTTCCATGATTTCCAATTCTTACCTGTCAGTGGGCATATGTGCATGTAAGGGGTGTGAATAGGGGATACTAACGAGTCTCAGCAGTTCTTTCTTTCTTTTGTTCTTTCATGTTTGCTTTGTTTGAAGCTATCTGGGCCGCATCGCCGAAGACAAAAATATTAAGCCTTGCAAGCGAATAATAGATGTAATCTATTAATTTTTCTTAACTAACCCAAAAGACTGAACTGTGGAAATACTTTCTCTCCTAGTGACATTGATTTAAGAAGATGACTATGGTCCTGACTGGCAAAAAGTCTTATATTTAGTTACAAAATATTTAACGTGCTGTCCTCAATGAGATCATTCCCCTCAGATCTTCACATCTGGGAAGCAGCAGGCAGGAATCATCAGGGCTGTCACCTCCAGGATAACAGCACTGCCTATCACCACCAGGTGCTTAGTACCACATCGCAGCCGGCATTTCAACGTGAACCTTGCTTCGGGAATGTCAGTCTTACTGCTCTTCTGCTTTGGGATAAGGGCTAGTCAAAGACTGGCAGGATGGTTGTTCACAGAGGTCTTTCTATTTGGTATGTATATAGCTATATAAGGTAGGAACACAAAAGGATGGTCTCAAAACCCAATGTTGGTGCCCACATATGAGGCATGTGATGGGTTCAGTGGTGTTCAAATGTTCATTTTTGGTTTTCTGTGTTAGAGCTTTGCATAATTCAGATGCAAATGGAGGCAGTGAATGCCTGTACATTTTGAAAGTAGGGTACGTGTGCAATTCGGGGTCCTGACTGAGCCCATGTGACATGCACAAAGTTTTCTTTGCTGTCACTTTGATCTTGTAATTCCGAGATTTGCAAAGCTCAAACTGAGGGAAGATGATTCATCCCAGAATGACTGTTTGTCCTTTCCTGAGCAGCCTAAAAGTTGCAAGATGTTATTAAAGGCTGCGCTCTTTTCCAGGTCAACTTCAATGCATATGCAAAATGATAGGCAAAGCCTTTAGCTTCTCCTTATTGTGCTCAAAGCACTGAGCTGTGAAATAATGCTTAGAATTGATCACAGATGCATAACACAGTCCACCTAATGTGATAAAACTCCTTTTGGTATAAGGCACAATTACAGAGAATCCAAACGCAAGCAGACGATGTGTGTACTTTATAAATTGGATAATAAAATAAATGTTCATCGTTACTTTAGAACTCTAGTGTTATTCACAAATGCCTATAGATCTTAATGGAATAAATGCAGTATCTGAAGGTGGAGAATACTAGAGCTTATTTTGGCATAAAGTGCTTGATTATTGGAACTTCCTATTAGAATTTCCTGTAAAGCTCATTTATGGAAATAATTAGAAACAAACTCTTCAGATCGACTTTGCCAGACTAATCTTCTTTACAAATTGCCACTCTAAAGTAATTTCTGGCTCTCTGTTCTGAGAAACTTTATCACAAGGAAGGAATGCAATATTAGGTTTGAAAATTAATACGTGATAATCTTCTGATGAGTGTTGGACAGCGCGTAATGAGCTTATGCTTTTGCAAGCAACTGAGTGAGAAAAATATTGCTGAAATGAAGGAGGAGAGCTGGGATGAGTCTGAATCCTTTTGAATTAAATTTCATACCTTAGAGGATATGTAGAGCTCTAGTATCTGGTTTGCAGTTGAACAAGGTTAATAGTGTTGTGACTCTTTGGAAAGGTATATTCAGTTTTTAGGGAGCTCAGGTTGAATAGAAGTGATCCGGAGTAGATTTTTAGAGACTTGAAACAATACTAGAGTGCTGTACCCTGGCTCAGAGTGAGATAAGTATAGAGCCATAAGTGCAATATAAACTCTTCTCTTCTGGCTGAACACCTCCGCAAACGTAGCTAATTGGAAATGCTGGACACTGGAAGATAGACAGACTTTAATTTTCCAACTCTAGCCAGAAATGCAAAGGGTTGAGCAGTATCCAGCTGCAGAGTTAACTTCTTAAGGCACTTGCTGCTCCCTACTCTCTTGCAGCAGCTTTCATGATCAGGCTTTCTCTCCGTTGGTCTCACAGGACAGAAAGTTGAAATACCTCATTTAAAAACAAGTTTCATTTAAATATTTCTCAGATATTTCCCTGTAGTGTTTACTATCTTTGCTGAAAATCACTTAAACCTAAAATGTTTACTCTCTCATGTGTGATTGGACTGAACATGATGCATAGATTTTTAGGTGAGTTTGAACATATTTGCATTCAATGTATTGAGCACATAAACCAGGTTCTACCTGACTTTTATTTACTTATTTTTATTAGTTTAGCTTGAAGTGTAAATGTAGTTGTAAGTATACAACCCTTGCCATAGAAGGGATGCTCATCAGCAATTTCTCATATCTTACATTTTCTTAAATACATTCTCATAACAGATAAGTAATAACCATTTGCTGCACAGCAAAACAGAAGGGATCTAATATGCTTACGGAATGGAAGATAAGAATTTCCAAAGCATAACTGAATATACCACTTGAGGAGGAGAAAAGAGCAGCAAACAATATCGCTGCTCTGTGCTTTTAAGAGAATACATATCTGTGAATTCTTTCTTTGTTAAAGTGTAAGTCTGTGATTGATGTCAGCTGGTAACATCACTGTCAGTTGCACTGCAACTTAAAACAGACATCACCGTGAGCTTTCAAATGTCATTTTATTTCTGCAGTCATATCACAAAGCCCAGTGCCTTACAGGATAACATGTTGCCCTCTTCATTCATCTCTGGCACTATTCCAGTGTAGCTATTGTAAGTCTTTGGCAGTTCAAATTCAGTCTTTTTTTTCTTCAGACCATAGTTTACTTAAGAAGAGGTAAATAAAAGAATCCTGTGCCATATGCAAGAATTTTCTCAGGTAAAAGTGCCCCAAATTAATTGGGCAAAACAAAGGTGATCTGCAAATGTGCTGCCTGGTGAGGTGTGCCAAGAGGATGGCCCAAACCTCCTGAATTCCCCTATTCAAAGATGACATGAAAAACTGAAGTTATAAATATACCGTTAATACCAGGATGATTAAGGGTGATGTGCAGGAACATTTCCCAGACTGACTCAACATCGCCTCAGTGCAGACCCTTAATAAAAAGCCCACTCGCTAAGTCAAACCTCTAGTTTCTGACAGCCTGGGTGGCAGCTGTAAACAAACAATTTTAAAGAATTATTTATAAGCAGGGGGTAAACACTTCACAGAGCCAGAGAGCAAATGGTATCCTGCAAGGTCCTCACATTACCTAACTGCAGCTTTCTGGTTTAGCCCAGAGGTATCTGCCTTTCTGTCCTCACTAGATGTGGAACAAACTTAGGAGCCTGGATCTCAGCTTAGCTAGCTGAAGCAGAGGGTGAGACTGTCCCCTTTCAGTGTAATCTGGAAACTACTTCACTAAATCAATTTTATGAGGAGACTTATGATCAGCCAAATAAATGCTCTTTGTGGGAGGTGAGGATAGGGTACAACACCATGACCTTGCTGAGGCCAATGCAAGCTTTAGACATTGATCCATGCAGGGATTAAGATTTCATCCCACTGATCAGTACGTTAACTCCCAGTAATTCACAATTGCTGACTACAGAAGTAATTTCTGCAGCTGGGGCAAAAGTGGATTTGCCACAGCCAGTGCCTGAAAATTACAACAAATATTTTTTGCAAGCAGATGTTGATACCAAGGTACACATTTTTCTCATTTCTCTACTGTAGAACTACCCACAACTTGGGTTTCATTATTTCTAATGATGTGTAGATGCTTCTTGTTCATGACTGATTTTCTGCTCACAACATACTCTCTTAATATTTTTAACCATCAAGTGACCAGGAATTACTCCTTGGAAATGCACAAATAGTATCTGCTGCTTAGACATAAGTGTAGGAGAATTTTAAGTCATAACCTCTTTCTTCATTGGAGGTCAAGATGGGTCTGTTTTCCTATATGAAGGTGCTAAGATGTAAAAATCTTCTGGAAATATGTATATATGTGGTGGTTCTTATATACGTAATGGTTCCCCTTTGAATATTTCTTTAACATTTGGCCAGATACAAAGCTTTTCCCCCAGGGTTTTTTATTTCAATAAAATGACAGTAATAGGATCTGAATACTGGAAACAATAGCTTCTTCTGCGGGGCTTCCAAGGTTCATACATTTTTCTCACTTGTTACACATGTAAATGATGGCTCTGTGCTTCTCATAGGTTTGTTTATTTAAGCCACTGGGTATTCTACAGGAAAGAGAGAGTCACAATACAATTCTAAAATCCTGCAGAAAATACAATTTTCCATTAAATTTCATGTTTTTTTCCAGAAGAGCTCATTCGTTAAATGGGGGTAGGGGTTGGGAGTGGAGGGGGAGCGGGCGGGAATAGGGAAAAGGAGCATTGAGATCTCTTTAGAAAATTAGACTTCAAAGCACCAAATATACATTACTAAAACTTAAAATTGGCTTCATTAACTTCTCTAAATTATGCAGGCATTAGTAGGATTCTTATTATTAATTCATGTAATTGTTTATACTAGTTTTTTGATGGGGCTTTATATGTTTATTTATTTATTTCTGCTATTCCAGCACTGCATTGATGGGACTCATTAAATGTAATGGCATTTGGCAATTTATCACACAGATTAAAAGCCCTTTCCAGATCACCTCTAGTCACCCTTTCTTTTAGAGAACATCTTTGGCGTATAACCGGAACACAGTGAAATGCACAATTTTCTTGTATGTGGCATTTCAAATGCACGCAGTTGAGTGTTTAACCACCATTCCTCCCTTTTAAAAAGAACTCTTTCAGACTTCTGTGTTAATTCTAACCACAAAAAATGTGCTTAAAAATACACAGGGTAGTATAACAGCTTTGTTAAAGTCAATAATTGGCTTTACCTGACTGTATTTTATCAACTACCTTCAAAAGGTGCTGTAGAAGAGCTTTTCAAACACTAAAAAGCTCTATTATTCAAGACTATTGTAACACTAGCAATATAGAGAATAACCTATTCCCATTTGTGCATAATGAGGTTGTAAATTCCTTCGAAGGTTCTGGCAACATTATGAACCACCAGAACAAACACCAATTTTTTTTTAATGTCACCAAAGTCAGGCCAATCAATTTATGCAGCTTTTTTAAGCAGATTACCCCTTCAGAGCACGGTAGGGCAGCAATCAAAGTACTGCAAACATCAGCCAGGCTGTATGGTAAGCGTGCAGTGCAGGGGATGGAAGATACAAAAGAATCATTCAAAGTCCTGTTGCTTCTGAAGTCTAAACCACTGAGTGAAAGGGTGTCATACAGCTTTTTTTTTTCAAAGACTCTGCCGTAGTAGTTATATTTTTTATCAAAAGTCAGGTTTTAATTAAGGAGTCTCTCCATTGCAGATGTATTCCTGTGCTCATAGTCAGCAGTGCTGAGCAGTAGGTTAATACAAGATTATGTGGGGAAGACAGCAGTTGCTCTGCATAAAGATACATACACCTCAGGGTGTGTTTGTCCTTCTGTTACAAGCTGCATCTTAATGTTTTTTTCTGTTACTGGTGATTTGAGAAATGCTTAGGCCAGCAAACGTTCATCACTAATTGCATAGAAGTGAAAAATACAAGGTGATTTGTAGGAGGGCAGTAAAAATGATGAGGTCACTTATGAGGAATGAAAGAATGGCAGAAGATGATGAATGTTTTGAAGTTTTTAAAGATCTCATTATTTTTCTGCATCTATGCTTTTTGCCCCTTCCCTTTCATCCAGCATTACCAGGGTAGTAAAGGATATCACAGCTGCAAACCTAACGTCAGCCACATGATGATGGCCTGAACTGCAGAGTCTGTGACTGTCCGAGGCTTTAGATTTTACTTTGGAGTTGTCACATGAACAAGTTTTTTTAAAATAGATCCTTGAATTGCACTTTCCTTATGAAAGCCCTGTTTCTACGAGTATATTTCTTCGCTCCCAGAAACTTGTTGTCTCTGCGCTCTACCTCCTCTGCCTGAAATGGGAGGGATTTTCCTACCTAATCCCTGTGATTTCTTTAGTTGGACCTTCCGTGGTGGAAACGTTTGGCGTGCCTCTGTGTTTTCCTGTCCGCTTGCTATGCAAATAGATATGCTTTCTGAGCTAGTGCCAACCGGGGGAAGGAGGGGAGTTGCTAGCTGGGGTGAGGAAGGACTAACCCGTGACCTTGTCCGAAGGCTGTGTGTAAGCCTTTAGCTTTTGTTCAGCCCAAGCTGGATGGTCTGAATTACTTGTGACTGATGTGCAGTAATCAATCACACTGGGAGCTTTCCCAGCTCTGAAAAGGATACAGAGCTAGGGACGGAGAAGTTAACATTTCAAAGTACTGTTGTCTACATAATTTTCAAAGTTCTGTCCACTCAGTTGTGTCTAGTTTGAATTTATACTGCACCATATCTCCTCCATGGGAGATTGTGAACATTGACTAAAGAAATTTTCACCAAAGGCAAAAATAAACTTTATAGACACTTTAAAACTACCACTGATGCATTCTTCAAAAACATGCACATCAACATTTTGTGAAACCATCACCCCGTACCAGTTCATATCCACCTGCCTAAAAAAGGGAAAATTCTTGTCCTCTGTGCAGAACACAAACTTGTCTGTTTATAAAATCTGTTTGGTTTGTAGCTGTGAACATCCAGGCAGGTAGTTTCTCCCAATCCCTGGGACAGGGGAAAAGAAAGAGTCAGCGGTCATTAGTGTGCAGAATTATCTCAAACACAATAGATTTTCCTCATGAAAAATCACACATAATCTCCATAGCAACCACACATAATTATGCATAAGATTTCAATGTAGCAACAAAAATATGCATGGCAGGAATTGTAAAGAATAGCTATATAGTGTGAGACAGATGTGGGAGTAGATGGTGTATAGAAGACTGAAAGGCAACTGCTCTAAGAAGTAAAAAATGAACAAAAGACAGAAAGATTGCCTGCTTTGTGTTGTGGAGAGTGGTGATTAAGTCAGTACATTATCTGGAAATTGGAGATGATGGGCTCAAATGTCTCCTCGTAATATAGAGGTTCCTGATAGTGCCACAACAGTTTGAGGAATGCCAGGAGCAGTTTTATCCTACTTTCATAGGATTATTACAGCTATAAAAATGATCTCTTGAGTTGTAACTTGGCATGAAGGATCTAAATGCAGCAGGGTTTGGTTGGGGTTTTTTTTTCCAAATTTTGTTTCAGTCTGTTTCATTCTGTAATCAGATTGATTAACAGGAGCTTAAAAATATTATGGGGAGTTTTGTCATCATCTTTATTTTTTTTATCTAGATCTATCTCTCTATTTATTTATTTATCTATCTGTTCTTTGGAATTCAAAGACTGCTAATGCCTTCCACATGAGCAACTTGCTAGTGAAAGAAGGGCCTTTTCAGAATTTTTGTTTTCAAAACTGCACATGGATTTAGGGAGAGGATGGGAGAACAAGGGAGATTATTTTTTTTATGCATACTGCAGTGGTTTTTCTTTCTTACTGTGCTCGTAGTACTTTGCACAGCATCCTAGATTAACAGCCAACCCACCTGTGGATGTAATCATTCTGTATCATTAGCGAACACATTAGCAGTGGAAATGCAACACATAGATTATATATTCTGCTTAGGTATTCCTGTGCTGATGAACCCAATGATCCCATTGTCGGAGCCGGTCCAGCTCAGAAGTGGGGGCATCTCAGAGGCCCTAAGTACTTTCAGCTTCAGTAGTATTTGAGGATTCCCAGCAGCAGATTCAATAATTAAGTTCACGCTTCAAGGGCAATAATCCGGTGTCAAGACATATCTATGATTAAATCATTCTGATGGTGATTTTCTTTTCATTATCATGGCCTGATCCAGAGCACTACATCTAACCTGGCTCTTCTGAACTCAGTCAGATACTCTGACATTGAATTCAGCTGATTTTGACTAATGCCATTTAAAAAATGGTATAATCACATTAATCAAAATTTTGGCTAAAAACATGGGAAAGAAGATACACTAAACTGATCCATAAAATTTCATTCAACTATTTCCATTCAACTAGTGTTATGTGCGTTATTGAAACTCAAAGATTTATTTCAATCCAGAACAGATTTAAGCCATAGGAATGCATAACTTCTTACATTTAATATTTTATGCAAAAATGGAACTTCATTCCAAGCTTGTCTTCCTCAAATAGCAGATCACAGGGATAGCAGAGGTGGTTTTAGTATGTCACCCCATTAATGCATTCACATTGCTAATTTGCCTTATTGAAGACTCTCAGCTTTGTTCATAAATGAGAAAAGATAAACCAAGAACTGATCATGGTTCCTAATCCATGTTTTTCTTGTCCCTGAGCAATTAATAGTTTTTAATTTGAATAATTTTTAATCCTAAGTGGAACTCCCAAGTGAGAATCAAACCAGACATTTCTCTGCCCTTACACTTTGCAGTCTTCTAGAGACGTCATCTTTTCCTCTCCAGGTCTTCTTGATCTTTCCTTTATTTAAAAACCAAAGGTCTTGTCTTCCAAGAGCTGGTAAGTATCTTCACTTTCCTTATGGCTGATGGCAGGCAGCAGGCTGTCACTTTGGGCACCTCAGAAACAAAGATCATAGCATGGCAAACTCCAAAGCATCTTCTTCTATAAAAATGAGTAACAAGCTAAACAAATGTTATAGTCAGGTAATAATAAAAGACTTGCTTGGACTGTAGACCAATTGTGAATGCAGGTGCAAGCGACTTCCTTTTTTTGTTTAAAATATCTGAAAATTATCACCAATTGTCTGTTGCCGTGTAGCCAAATGATGGTCAATACTCAGACATACAACTAAGACTAAGGACAGAATTTAAATCTATGTCTTGCAATTCCTTCTTCTCATGAATATCTAAACATCTGCATGACTGAAGTGTGGAGTGCTAAAGTGGAATAGCCTTGCCTGTCTAACGATGAGCTATGCTAACTATAAACAAGGTTTATCCCAGGATTCTCTGGGTTTTGATTCTACTGTCTTGCACTAATAGGAATTAATTGTTTTGAATCCTCTTTTATAGAGCATTCAAGATTACATTAGCTTCTACTTTTAATTTATGTTGCTTCTAGTAAATAGGTTTACCAATATTAAGTATGAATGAGTTTTAGATATTTTTCTCGCGTTCAATGTATCACTATTCCTTACTATTCAGTTAAAATCCTTTCCAAATGAAGCAAAGGTGGCTAAAGGAAGATAATTGAAAGTTTGACTAAGATTTTCTAGAAACAAGGAAGCAAGTGCTGCACCCTGTTGAACTCTATTAACATTTCATACCACAAGATGTTCTGTCTGCTAATATAAAACATAATAAGATGATTTGTCAGTAGATATATGCCAAACTTTTTATTCCACTCTCAGTCCATTTTATTTGCATATAAAGTGGCACATTTACGCTCAACAATAACTAGTCCTGAAGGAATGATATTTAAGAGGAGAATATAATTAATCTATTCAGGTCATAAACATTTTCTTCAGGGCAATGGGCAACCATCTAAGACAACCTTCATAATCATGCATGTATATTACTAAAATGCTTTAAAATGAGCTTGGCAAAGCTGAAGATAGACAAAATGTTGTCATTTTATTCCAAGGAAATGTTTATGTTTGTCTTACACAGCATTTTCAGAATTATCTTAAGAAAAAATTCCTCTGTATTTTTGATGTTTGGCTTTGTGTTGACGCTGCATTCTGTTCCATAGTGTGCTTAAATGATATATGTGTTGTGTTTCCCATCCTTTTGTCTCAGAGCTCAAAAAGCATACAGGAATTTTGCTGTTTTTCAAATATTACGACTGCCTTATATGGAAACTAGTTAAAAAGCTACTTAGTAGTTCTAATTACAATAAAAGGTTTTCAGCAAGTCTGCCAAAAGAGAAGGCATTTTCTGAACACATTTTCGTGCTACTTCATCTTGGGGGTCTTGACACATGGTTTTATAAACTTTAGTTATTTCTGTATTTTTTGAAAGTTGTGTAGATTAAAGAGGCGGAAGAGAGGTGGGAATGGGACGGTGTGTAAGGGAACTCTCTGGTCTGCTGCAGTATTCCACCCCCTCGTAGTACCATGCGGGATGTTCCTGACCTCTTCACCAATTCTACTATATTAAGCTGCAAGAGGGGGTTCATATTGATTGCAAATTATGTACAGAGGCAATCAGTACAAAGAGCCAGATTTGTATGGGCATAAATGAGATCAAAATCTTTTTACTTTTTCCCATACTCCAGTTACAACATTTGCTCTGGAGAGAGGTGTTTTGCACTGGGAACTGATTTAAACCTTCTGGCCCATTTCCATAACTCCATCCCCATATTTTATAGTCATAAACTAATTTATATTCCAGGAGGAAGGGTCAGAATATCTGTAGTTCACCCAGCGCGCTTGCTCTCTGAACTGGAAGACGGCTCGCTCTCCCTTTGCAGGCTGAGCACATCCTCTCTCTTCTGCTTTTAGTTTCTAGCAGGCATGAGAACAAGGCCCAAACCATGTCCTTTTGCAAGGAGGTGTCCCAAAGTTCAGTACAGTCTGCTGCCACTCACTATGCATGATCTTTGAGAATTTCACAGAAAAGCCCTTCAGTTCAGTTCTGTTGGAGCTTCGGGAATGTGGGCTGTTCGCTCCCCAAGAGGCAATGCCCCTGTGCCAAGTACACCGCTTGGTAACGGGGGCTGATAAATGGGCGAATAGGCAGAGGGTGTGTGAGAAAACACAGGGGAGGCAGCCGTAGCTACCTGAGTTTACGTGTGTACCTGTTTTGACATAATATTTTAAAATAATGAAAGGAAAAAGGAAAATAATGCTAAGTAGTCACAAAAGCCCCTAGTCAACAAAGCACTTGCTTAAACCCCTATATTGCTGTGGGATGGGCTCAAACCTATGCACTCAGTTCCCTTTAATGCCGATGCAAGTTGCCTATGGAGCCCTATGAAAAAATGTTTCACTTCTTAGAAAAAATTTTAAATGTTCATTTTATTTTCTTAGACACAAAAGGGCCAACAGATAATGTTCAAGCCCAGAAAGTGAGTAGACTCTGAGCCGCTTCTGAGGCACCGTTATTACCCTGTGATAAATTGACCTACCACACATAGATAAGTCAAAGACAAGTAACAGTCACAAGAGTGAAGCTGAAATAACTGGTAATTACTGATGCCAGTACAATACAAACCCTTCATACTTTGATTAACTGTAACTAATTATGTGAGTTTATCATCTTTATAATCTATTTTAGATATTTTGTGGACATAGCAGAAGAAAACAACGTCCCACATTTACCAGTCAGGAACACTCAGTTATTGCAGATGCAGCAGGCAATTCAATCTGATCATTAAACTTCAGATTTGCTTTAATCTCATGTTCCCAACAAATTCAAACTGCTCTTAGAGCAGCGTCAAAGGACTCGCCACAGCAGAAGATCAATTTGTCATGCTCTTATTATCCCTGTGCTTCAACTCGGAGGGAAGCAGAGTTCGGCTGGAGCTCGATAGACAGAGGAACCGGCGTCTGTATATCTGTGTCATAAGGCAGATGGATTGGTGTTAGCGTGTGCATTTCACTCTGTGCGAGGGAGAAAAAGTGTATAGCTACTGTATATGAATGATACCATTTTCCTTGTGATTGGATTTTTAGTAGTCAGAATCTAATGGGCCAAATAGATGGCTGCTCCGAGGAAAATGAGAAGGCTGTAGGGACAGAGCTGCCTTTCTGAAGGCCATGCATCTATTTGGGACTTAGACCTTCTCTGAAAATGTGTTTCTAATTTTGGCATATCAGTGGGAAAGAAATTCTGAGCCTAAGTGGCATGGAGTGAAATGTTTTACTTTTATAGATATATATATAGATATATGTAGGGTTCAGACTTTTGAGTTTTAGCAGCTTTTAAAAATGTAATCACATTTATCCTGTGAGCTCTTCAGATTCTCTCACTCTTAATTTTCTACCGACACCTGTACACCTATCTCATAAAACGCAGGAGGATGCACGCTCAGCACCTCTCACCGAGCAGCTGTGCAGGTATGATACAGCCCATCTCCTGCCAGCGGAGGGACTTGCACTGTCTCGTCCTCTCTCTGCTCTGTTCTCCGCCATGGGTTTTTACCTTCCTGATGAAAAATCAAGCCCTTCATGGGAACACGGCAGGGTGGATTGCAGAAAGCAAATGGTAGAGCTAGCAAGGAGAAGGTAACGGGATTTTCCGTTAGCTCCATCTCCACAAATTTCCACTGGGATAAAGTGAATTTCAGCAGCAGTAAAATTCATTGCATCTGGACTAACCTCGCGGAAGGAGGCTTTCTGTCTGCGGTATGACAGGAGAGGCATGGCCTAGAGAAAATCAATGATGAGGCAATTGAGAGCAGTGAGCTGTTCCTGTAAAGTGCAAACTTATCACCATCGTGAGCAGATAATAAGAATCATTTCATTTACACTGTAGAAACTTGTTCAAGGCAGCAGCAGAGGTGTAATAACAGACCTTACTTCTGGAACTGACAGCAGGGAATTGAGGTAATCCTCAGGCAAACACTGGTCCCCACATTTTTCCCCCCTGTTTTATGAAAGGTCATATTTCTTCCCTGAAACCGGAGGCCTTTTTGGACCTCTTGAAATCTTGAGCTGTCAGTGAAAGGGCTGCATGGCCCAGCGCCCAGGAGTGCTGACACCTCCCGCCTAAAGTCCAAACCCATCCCACACTGTTGCTGGCAAGAGAGCTTATAGAAAGGGGAGCTTATAGGACGGAGCCACCTACAGCCCTGGTTTCCCCTCACCTCGGTGGCAACAGCACGGGTGGCTCTGGTTGCTGTAGCCCTGGTACATGTATTACTGCTCACTCGGTTCTTGTGCTGGTGGAAGGAGAGCAGAGTGCCATATATTGGTGACTTGTAATGAACAGAAATTTTTGACATGCTTGGATAAAAGGTAAAATTCAGCTGGGTTCAGTGCTACCTTTTAATTATCACAAGCCCTGCAAGGAACTGAATGGCTGTTAAAGGGACTCAGGGATTTCCCTAACGCCTGCCCTAAAACTTACCTGTTCTTCTGAAAGACCTGTAGTCAGAACTACTGAAAACAGAGGACGCAGACTTCTCCAGCTCTGTCCTCTCTTCATCACGATCTTTTATGCATTTTAGTTCAACGAAATAGAAAGAGATCATCTGGCACATAATACTTAGGGAGTACAGGAGGATGCAAAGCTGTCAGGTTATTCCACATAGAAGTCTGGGGACAGCCCGAGGTTAAAAGCCTTTCAGAAGAGGTCAGTTCTGAAGGGTGTGCTCACTTGTAATGGGGTTCTCTGGAGTAATTTAAAGTTCCTTCTGAGATCTTAATGATCTGCATTCGGTGTTTCTTTCGGAATGCCTGCATTTTATTACCTCCTATGAAGCTCCCAGGGCTCCCAGTGAAATTTGTTCAACTGTTTGCAATCACACCAACCCACCCACCCATCCCCATGAAGTCATGCACAAAAATTGCAGGATGTCAAATGTCGTAGGCATTTCTTCATTGCCTCTGGAGCCCAAAATCCCTCTGCTACCCCTGGCTTATTTATGGCTTACAACTAGAGCAATGTATTTGTTTTTTATTAACCAAAAGCCCATGAGACCAGTTTTAAAATGAAACTAAAAAATGCACAGGAGCCTAAATATCTGTCATTTTTGTAATGTACAAGACTCTCCGGCAAGTCAGAATGCAATTGGTATGTTGCACAATTTATGCTACAAACTAATCACGTCAAGATGGCTAAAATGGGTTGTTAATTCATTTATATCCTTTCTTGTGTTGTCAAGGACCTAATAACATTCACTTTAACTATAATAAGGATGGGTTGCACAGTTATTTAAAAAAGGAAACCACTTTTATTTAATCAAAACATTTTTGGTAAAGTAGGTTTTTTGAAGTGTTTATGGTCTGGATGGATTGCATGTCTATTGCAACTGGTCTTGCTGATTCAATCATTTTACTGTTAGTGGAATCAACGACCAAATATTCCATCAAGCAAAACAGAAATTAGACGCTTGTATTATTTCTTGTCAATTATATCATTATTATTTGTTTTAAACATAGGGGTTTATTGCATGTTACTATTTAACCTAACATTAACAGCCATCAGGATGAAATGAAACCTTCACAGTACTCAGCTTTTGGTTAATGTGCTTTAGAACCTCACAAGAAGACTTACATCTCTAACATTGTGGCAGTAAAACCTGTTTAAAACAAAGATCAGAAATATACCCAAAATTGAAAGAATTAAAGTGCAAGGAAATCAAGTGCTCCTTTAGACAACTGTATGGAGTCCTGATCTTACAAATGATTGCACATACTTGTGTTTCTGTTTCTGCAGTTTTCTGCCAATGTAGGACATGAATCTGCCTGCACAGACTAAAAAAGGACCTAAAATTGCAGGACTTCCAATTGCTGTGGTCCCCTAAACTCCTTCTTCTTTACGTAAGCCTTGCCATGAAATAAATGAGGTTTTAATCTCAAGGAAGTGACCATTCCATAATTCCAAAATTTAAGTATCTGGCTGGAGATGCCTTTATGAGCTCTGACTTTTGTAACACATAGAGGACACAGAGAATCAGATTAATTTAAAATGTTTCAAGTTGCCATTCACAGCCTCAAAAATTAAGTATCACTTTGCTGCTTATGCAAAATTCAGTTGGTGGCTTTTTTTCCTGCATGGTTTTGGGCAGTGCTGTAAAATTGTAAGTTTGAACAAATTCTTCTCCTGAGGTACACAAATTCATGTATTTGCACATACTCAACTGAATCATAAAATAACAAGATTACTTATTATAATGCAAGGATTTCTGAAAGCAGTTGAGTACACTGGAAAATTTGTTGCCCAAGTAAAAAAAAAAAAAAAACTAGCCATTAGCTTGTATTATGTACTTGAATAATATAAATGATCTCACAGCTGTTCCCCAAGGATATATTGCTGTTTGCTGGGGGGCTGGTTCTTTGCTGTAGCCGTTTCCAACAGGTTGCCTATCAAGCTGGTCCTAAGCAAACAAACAAGGAACATGGAAGAAGGTTAGGTAAGGAAGTGTCTTTGTATTTGCTCCTCCAATTTGCTTTTAACTCTTAGTAATAACACACTAGACCTGTGCTTGTCACCATGTGAAATGGTGTGATTGCCCATACCATCATGATATGATGACATTGCGGCATCTGCATTTAATTCAAATTCTAACTAGATTCACTGGGTTGAAAGGTTGTATAAAATAATGTAACTGCAGCCTGGGCTGACTACTCTTACAGGTATGAGGCTGCATTTTGCCTTACATCGCTGGAGTCTTCTTGACTTCTGGATAGTTAATGACACAAATTAGACTGCAATGACATTGTCATTTACAAAATAGCAGAAATGTTCTAAATAATACCCAACATCATGTAATGATTTGAGGTTAAGCATCCACTTCTTTTAATAGGTTTATTTATTTTGTTCAACCTCTAGAAGCTATCATTGACACTGGACCATTGCTTTTAATTGCCTCACTTAAATAGCACATTTTGAAGCCTGCAGTTGTTTTTTGTAATTGTTAAAACACTGGTTGTACAACTAATATCAAGAAATTATTTCTTTTTTACACATCTTGAATTTTCAGCCTGGCAAATGCTTGAACAATCAGTAACATTCAAGTGAGCTGTCCCATGCAAGACAAAGTTTAATAGTCAGTTTTCTTATGCAGCACAGAGGTAGAGAATAGCTGCAGAGTCACCTAGTATTTAATGCGAGCTGGCAGGAGCACAGCTGGTCCTGACGTGTGTCACAACACATAGAGCCAGCAACATGTACCTAAGGCAGCCCTGGTGATTGTGGTGGGCCAGCAACCGAAAAAGGCATTGGCCCCTTTCTGTGTCTGTTTGTGCATCTGTTCCTGGCATGAAGGTGTGCTTAATTCCCTACAGAAAGGACATGAACATATTTCCATGCACTGCTCCGTGACATAGTGACCACTGCCAGGATAGTCCTATTTTTTTGAGCAAAACCTATTCTCGTACAAATCTATATGTAAACTGTCTTCCATTTAGCCACACAACCTGCATTTCTTTTGCTCTGCCTGGTGGATAATAGGTTGCTTTAGCTAGAAAGTTGGTTTTGCAGCATCTTGGATAAACTCTTCCTACAAAATACACCGAGGCGATAGAAACTTTTTCATTTACTTGAAATAATGCGAAGGGAAAGTTCCTGACACTCTTGGTGTCACAAACCCGGGCTGCCAGATGTACGCCTGCATCCAGCAGGGAACACTTGCGTGGAATTACATGGCCACTGAGTTATGTCACATCAGTGTTCTGCTTAATTTTTGTCCCTTCTTATTATGAGGGCATTCTGTTGACATCTATAATTTGAGTCCCTGGTCTCATTACTTATGCCCATTATGTTGGGTAATTTAGCAGCTGTATACAAAGAAAACTGGTGCAAGAAGCTCTCTATAAGTTGGATGGGCAGGGGGGCATTGATGTGGAAGATTATTACCCTGAATCTGTTAACAAAAATCTGCCAAACACCAGCAGCAGGTTCTTAGCAAGCAGTATGGCTTATGCAGAGCCACAGAGATGCAATTTATCCATGACTCGTCTTCACCCTCAAAAATGGGTGAAGTTAGCCTTACATAGGAGCACCCTGCAGGTGAAGTTTGTTCTGACATTTGACCTGTACTGGGCAGTCAGGTAACAGTAGGCATTCAATAAATTAATCTTCAGTGGCATAATGCTTCCCTACTCTTTCTCTCATTTCTCATCCCCCTTGTAGCCTGCATGTTTCCATGGACGCAGAAGAGAAGAATTTATGACGTGCGACTGAAATGTAAAACCTTGTCAAAGATCATGCACTCAGTTGCTTTGGTACCTCAAACCACTAAGCATTTAACAAATAACACTGTGACACTGGGTTTTTTCCTTTCAGTTAGACATTATTCCTAGAAGGCAAGTTCTGGTAAGAAGTCTAAGACTTTTTGATGAACCAAGATTTATAAAGTAATTTAGAGATGTAAAGAACTATATAAATGCTAAGTGTTATTATTCATGAGTAATCAACTGAACAATTAACATAAAGAATGGCAGTCCTCTTACTTGCACTTTTGATGTTAAATAAAGAGAGACCAATAATACATAATGAATGGAAATAAAGCCAAATGAATTTCTGAGTTTTGTTTGTAGATGAGTACATACATCAAACGGCCATCTGCCCATGTAGAAAGGATTAGTGCTCTGGTACCATTTTTATCTACAGCTGAGAAAAGAAGAGAAATACAGTATTTCTTTTCTGTAGTCTCCAGTACAAATCTGTTGTAGATATGACTGTAATACTAGTTGTGACTCAACATCAGAAGGCCATACAAAGTTAGAAAGTAGTGGATACAAAGTGCTATTTCAAGAGCCATAGCGAACCTCATGAACTTTCACAGGGCACAGTGAGATGGCTGTGTTTCCCTGAACAACACGGGTGTAATAATGAAACTGGAATTAAAAGTCATTTTTTCAAGAGTGTTTTAAGAAAAGATAAACAAAAGAGAAATGAAATGAAATTAAATGAATAAAATAAAATAAAATACATCCATATGCTATAGATTTTGGCAACTCATATACAAAATTATTTGGAAAGGAAGCACCCAGCCTTGTTGTGTTTATATTATCACTGAATCTTTTGCTATGTCTCAGCAAAGACCATATGCTGTATTTATTTCCAAAGTCACAGCTTAGGAAAGATTTTATAGGTCAAGCTGTTAAATACCATTCTAGTTCATGGGCTGCAATTTTGAACAGTTACCTATGCATATGCCAGAGTGTTTGAATTTGGCCAAATGCTAAAAGCCCTTGTTTCTAGCAGATCATGTGAAGGAAAACATGATCTGTGATGTGTACCCTCTGGTTTTTACCAATCTGTTTCTGGGCTTCTGACCAGAAATTCTATAGTAAAACATATGAGCATTGTCAAAGTTAGGTGAACAGAAAGTTGCTCTTCAGCATGGCAATTTTCCTCTGTCTTTCCTAGTAATAAACTGTATTAAAGCACAATATTTAATTTTGTGATAAAAGAATTCTCTTAAAAAAGTGTTTTGTGGTACAGAAAGGGAGAAGCTGAGGCAATATTTTATATACTCAATTATACAATGTTCCTTCTTCACCTCAACTTAGTTTGTGGCCAGCAAGAATTGGTGTCTCTGGAAAGGTGTATGTTGAATGTACATGGAGCACCATGTGCATACATGGTAAAACAAAAACAGAGAAAAGGCTGTCAGTAAAACAAAACTGGGATATTTTTTTAAACAAATATTACAAACCTAGTGTTCTTCATACAGTTTTCCTTGCATATTTCAATGTTACATACTTAAATTTAAATGCTAAGTTGCAGCATACTACGTATGCTGTACACTGTGTAGTGGGTAATACACGTCACCTGCAGCCGTCAGAACTGGAGAAGGATTGTAGCGCTTCAGGTCCTTTCTGAATCCGGCCAAACACTATCAGCAAGTAAACAGTGTTTTTGTCTCTACAGCTAATAGCATTTCAGTGGCAAAGTTAATAGGTGACTAGTTCTCGGTTGCTGTTGAAGGAGCAGCCTGCATACTGTTTCTGAACTGGGGAAGATGTTTAATTTACTATGTGAATACGATTCTCTGAATCCCTCTGTTCAGTGCTAGCTTGCACAGGGATAAAATATCCCTAATGTGTATTCATTGAAAATTTGTGTGTGTGCGTTTTGATGTCAACTGGCTCTATCGAAGATTTGTAGAAATGTGATAGAAAATATATTGTAAACACATAGATTTTAATACATAATTCATCCTACATTACTTACCACAGATTTCAGAAGCTATGTAGATTTAGGATTCAGACATTCATATGTCTCTGAGTATATCCACAGCTACTTAACATAAAATAGGCGTTTTGAAGAATAAATAGGAAGCTGTGTGCTTCAGAGCCAGAGCTACCTAGCTGATGGGAAGCCAGAGGAGACCATCTTGCACAGTGGTTCCATAGTGGTCCGTTCAGGACATGCTGGAGCTGGTCCAGAGCTTCCCGCCAAGATGGGCCTGGGACAGCAGATGGAGGGGGTGAGAGAGCTGGTTTATTGAGGAGTATGAAGAGACAGCTGAGGAGAGATTTTGTTGTTGTCTACACCTACCTAAGGGAAGGGTGGTGGGAGAGATGGAGCTAGTCTCTTCTTGGAGGTGCACAGTGAAAGAATGAGCAATGGGCAGCAGATGCTTGAAGGGAAATTCTGGTTTGATATTAGGAGAAAATTTTTACCATCAGGGTGTCGTGGTTTAACCCCAGCCAGCAACTAAACACCACACAGCCGCTCACTCATTCCCCCCCTCACCGTCGTGGTGCACCGGTGCACCGTCGTGTAGCGATTGGCACTTGTTGTTCCTCAACTTTCAGCAACCCCACAATCGAAGGGTCCTGGGAGAGACCAGGCAGGGTAGACAG